>JAINUW010000446.1:0-372026 GCA_020205615.1 Panax quinquefolius | reverse complement strand
GAGGGTAGAATTGTCTTTCGTAGATAACACCGGAAGATGCTTCAATTCCATTCCTGATACTACCGGAAGTTCAATCTCAACCCTGCACCACACACCGAACCTCATTTCCAACAACGGAACACACACCGGAAGGATCATTTTCCAACCTCGTAGATAACCCCGAGTTTCATCCTTTATGATAACTCCAAGGAATGCTTTTACGCTTCCGTGATAACCCCGAAAAATGCTTGTTTCAAGTACATGTGATCGCCTTCAATCGGACCTCTCCTGCCAAGGCACTTTTACCTCATACCCGAGCTAACACCGAAAAGCAGCATCCATAAGAAGACATTGCAGTATTCAACACTTGCGGCGATCCAATCTCGAGATGTAACCTTGAGCAACGCCTGCGCTTTCAACTCAAAATCGATAACCCCGATGAGGAGTTATACGTCATCTTGCTACCTCTAACATCAGTGCATCGTCTCAACACTTCATACATACATACATACAACAATGTCCTTTAAGAACCAGGAGTTCCAATCCCGAGTGAATATTGCGCGTGGCAGCACACTGGATAGAATTTGAAGCTTGAAGACCATTGGCATAGTCCTCTCTTCCTGACTTTGTACAACCTCTATTCCATGTTATTACGTAACTCTCCGCACAAGCGGATCAAGAAGAAGGTAGTATATACCTCGTTCGGATGCTTTCAGATTAAAGTTCTGCAAGTTCGAGCAGACATTATAATGCACGAGTGCACATACTTCGAGATGACAAGACTAAGCAGAAACACAAGAGCAACACGAGCAATTGCAGTGCATGCATTCATGGTACCAGCTTACACTATGACTAGTAGCTCTATAAATATAGAGCTTGGGCTTGCTATTTTGAAAAGAAAGAAAGGCGAGGAAGCCCAGTCTAATTTGCTAGATATAGACCCTATATTGAGTGCTTGCTCTTTTTAAACACTGCAAGTAGCCAACATACATTTATAAATTTACCTAAGGAGTTTGAGTGTTTATCCATTTAGAGTCATAGAAGTTTGAATTGGCAGCCCACTATAAGCCTTCTTATACTCTATAAAGCCTTTCTCTTCATATTTGCACACACTATCTTACACATTGAGAGTCGTGTTGTGTGCATATACCCGGACTTTCATCTCAAGTGGTTTTCATTTCGTTTTGTATAAATTTATATATACTTATATATATGTATATATTTTATATGGACTAACATTATCGAGTTATGCCTCGATTGAGCTGAGACTTATGTCTGTAGTTTAATTGTTTATATATATATATATATATATATATATATATATATATAAAAGCTGTTGTCGACTCTTTAATGAGCCTTGATTTTATATCCATTGCGTTTAATTGCTTATATATATATAAATTTATATATATAATTATTGTTTTACATATTCGATGAGCCTTGATTTTATATCTAAAGTGCATTCTTTACGTTTATATATATATGTAAATATATATATATATATATATATATATATACATTTACATTGTCGCTGCCTGGAGTTTACTTCGTGGCCTTTCACAACTTTCTTTACATTTTCGTAATTACTTTTAATAATGAATAAAATAATAATATTTATTATTATTACGTATTGATAAGATGAATGTCGTTCTATGACCTAGAAATGTCGGAATATCGTAGTATTTTAACTACGTGAGAGAATTAAGGTGTTTGAATTTCTAAGACGAAAATAAAAGCTTTAGAAATTTTTCAAAAACACTATTCATCGATTTACTTTTGAGGAATTATTTTGAACTTTAGAAATACGTAACGTTATAATATCAAGGCGATATTGATTATGTAATAATAATCTAAGTATGGAAAGCGTAATATTTCGCATGTGGACCTAAATTGAGAGCGTTAGGTTTATTAAGCGTAAAGGAAAGAAAGTTATGATCGTATAATGTGTATACATTGTATGAAGTGATGAATATAAGTATAATACGACGTATTGTACTATTATGTATGAAGAATGAGATAACGTATATTATGAACTAGTATACGAGTTAGCATACGAAGATTATACGTGGGGTATAATTGTTAAGATGGTTAACTAAAGATAATGGACTTGTAGGATTATTAGCATAATAAGTATAAGTCCAATATAATGTGACAATCAAGCCCAAGTGTTTCATATATCATTAGTCCAAACTATGTAGCACAAGCCCATTAAGAAAGTAGTTAGATTAATTAACCAAGCCTAATAAGAAGCCTTGATCCATGTGTCAAACTAAGTAGGAAGTGGGTAAGCCTGATGGGCAAGGATTATGTGTGATGACCAAGTACTTTATATGGTTAGCAAGTAGACTTAGAGGTCAAGCAATGAATAGTAAGGAGGTGGAATGAGGAGGTGGAAATGAGGAGGTGGGATGGTTTAAAGTCCATTTTGCCCTAAACTTTAGTTGCTATAAATAGAGAAGCCACAATTCATTTGTTGGTTGTTCGATAATCATCCAACTCCTCTCAATTATAAGCTACTTATTTGGTAGAGCAAATACGCACTTTTAAGTCAAAGTTAGATTTTCCAAGAAGAAGTTAGACTTCAAAGATAATGATCTTGTGTCCAATGTTCTTTCATCTCTATTATAATAGGATGATAAGGAAGTGTTATTAATGAACATGTATGCTAAGATCATGTAATAAGTTAATAAGGAATGAACTTAAAATAGAATAATTTGGATAAGCAACTTGAACATTAATAAGTTGCTAGAACCATAAAGAACTTATCATATGTTGTCATATGATGATTAGTATGTTGAATATAACATAAGAATATTGATTAGTGGACTTAAGTTATTAATAAGTCATGAGCATAAAGATTTATAGTTCATAAGTTGAATAAGTCATTGACTTATGAGAATAAGTCAAAACCTACTTGGATTATAAGTTGGTGTAATAAATAATTTGTAATTATCATATGATCGTTGAAATCCATTTAGAATCATTAAGAATGTAGTTTTGCCGAAATTCACACGATTGGACTATTATCGTCGAATTCATAAAATTCTCGGAAAGGAAGTCGTATTTTGTGTTTGAAGTCGGAAACATTGGTTTTTGATGGAGATAAGTCATATTTGGCATTATAGAGTTGCAGACTCGAAAATGACCGAATTCCGACTTAGAACGAAGAAACGATCGTTGAACGTTCATGAACGTTTATCGTTTTCGTTAAAAAAAATGAACTCATAGGTGAAATTTTAGCAAACGAAGTCAAATAGATAAAATTCTTGCATGAATGCATAGAGTATGTAATTTGTGAACCGTAGGCTTTTGAACGGACCAATTCAGACTTATAACGAAGAAGTTACGCGTCTGGGAGTTTCGTGAAATTTTCAAAATTTTGCAAACTATCTGAGGCATAGAGCCCACGCCAACATGTAGCAATTTGGAACTGTGCAGACATACTACTAACTTCGCACATGACTTACGAGATGCAGTGCGAGAGTTAAGTGTGGCGCCGCGGCACCAATCCTAGAGTTTTGTTAGACAAGAATGTTTACAAGTGTAGAATGAAAAGGAACTTGTTAGTAATGAACTGAGATATAAACATAACATTGTAAGGTACTTGTAAGACACTAATGCATGATGATTAAGAGTTAATAATCAATTGAAAGTGAAAGTAATAGGAATGACGTAATGAAAGTCGAAAACCCATAATAGTAAATCTAAGTTAGAATTTAGATTGAGATGAAGGGTAAGATATAATAGTATACCTACTTGATTATATAAGACTTAATGTGGTACGTTATATGATCATGAATTATAGAAACGTAGAGACTTAAAGTGTAATGTGTGTTAATCGATGGCGAGACCTTTCTGAGTAAGTATTCTAACCCTTGTTCCGATTCGATGCAGGCCAAGTTTTGTAATTCATGTATTCTTTCACAAGAAGTTTTTAACGATGAAGTCTAAAGCCAACTCTTTCGGCTAGACTTATATTATGATTCTGTCAAGCATGATTTATGTTTACCAAGCTATATTGGTATAGTTTTCAATCGAAGACCAAGTGTGCTAAAATGTTTTTGTCGTTTAACGACAGGCACGTGAGGTTGCCACAACTTAAACGTATACACGTTTAATGAATGTAGTGTTGATCAACATAGAGTACTATGAGATGATCACTCAGACGTGCTCGTAAGCTATGCTGGACTTACGGACTTAGTGTCGGGTTGTCCTTTTCAAAAGAAATTATGAACTGCTTATAGTTTCAAACCTTACTTGATATTCTACTGAATATTGTTGTTGGAAAATGTTTTGAATGAAAAGAAGTGCTAATTTAAATTATCGATAGTACTTCGTATCTATTGTTCAGTTACTGAAGATATATGAGTTCTATGTTTCAAGCATGTTGTTTATTAGAATTGTAGTACTTGCTGAGCTAGTCATGCTCACTCTTGCTTGAACCATATGAACACAAATTAAGATCGAGCGAATGAAGGCTCGAGGCGAGGACAAAGCGAAGGCGAAGATGAACCCTTAGATTGCTTATGTAATAGAATAGTTGAATGATTTGTAATATATTTTATATTATGACAAGAACAAACGAATGGGTTACAAAGAACCTGGGGAATGTAATATTATTTTGGATATATAGAAGTTATATTAGTCCTTTTGAGACTATTCAATTGAATGAATGATTGAATGGTAGTACCGTGTAGCACCATCTGTCGGGTTGGAAGATACCCGAATTTGGGGGCGTCACAGTATCAAAGCTATAAGCGCAATGCGTGAAGAACCCCGAGCCTTTTGCTGGTAATGTCTCTATAAGGGAATGCACCGAAGCCAGACTTTTCGTAGGGGACGCCGAGCAAGTCAGTGTAAAATTGATAGGTACCCTTGTGAGGTGCTATGGTTGAAAGTACTATTAGCGTCACAGGTTGGTATCAAAGCATTAGGTTATAAAACTTAAGGGGGGGATTAAAAACCTAAAGTCATAACCTTGAGAGGAGTCAAAGAAGTACAAGAAAGGAAAATAACCTTATAAAAATGCATTATGATTATGTTATGCATTTTTATTTTACTGATGTGTACTAATCAACTTAATTGTTTTGTGTAGATGTCAGGAGTAAACGGAATGTTTGTAGATGAGCAAACCATTAGTGAAGAATCGGTGAACCAAGTAGAGGTTATACCGAACCCTATAGCAGCAGAGCCAGATGTAGGGATTATTGAGTCTGGAGACTCAGAAGAAGCTGACTATATGTTAGTGTTTGATGGGATGATAGAGGAGGAGGTAGAGACAAACTCCTTTAACCAAGTGGCTATAGCAGCGAAGATAGCTCCTAGGGGGTCGATGAAGTCTCTATTCAGGTCAGTGTTGGATAGAAATATCCATTACTGTCAGGAAGTCAAGGAGCTGAAGGCAAAGCTCCAAATGGTTATAGAGGACAAGACTGATGTCGAGTCCATGTGGGAGCAGGAACATGACGAGAGGATTTTGACTAAGGACAAAGTCCAGGATTTAAAGCACGAGGTCTTTGAGCTCAAGGAGGAGCTAAAGACTAAGGTGCAAAAGATAGGGAGGATGTCCTATATCTATAGGAGTTCTCACATGGATTTCCAGCAGCAGGTAGCTGGATATCCGATGGAGGTGGGGCAAACACGGCATACTATTAGTCCTGATATTATTGACTGTCTTGCCAAGGCAGATTTCGATAATGCCTTGAGGCAGATGTAGATTAGGGGTAGTCAGACTAGTATGTAAATACTTTTTTTTAGTAGTAGTGATGTAAAACCCTTTTTGTATAGTAAAGGGTAGTTTTTTGTAAATCCCAATTTTTGGAAAGTTATAGCGGGAAAGTAATGTAATCAGCTTAGGTTGTGTATGTAACCGATGTAGTGTTATACTACGAGAATAAATATAAAGACCTTTTTATGGAAAGCAATGAGTTATGGATGTTGGAGTTATTATTTAATATTGAATGATAACTAATAAAGAAAGCAATAATAACGCAATGTGTTTATTGTATCAGTAAAATGCCGCCAAGAAGAGTGCAACATAATCAAGTTGCGAGCGTAAATCAACTAGAGGGAGGTCCGGTTAACCCGATGTAGGAGTTTGTTAATTTAATAACAACTACCTTTAATAGAACAGGGGCTAATATCCCCGTAAATCCAGGAGTAGCACGAGCTACTACCATTAAGGATTTCAAGAGCGTGGGTCCGTCGGAGTTCAAAGGAACTACGGACCCTATTGAAGCCTAAACGTGGGTTAAGGAGATAGAGAAGGCATTTGTGATAATAAATGTTGATGAGGCTCAAAAGGTTGCCTTTGCGACCTATATGATGAAGGGAGAGGCCAACTTTTGGTGGGAATCCAATCAGGCTAGGGCTGGGATAGCAAATCTGATGTGGGATAGGTTCAAGGAGATATTCTTCGAGAACTACATTCCCATGAGCATGCAAGGGAGGTTGGAGATACGGTTTTTGGAGTTGAAACAAGGGGATATGATGGTTCCACAATACGCCACCAAGTTTAATGAACTGGAAAGGTTCGCTCCACATCAAGTGGATACTGATGTGAGGAAGGCGCGATGGTTCGAGCAGGGATTGAAACCCTCGCTCTATAACTTATGCATATCGGTTTTCCAAAGTACTTCTTTTGGGACCCTTTTAGAAAGCGATAATCATAGAAGGTGGTAGTGAGGCGTTGAGCCATACCACAAAAAAAAAAAATAAAGGTAAGGTAGATGGGGGAGTAAAGTTCGAGGGAGCCAGTGGTAGTGGCGAGGGTCAGAAAAGGAAGGTATTTAGCTCTGGGAATACCGGAGTGAAGCAAGGAGACCCGAAGAAAAGAATAGAGGCCTGCAAGACCTGTGGAAAGACTCATTTAGGAGTCTGTCTCAAGGGGAAGGCCGTCTATTACAATTGTGGACATGAGGGGCACATTGCGCTTAATTGTTCGAGTCCGAGAAGAACCACAAATGCTTTGTGTGTGGATCAACTGACCACATGGCAAAGAATTGTTCGAAGAAGGGGACGGACGGGAATCGGAGGGCTAATAGCGGTAAGCTAGCTATTAGTGGGCCAGCACAGCCGGGTAGGCCGATGGGTCGTACCTTTAACATGACAGTCCAAGATGCAGTTGCATCAGGGGACGTCGTCGCAGGTATTATTCCGATTAACGATATCAATGCGTACGTTCTGTTTGATTCGGGTGCTACTTATTCGTTTATAGCATGTGATTTTGCTAGACGATTAGAATTACTTCCCGAAAAGTTGCCTATATCTTTAAATATTAAGGTAGCAAATGAAGAGATAATTCCTGTTGAAGATGTTCATAAAAGTTGTTGTGTAGATATACGTGGTTGTAAATTATCGGCAGATTTGTTACCAATAAAGTTAGGAGAATTCGACGTAATTCTCGGGATGGATTGGTTAGTGAACCATGGGGCAATTATAGATTGTCAAAAGAAATGTGTGAACATTAAGACGTTAGAACAACCTCGGGTAGTATTTTACGGGAATAGATCGCCGGGACATTCGTGTTGTCTAACCATGACACAGACTAGGAAATTATCGAGGAAGGGATGCGTAGGTTATCTGTGTCATGTTGTTGATACCCAAAGAGTGGTAGCAACCAAGGAACAAATACCTGTAGTGAGAGAATTACGCGATGTATTTTTCGAGTGAATTACGGGTCTTTCATGGGATAGGAGATGAGTTTGTAATAGACATTGTTCGGGGCGCGCACACGGTTTCGAGGGGACCGTATCGTATATGGCACCGGTGGAGATGAAGGAGTTGATGATGCGATTGCAAGAACTATTAGAGCGGAAGTACATTCAACCGAGTGTTTTGCCGTAGGAGCACCAGAGATCTTGTTTGTCGAGAAAAGGACGGATCGTTAAGGCTGTGTATCGACTATCGAGAGTTGAACAAGTTAACGATAAAGAATAAATACCCATTGCCCAGAATCGATGATCTCTTTGATCAGTTGAAAGGGGCTAAGTATTTTTCTAAAATAGATTTAAGGACGGGGTATCATCAGTTGAAGGTTAGGAAGGAGGATGTGCCAAAGAGAGCATTTAGGACTCGTTATGGTCATTATGAGTTTCTGGTGATGTCGTTTAGGTTGACAAATGCACCAGCTGTATTTATGGATATGATGAACAAAGTGTTCAAACAATATTTGGACAAGTTCGTCGTGGTGTTTATAAATGATATTCTAGTCTATTCTAAGATGCCAGAAGATCATGGTGAACACCTAAGATTAGTGTTGGAGACACTAAGAATGGAGAAGTTGTATGCGAAATTCACTAGGTGTGAATTTTGGTTAGAGAAGGTGCAGTTTTTAGGTCATGTCATTGACCATGAGGGAATTTCAGTAGATCCAGCGAAGGTGGAAGCCGTGATCAATTGGGAACAACCGAAAATGCCGACTGAGATGCGGAGTCTCCTAGGGTTAGCGGGCTACTATCGAAGATTCATCCAGGACTTTTCGAAGATAAATACTCCGTTGACTAACTTGACGAGGAAGATGGTGAAATATGCTTGGACTGACAAGTGCGAGGACAGTTTTCAAGAACTAAAGAAGAGATTGAGTGAAGCGCCTGTTTTGCCATTGCCTGATGACACGGGAAATTTTGTAGTTTATAGCGATGCTTCGTATAGAGGACTTGGTTGTGTGCTCATGCAGCATGGCAAGGTCATTACAGTATGCATCTAGGCGATTGAAGGATTATGAGAAAGTTACCTACTCATGATCCGAACTGGCCGATGAGTTTTTGCTAAAGATATGGAGACATTATCTTTATGGAGAAAATGTGAGATATACCACAGGACCACAAAAAGTCTAAAATATATCTTCACACGAAGGAGTTGAATATGAGGCAGAGGAGATGGCTGGAGTTGATAAAGGATTACAACTGTGAAATCCTGTATCACCCTGGAAAAGCCAATGTAGTTGCCGACGGCTTAAGTTGACGGGAAAAGTTATCTTTATTGACGGCTCAAACTGAGTTAATAACAGAGATGGCTAGAATGGAGTTGGAAGTGAAGCTGCCAAGTGAAGGTGGACAAATGTTGACAGAGATGCAATCTACCATCGGAGAAAGAATTAAGGAAGTACAACTCAAAACTGATGACTGTGACCGGATGAAGGAGCGGCTAGCCAATGAAAAAGATACTAAGTACAGTCTTGATATTGAGGGATTATTGAGATTTGAAGGAAGAATTTGGGTTCCGAATGAGACGGAATTAAAGGAGCATGTGTTGCAAGAGGCTCATAGTTCGAGGTTTTCGATTCATCCTGCTAACACTAAGATGTATCAAGATCATCGATAGAGTTTCTGGTGGCCGAATATGAAGAGAGATATCGCCAAATATTGAGTAGGTGCTTGACTTGTCAGAGAGTTAAGGCCGAACATCAACGACCTAGTGGCTTGCTACAGTCATTAGAAGTTCCGAAGTGGAAATGGGAGAATATCACGATGGATTTTGTGGTGGGACTTCCGACTACTCAGAAGGGGTATGATGCAATTTGGGTAATAGTAGACCGATTGACAAAGTCGGCTCACTTTTTGCCAATTAGGGTCAAGTATAACTTAGACCAATTAGCTAGACTCTATATTAAGGAAATAATCTTCAGACATGGGGTACCAGTATCGATTGTGTCTGATCGTGATCCACGATTCACATTAAACTTTTGGAGGAGTCTACAAGAGCAGTTGGGGATGTAGTTGAAGCTGAGAACGCCGTATCATCCACAAACGGATGGACAAAGCGAGAGAACAATTCAAACGTTAGAAGATATGCTAAGATCTTGCATCATGGATTTCAAGGGTATTTGGGATGATCATCTACCATTAGTGGAGTTTGCGTATAACAATAGTTATCATGCAAGCATAGGTATGCTGCCTTACGAAGCTTTGTATGTGAGGAAATACAGAACGCTACTGTATTGGGATGAGGTAGGAGAACGCCAAATGTTGGGACCATAATTGGTGCAACAGACAGCGGATATTGTCAAGATGATTCAGATGCGTCTTCTAGCAGCTCAAGACAGGCAGAAGAAGTTTATGGATCCGTATAGAGAGAATCGGGAGTTTGAAGTAGGTTCGTACATATTCCTAAAAGTATCTCCTTGGAAAGGAAAGATACATTTTGGAAAGAAGGGAAAGTTAAGTCCAAAGTTTATAGGACCTTTTGATGTTTTAAAACGGGTGGGTGAGGTAGCCTATATGATAGCATTACCTCCAGACCTAAAACAAATACATAATATATTTCACGTATCCGTGTTACGTCCTTATAAGCCAAATTATAAGCACGTGATAGAATATGAACCTATTCATGTCGAGAAGGAATTAACGTACGAGGAAACGCCGATTCAAATTGTTAATAGAAAAGAACAAGTTCTGTGGAACAAAGTCTTACCTTCAGTAAAGGTGATATGGAAGAACCACAATGCAAAAGAAGCAACGTGGGAGTTAGAAAAATGATGAAAAAGAATTACCCTCATTTATTTGTGTAAATTTTTTTTTTTATATATATAGCGAGATTCTGGGGATAGAATCCTTATAAGGTGGAGAGAGTGTAACGCCCCGGAAAATCGAATATTTTGTAATTACTTTTAATAATGAATAAAATAATATTATTTATTATTATTACGTATTGATAAGATGAATGTCATTCTATGACCTAGAAATATCGGATTGTCGTAGTATTTTAACTACGTGAGAGAATTAAGGTGTTTGAATTTCTAAGACGAAAATAAAAGCTTTCCGAGAAATTTTTCAAAAAACACTATACATCGATTTCTGCTCGGGAATTATTTTTGAACTTCCGAGAAATATGTAACGTTATAATATCAAGGCGATATTGATTATGTAATAATAATCTAAGTATGAAAAACGTAATATTTCGCATGTGGCCCTAAATTGAGAACGTTAGGTTTATTAAGCGTAAAGGAAGAAAGTTATGATCGTATAATGTGTATACATTGTATGAAGTGATGAATATAAGTATAATACGACGTATTGAACTATTATGTATGAAGAACGAGATAACGTATATTACGAACTAGTATACGAGTTAGCATACGAAGATTATACGTAGGGTATAATTGTTAAGATTGTTAACTAAAGATAATGGACTTGTAGGATTATTAGCATAATAAGTATAAATTCAATATAATGTGATAATCAAGCCCAAGTGTTTGATATATCATTAGTCCAAACTATGTAGCACAAGCCCATTAAGAAAGCAGTTAGATTAATTAACCAAGCCCAATAAGAAGCCTTGATCCATGGGTCAAACCAAGTAGGAAGTGAGTAAGCTTGATGGGCAAGGATTATGTGTAATGACCAAGTACTTTATGTGGTTAGAAAGTAGACTTAGAGGTCAAGCAATGAATATTAAGGAGGTGGAGGATGAGGAAGTGGAATGAGGAGGTGGAAATGAGGAGGTGGGATGGTTTAAAGTCCATTTTGCCCTAAACTTTAGATGCCTATAAATAAAGAAGCCACAATTCACTTGTTGGTTGTTCAATAATCATCTAACTCCTCTCAATTATAAGCTAATTATTTGGTAGAGCAAATAAGCACTTTTAAGTCAAAGTTAGATTTTCCAAGAAGAAGAAGTTAGACTTCAAAGGTAATGATCTTGTGTCCATTGTTCTTTCATCTCTATTATAATAGGATGATAAATGAAGTGTTATTAATGAACATGGATGCTAAGATCATGTAATAAGTTAATAAAGAATGAACTTAAGCCGAATAATTTGGATAAGCAACTTGAACATTAATAAGTTGCTAGAACAATAAAGAACTTATCATATGTTGTCATATGATGATTAGTATGTTGAATATAGCATAAGAATATTGATTAGTGGACTTAAGTTATTAATAAGTCACGAGCATGAAGATTTATAGTTCATAAGTTGAATAAGTCATTGACTTTTGAGAATAAGTTAAAACCTACTTGGATTATAATTTGGTGTAATAAATAATTTGTAATGATCATATGATGGTTGAAATCCATTTAGAATCATTAAGAATGTAGTTTTGCCGAAATTCACACGATTGGACGATTATCGTCGAATTCGTAAAATTCTCGGAATGGAAGTCGTATTTTGTGTTTGAAGTCGGAAATGTTGGTTTTCGATGGAGACAAAACATATTTGGCTTTATAGAGTTGCGTACTCAAAAATGACCGAATTCCGACTTAGAACGAAGAAACGAGCGTTGAACGTTCACGAACGTTTATCGTTTTCATTAAAAATGAACTCATAGGTGAAATATTAGCAAACGAAGTCAAAATAGATAATATTCTTGCATGAACGCATAGAGTATGTAATTTGTGAACCGTAGGCTTTTGAACGGACCAATTCGGACTTATAATGAAGAAGTTAAGCGTTCGGGAGTTTCATGAAATTTTTAAAATTTTACAAACTATCTGAGGCACAGAGTCCGTGTCGTGGCATGACTCACCGCATTAAAGCTCAGCCACATGATGCAAGTTGAACCATGCATATCATGTTAACTTTCATGGCATGCATGAGATGCTGAGAGTTAAGTGTAAGCCGCCGTAGCGCCATTCCTCCTAGAGTTTTGTTGGACAAGAATGTTTACAAGTGTAGAATGAAAAGGAACTTGTTAGTAATGAACTAAGACATAAACATAACATTGTAAGGTAATTGTAAGACACTAATGCATGATGATTAAGAGATAATAATCAATTTAAAGTGAACGTAATGTGAATGACGTAATGAAAGTCGGAAACCCATAATAGCAAAACTAAGTTAGAATTTAGATTGAGATGAAGGGTAAGATATAATAGTATACCTACTTGATTATATAAGACCTAATGTGGTACGTTATATGATCATGTATTGTAGAAACGTAGAGACTTAAAGTGTACATGTGTAAATCAGTAAGCAGACGCTGAAGGCAAGTATTCTAACCCTTGTTCTAGTTCAGTCTGGACAAGTTTTGTAATTCATGTATTCTTTCGCATGAAGTTTTTAACGATGAAGTCTAAAGCCAACTCTTTCGGCTAGACTTATATTATGATTCTGTCAAGCATGATTTATGTTTACCGAGCTATATTGGTATGGTTTTCAATCGAAGACAAAGTATGCTAAAATGTTTTTGTCGTTTCACGACAGGCACGTGAGGTTGCCACAACTTAAACCTATACACGTTTAATGAATGTAGTGTTGATCAACATAGAGTATTATGAGCTGATCACTCAGACGTGCTCGTAAGTTATGCCAGACTTACGGACTTAGTGCTGGGTTATCCTTTTCAAAAGAAATTATGAACTGCTCATAGTTTCAAACCTTAGTTGATATTCTACTGAATATTGTTGTTGGAAAACGTTTTGAATGAAAAGAAGTGCTATTTTGAATTATCGATAGTACTTCGTAACTATTGTTCAGTTACTGAAGATATATGAGTTCTATGTTTCAAGCATGTTGTTTATTAAAATTGTAGTACTTGCTGAGCTAGTCATGCTCACTCTTGCTTGAACCATATGAACACAAACTAAGATCGAAAGGCATCAAGGCTCGAGCGAAGGACAATGGTAAGGCGAAGACAAACCCTTAGATTGCTTATGTAATAGAATAGTTGAACGATTTGTAATATATTTGATATTATGACAATAACAAATGAATGGGTTACAAAGAACCTGGGGAATGTAATATTATTTTGGATTTATAGAATTTATATTAGTCCTTTTGAGACTATTCAATTGAATGAATGAATGAATGGTAGTACCGTGTAGCATCATTTGTCGGGTTGGAAGATACCCGGATTTGGGGGCGTCACAACCTAGCTGCTCTTAAAGCTATTGCTGAGCACATCTAATCTGGATCTTATGGAAACAACCCCCAGATGGTCCATAAAAAGAAAGAGGAGGATGTTTCCTCGATACTACAAGGTCAAAAAGGCAGTCCGAACATGCCTATACAGAGGAGAAACTACTCCCCTTTCTAAGCACAGTCTTCAAACCCTCCATTGCCTAAAAATGGAGAAGCAAATCAACCTCGAACGTTCACACCCTTAGGGGACTCACTAGAGAATATTCTTGCTCTTCTGACTACTCAGAAGAAAATCACAAGTTTGCTTCCTCCAGCCAACCCTAATGGGAGGGGGTTTTAATGCTACTCGAAAGTGTGCTTATCATGCCGAAGCACCTAGAATATGATACTCAAGATTGTTGGGCCTTGAAACACAAGATCCAAGACTTGATAAACAATGGTGAGATTGTAGTCACCAAACCAGATCAACCTCATGTGTAAGACAACCCTCTTCCTCAACACAAAGAAGAAGAGGTCAACATGATCAGTTGGAGCACTGGGAAAAATTCCAGCTTTAACGGCAAGCCATCTCAGATCATCAAAGATGGTGTAGATAGATGGGAATATGCAAAGTTCCAATTTACTATGGAACGAAAGATGAAAGCTCTTTGCAAACAAATTGAGCAATTGGCAGAACTGGTGACCCATCAGCATCAAGTCACACGCCAATTAATCAGGTAGGAGCATTCCTATCTCTTTCCGTTTGTTATGAATGCTCCACCCTCACCTTTAAAAAGCAAAGCTATGGAGGATAAGGTTGCAAAATGAGCAAATGCTAAAGTCCATTGGGATTTTGCCAATCAGAGGGAGTTCACCTATCTAGGCCAACCTATGGAGGAAATATTTCAAATGCTGGTCAATGAAGGAAGAATTACATCCCTTCTACCTCCAATTAATCCCCGTGTTGGACGATTCAACGTGAATGGAGTTTGTCAATATCATTCATATTCTCGCGGTCACAGCATAGACGAATGCTGGGCACTCCGCCATATCATTCAAAATCTCATTGATAGCGGTGTCCTGCAGCTGGCAGACGATAACACTGTGCAACTTGAGAGTGGGATTACATGGAAGGGATAAGTAGCAATGATATCCATTGAGGATGATGATACTGCCAAAGCATTTCCCATACAGATAATTTAACTCAAAGGAGCTGACAATTCTTTGAAAGTGGACGCACCTGAGCCAATTTCATTACCTTTTAGACCACAATATCCTGTTTTCAGCTTACACAAAGTTCCAGGGAATTATGGAGAAGCTGAAGGATCCACGACTCATACTACTGCTACAGTGTCGAAGGATAATCCACTGTATCTTCCTCAAAGGGTTATCAAGCCTACCCTCAAATCAAAGGGGAAGATTCCCATATAGAAGAATGAAAAATTTCTCTACACTATGGGCCATAATGAAGCCAAGGTGGTTTTAAAGCTTAAGAGAAGCTCCACATCAGATATCAATTCTGGACTTGGTTTTCTCTTCTGAAGATCACCGGAAGATTTTACTCAAGGTTTTGGAAGAAGCCTACTTACCGAAATCAGTGAATGTGGAAAATTTTCAACATATGGTTGATCACATTTTCAACAACAATGTGATATCCTTAACTGATGATGACATACCGCCCGAAGGGACCGGTCATTGCAAGCCATTGCACATTGCAGTTTTGTCCTCCGGGTAAATGATAACTGGAGTTTTGATAGATGGAGGTTCGTCTCTAAATATTTGTCCTTATGCCCCCTCGGTGAAGATGAATGTCAATCTCAAACGGATCCAAAGCAGCCATATGGTTATCAAAGCTTTTGACAAATCCCGACGAAATTCCGTCGAAAAGATTAAGTTGCCAATTGAGATTGGTCCAAATACATTCAATGTATCCTTCCACGTCCTCAGGATAGATTTAGGATACAACCTGCTATTGAACAGACCATGGATACACATGGTTGGAGCCGTTCCCTACACAATACATCAACAACTCAAATACATTATCAACAACAGTCTAGTCATTGTCAACGCTGAGCCGGAGTATCCTAAACAAGGAGATCTGCCAATCATCAATTTCAACTCTGAAGTTGAGTCGACCAGTTTTAATACCTTGGAAGTGAGTAACATTCAATACCAACCTATTGGAGCACCACTTCCCGTACCCAAGATTTCTGCCGAGGTTATGTCGGCCACTCAAGAAATGATGTTATTGGGTCATCAGCCTGGACAAAGGCTTGGAAAAAATTAGCAGGGTATTAAGCACCCTATTCAAGTGTCCAGTCAAACTGGGACAGCCAGACTAGGCTATTCTGCCAGTTTCAGTCATAGGAATCCGCATAAAAATAGGCCGGTTCCTCAAACTTCTGCCATACGACGATGTTTTCCATCTGCACCTCATGAGCAGATGCAGTCTCCAGTTAAGGTGCCAGCACATGTTATGGCTATGCTATTTCCCAAACTAGTACCATTCAAAGCAAAAGAGGTACTGATTCTTGATCCTGAAGTGGAAGAAAGGGAACAAAAACACAAACATGACATCGCTTTGGTGATGTCCGGCATACGCGTCATTGTTCATGATGAACATACAAACCGATATAACCCAGACGATGATTGCCCAGATATCATGGTTATCATTTGGAAGAAGGAGGGCAATGACGACCCCTCTATTACTGTAGTCCATCAAGACTTTTCCCTTGACAATTGGAGCCGAACTCCATGCATTGGTCAACGAGGGTAAAACGGGCAGAAAATCCCTTTGCCCTATAGATAACTTTAATTGCTTACTTTTCTATACAGTATTACCAGTTATTTTATCAGTAAATGCTAACACTTTGTATGATTAAACAGTTTCATATATTAAGTGAAAGCATCTTTTGATTTCAGGACTCTGAATATAGATGTGCATGTACTTGCAGGTGATATGCCTTCTCTCCACAAGGGTTGTAACTTTAATGCAAAGTTGGACTCAGACTTGATGGACATACAAGAAGACATTGAGACACCTCAGGAGATTAAGGAATGGGTCGCAGATAAGCCTAAACCCAACCTTAACCAAACCACTTCTTTCAATCTTGGAACCTTAGAAAACCCTAAGTTAATCCAGATTGGTTCAGACCTCACTCCAAACAAACAGAATGACATGGTTGCACTATTAACCAAATTCCAGGATGTGTTTGCATAGTCTTATGAAGACATGGTTGGTTTGTCCACTAACATTGTTCTTTATCGCCTTCTCATTAAAGAAGGATTCAAGCCAGTTAAGCAAAAACTCAGGCGATTGAAACCTGAGTGGAGTTTAAAAGTCAAAGAAGAAATTGTGAAACAATTTCAAGCTGGCATTATCATGGTGTCTACATATCTTGAGTGGATATCCAACATTGTTCCCGTGCCTAAACCTGGAGGAAAGGTGCGAGTTTGCGTGGATTATCAGGATTTGAACAAAGCTTGCCTTAAAGATAGCTTTCTCGTGCCCTTTATCCACATCCTCATTGACAATACTGCGCAATACGACATGTACTCCTTTGCGGATTACTTCGCAGGGTATCATCAAATTATGGTCGCTGAGGAAGACCGTGAGAAAACTGCTTTCATCACACATTGGGGAACCTTTTTCTACAGACGGTTGTTGTGACGCACCCAAAACAGGTATACATCACCCATCTTGGGTCACCAGATATATGGTACATAAATTCAAATACAACTTAATTATACAACAGTCATGTAAAATACGACAAAACATAGCTGAGAGTTTAAACAAGAATATTGTCATCTAGACAATATCCACACTCAATGGAGTCCTCATTACAATTATTATCACGTTATTCCGTAGAATAGTGAGGACTACTAAAGCCATTTATCATGGACCATTACTACATTCCCTGACTCGTCCCAGCTATATTCTCATTTCCTGAAGAGAACAATGAAAGAAAGGGTGAGCTCAACTAGCCCAGTAAGAAATATTATGACTAAGATAATGCAGAATAAATTATCCTTAGCCTTCAAAAGTATAACAACTGATAGAATACAATAGACAACAAGTTTTAGATCAACAACTGCAGCAGAAATAAGCAATCCATTAGAAGAGTCAAGTAGAGCATAAAATCTACTATCTTCTAAGATTTAAAAAGTTTTTCATCAACTTTATCGCTGAGACTCAGCTTAATAAATAAACCACATCATCGAATCATCCATGCACTATGGGGCAAGGATATTCATGTAATCATCAATGGTAATGACTATACCGAATAATCCTTGATTATAATCATACCCATAACTGTCCATCAATGCACTACGGGCCAATGAGGACTTTTACCACATCATTCGTTACATTATGGTCATGATTATACAGAATAATCCCTGGTCATAATCATACCAAGTTCATCTATGCATGTAAGCCAAAGATGACTTTCATCACAATATAAGCATGACGATGATGACAATGACATAATAATTTAATAAAACAAGTTCAAGGATAAATTTTAAAGATTTATAATCTAATTTATCCAGAAATCAATAACGTCCAAATTGTCAACATGATACTTCTTTGTAGAGTAAAATTCAAGAATAATATTCATGTACCAAAAATAATTTGGATAGAAAAGAATTAATTTCTCATCATGAATAGTACCCCGTGAATAGTACTTCAGGAATAGTACCTCGTGAATATTACCCCGACATGAAAAGTACTCAAAATACCCGAGTGAATAATATTTGGGTGAATAGTAATCAAGTGAATAGTAACCCATGAATAGTACTCCAGCACGAAAAGTGCCCCGAATACCCGAGTGAATAATACTAGAGTGAATAGTAACCGGGTGAATAGTAACCCGTGAATAGTAACTCGTAAATGAAACATACCAAAGAAAATGATATTCCATGACGAGTAAAAAAGAAATGATATCTCATACGAGTATAATAGAATATACAAAACTACAAATGGATTTTCACCCGCCATGCGGCAATCCACGTAGACAGATCATTTCCACAATTTAATAAGGAATGAATACAAATGATCATTCACCATGCATGCGGTAATCCAAATGGACAGGTTATTCCAACAGAATAATAAAGAATGGAATAACAGAAGAATTCACCATGCATGCGATAGACCACATAGACAGGTTATTCCCAATAGAGTAATAAAGAATGAAACCAGGTCATGCGTAATCCGCACAGACAGGATATTCTAATAGAATAATAAAGAATGGAACCAGGTCATTCGTAATCCGTACAGACAGGATATTCCAATAGAATAATAAAGAATGGAATAAAAATAGAATTCACCAGGCATGCGATAGACCGCACAGACAAGTTATTCCAACAGAATAATAAAGAATGAAATAATAGAAGAATTTCACCATGTATGCGGTACTTCGCATTGACAGGTTATTCCAACATAATAATAAAGAATGGAATAACAACCGTTATGAGTATTGAAAGAAAATAACTCTATTCATGAATACGAAAGAATAATACCCCTTACCTCAAAAGAAGACTGGATACTAGAATAGTGATGTAGCAGACTTCTCTTCTTCTTTCTCTCTATAATTTCTCTCTATAATAATTGCTCTATATCTTTAGTGAATTGGTGAGAAATGAAGGAAGAATGAGCTTCTATTTATAGGAAAATATAGTTTCGATAATTGCAGGTTTTGGGGCTCGAAATATTACAGTATAATACCTTTCTCTTTTCCTTCATTTTTAATTTAGTCCTGCAAGTATTATCAAACTTGCACCACCTCCCCTAATAATAAATCATGTGAATTAATAGTAAATCATGTGAATCAATAGTTCTAGACATGTGAAAATACGAATTACATTATAGTACCTCCATCTATACCTCAATTTTTAACTTAGACATGCAAGTATTATCAATCTTGCACTAACTCCCCTAATAGTAAATCATGTGAATCAATAGTACACACATGTGAACACATAATTATAAGCATGTGAATTAATAGCAATTAATTGCTCATTTATCCGGTTAATTACCTGATTGGTCAATATAACCTCCAGATATCAATTATTATCGAAATAAATGTCGATCTTCACTAACACTAATAATTCCAACACAATGGAACTATCAATTTCACCTTTAATCAACAAGAACTTATTCATCATTAATATTATAACTCACAATATTTAACAACTAGGTCGTTCCCAGGAAAGAGGGGGTTTTCCGATAAGGATTTCTCTTTATTGGCGTGCAATTAGGTGACCAAACCACTCCTTGACAGAACTTCTAGACATTATCAATATTACAAATAATAATATGAATAACTTTGTCGTCTCAATTATTGATTTAATAATTTAAAATATTGTGACAGTAATTGAATAAAATTAGTGACTTCTCACGTAAACATCAATAATCAATATCGTGTGCTACTATGCAACCACGCATATTACTATACTTTTATCCCCGATTATTTTATGACAACTTGCTTACTTTAAAAAAAATCAAATATCACCCTTAACGTTAACCTTTTATCAATTTAACCATTTACTAAATAGAATAATTATAAGAAAATTGAATACTTTCATTTCATAAAATTCGGGGTCTCATAATCTCCCCTCCTTATGAAATTTCTCCCTCGAAATTTAAATACTTGGTAGTTCGAAGATATGAGAATACCTTGCTTTCTTTTCAGATTGTACCTTTTCGGTTATTTCCTCTCTATCATGATTTTCCCATTTCTCATCTCCTGTATTTCAGATATCATTCTAGAATATAGTTTCAAAATAAGGGTTAATTGACATATCACATATTATCCCTATACTCTGACCGACCAATTAAATACCAAATAAACTTAGGTAGGTCATACTAACAAAGGAATTCCTCGTCTCACCCCTCCTAGTTCTTGTCTCACATCTCAGCTAGGGATCATATCCATAAGCTCTGATACCAACTGTTACGCCCCCAAAACATGTATACATCACCCTTCTTGGGTCGCCAGATATATGGTACATAAATTTAAATACAACTTAATTATACAGCAGTCATGTAAAATACAACAAAACATTGCTGAGAGTTTAAACAAGAATATTGCCATCTAGACAATATCCATACTCAGTGGAGTCCCCATTACAATTATTATCACAATATTCCGTAGAATTGTGAGGACTACTAAAGCCATTTATCCTGGACCATCACTCCATTCCCCGACTCGTCCCAGCTATATTCTCATTTCCTGAAGAGAACAATGAAATAAAAGGGTGAGCTCAACTAGCCCACTAAGAAATATTATGACTAAGATTAATTGGTTGAATTAATTAGGATAAACCCGTAGTTTTAGAGCAATGTTATGTTTGCTTTGTTGAAGAGAATGATTGATCTCATAATTATTTGTGTTGAGACACTAAAGAAAATCTGTAGGTGTTTATTGAAGAATAAGTTCAATGAACATGACTCGCTTAAAGAACACCTAATGGAGTTTTACTTGCCTAACAATAGGAGTTCCTATAGTGATAGTAGTACAAGTGATCATTGGACTTGAGATCATAATAGTACTTTGTGTATTTTGAGTTATATTTTGTGATCATATTCCTTAAGACTATTTGGGTAAAAAGGTATGTTCGTGTATAATAAAGTGTACAATATAGAGGTAGGTGAATGATCAAAAAATGATCCACCACTTCCAGTAATTAAAGGGAGAGAAAGTTTTATGCGATTCGATAGATGATAACTTAAAAATCATTGGTCAATGTGAATGGAAATTAAAAAGGAGTTTCTAATTTACATTACATAAAATTTTGCATTTTAGAATCAAAATGCATATGATCAAATAAATAAGACTTGTCACTAATTCTATGTTTTATAATTGATCGAAACATTATATGGTAGAAGGATTGAATTGTACGATAACTATTTACTGGATAGGTTATTTGTGATTAAACGTTGAGTTCATATTATTTGGATAGTCATGATATGCTGAGAGGTGTTACTCATGATGTAGAATAAGTAGTATTTATTTATATTTGAGTTAAATGAGTTTAATTCATTATAAATAACATTAGAATGGTTCTAATTTATTTATTCTACTACCGGTATAATATTGAACCTAAAGGGTCACACCATAAAAGAGAAATATTATTTTAGAAGTAATTGCTTATTAATTATTTCTAATTTTTATAATTAATTTTTTGAAAAATAATTTCTCTCAGTCGCTAAAGCCTTTTAGTGACAGAAAGTGTCACTGTAGGTGTTCTTCAGTTTCTGGGCAGCAGTTTGGTCATGGCCGAGTGGCTGGTTTGACCATTAATTATAAGGCTACTGTGAATGAGTTTTGGTTTGTTCAAGAGTTGATGTTGTAGTACTCATACAGTAGTATAACATGAAACAAATTTTAGGCTTTAACCTACATATAACCAGACGTTATAGAGGCTCAAAGTCACTGTCAGAGTTGTTCTTGAGTTTCTGGGTAACCCAGAACAGAAGTCATGGCTGGTCAACGATTTTGTGGCTTAAATATCTTCGATTCTGTGTATTTGATGTGTGTAATGTTTGTTATAACATGTAGTATATATGTCAGCGTACATATATATAACAATAACACGAACAAAGCATAAATCTAAGGTCTCTATTTATGCTGGTCAAAGTACAGCTAAACACTGTTCTTCGTGTTCTTTAGTTTTCTAGAAAACCCAGAAAACATGGTCAAGCTCGGTTAATGGATTTTGACCAGTAATTCCAGTAAACCTATACGTTGTTTGTTCCATTAAAGATTATAAATATGTAGTACATATAACAAAGTATTAATCTATAACAAAAACTTACAAAAATAACAAACAGAAGACGATTAAACAGATTGGTCAAAGTAGCCGGTTCAACTGTTCTTGAGCTTTCTGGGTAACCCAGAAAACTATAATCCGTTAACGGTCAACCCACTTTGACTGCTTATAACTTGAAATCTATTGTTCAAATGAACCTGGTTTATTTTCTAGATTAAAGACCTACTAACAACCTACAAATACCAAACAATTAATAGACCAAAACATAAACACATATGAATCTATAGTCTCTGACATTCAGCTGTCAGACTTAGTTTTTAAAATTTTTAGATTTCTTAAAACACTTAATTAAGGCATCTAGATGTTATGAAAACGTGTTCTACCAATCTAACATACTTTTTAACATACTAATACATAATTCTAAACATCTAAACAACAAATCTAACATAAGATCATAGAGTTAATTAAGAACTAGGGTTTGTACCTTTTATTGAGCAATTTTTGATTCTAACTTCTGATGTCGTTACTGCTATTACCCAGGCATGATTTGGTAGGTTTGTAAGTATATCTAGGCTTAGAAATTTTGTGAGTTTGCTTATCCCTAAGGTTCTTTTTTATAAAATTCCTCAATTTGGCTATTTGGTCATTTTTGAGCAACTTGCCTCTACAAAGATCTGATCTGATGACTATGGTGATGTTTGGGAGTTACAAGCATGTCATGTGCTACTTTGGAACTTGCAATGGTGACTCCTAACCTGTTTGTGTGCTAGTTATGTTTGTTTAGTAGCTTAATTAGGCTTTAATCTTCACTAATCTTGATTAGGGTTTTGTTTCTAATGATTAAGAATGTTAAGTAATGTTAATTAGTACCTAATTGATGTTTACTAACCATGATTAGGTGTTAAGATAATCTAATTAGGGTTTATTTAGTTAATTAGGGTTAGGTTTACAAATTAGGGTTAGGGTTTTGCTAGTTAGGGTTTGTTAATCTAATTTCTCACTAATCCTAACAAGCACGATAGAGAGTTTTGTTTGTGTAAGCACGACAAAGCAACTTGTCAAAATAATTTTACCAAAAAGTCTGAGTATAGAAAAAAAAATTAAGCACGAGGTGTCAAGCACGACGTTTTTCGGATAAAAATTTATTTGATCAAATTTGTAAAACCAAGTATATATTAACACATAACACATTCAGAATGGAGAAATTTTATTTATATAATGGGATTTTATATATACGAGTCTTATTAGGGTTTTGGGTTTTTACATTAACCCCAACTAATAAGAATTCCGTCCTCGAAATTACAGTATAAGTTAAGTAAATAATTGAGGCTAATTCTTGCGCATTTTATCTTCAAGCTCCCATGTAGCTTCTTCAACGTTTTGATTCCTCCAAATTACTTTGACCGATGCTATCACTTTATTTCTCAGGACTTGCTCTTTACGGTCGACAATCTGCATAGGTTCTTCTACATAAGAAAGATCTTCCTCTCTTTGGATTAGCTCATATTGTATAACATGTTTATAATCAGGTTTATATGGTCGTAATACGGACACATGAAACACATTATGAATATGATTTAACTCAGGAGGTAGTGCTATTTCATAAACAACTTCACCAACCCTTCTCAAAATTTTGAAAGGTCCAATGAATCTTGGACTTAATTTTCCTTTCTTGCCAAAACGTATCTTGCCTTTCCAAGGAGATACTTTCAAGAATATGTGACTTCCTACGTTAAAGTTTCGTTGTTGACAATGTGGATCGACGTATTTTCTTTGTTGATCTTGAGATGCTTGTAATCGTTGACGAATAATTCTGATTGTTTCAGTTGTTTGTTGAATTATATCAAGTCCTAACATTTGTCTTTCCCCGAATTCATCCCAACATAAAGGTGTTCTATATTTACGCCCATATAAAGCTTCATAGGGTGGCATACCTATGCTAGCATGATAACTATTGTTATAGGCAAATTCGACTAAGGGTAACTGATTTTCCCAACTTCCTTTGAAATCTATAATACAAGTTCTTAGCATATCCTCTAATGTTTGTATGGTTCTCTCACTCTGTCCATCAGTCTGAGGATGATAAGCTGTACTTAATCTTAGTTGTGTTCCTAAGTGTTTCTGAAGGCTTTTCCAAAAATTAGAAGTAAATCTTGGATCTCGATCTGATACTATGAACACAGGCACTCCATGCCTAGAAATAATTTCATTCATGTAAAGTTTGACAAGGTGATCTAGGTTATGAGTAATCTTAATAGGTAAAAAGTGAGCTGATTTTGTTAAACGGTCAACTATTACCCAAATGGCATTATGGCCCTTTTGTGTAGCTGGAAGACCAACAACAAAATCCATAGTTATATGTTGCCACTTCCACTCGGGAATTTGTTTGGGTTGAAGTAAACCACTCGGCTTTTGATGCTCAGCCTTAACCCTTTGACACGTGAGACATTTACTTACCCATTCAACTATTTCTCTTTTCATGTTCGACCACCAAAAGTGTCTACTTAAATCCTTATACACTTTCGTACTACCAGGATGTATGGCAAATTTAGAATTATGAGCTTCGTTTAAAATTTCATCTTTTAAAGCTTAGTCTGACGGAACCCAGATTCTATTTTCATATCTTATTATTCCATCCGTATTTATTCTAAATTTATTATACTTATCATGTGTTGAATTAGATTTAAACTTCTGACATTCTTCATCCTTCTCCTGTATCTCTTTAACTTTATTAAGCAGAGATGAAACTCCTTCTAAAATATACAACTTTTGGGTAGAGGTAGTTGGACATTCCACCTCAATTTCAAAATTTTCGAAGTCTTTTATTAACCTATTATTGGTGGTTAATACATTCAATTTTTTTTTTGATTCTTTCTACTTAACGCATCAGCTACAACATTGGCCATACAGGGATGATATAAAATTTCACAGTCAAAATCCTTTATCAGTTTTAACCATCGTCTCTGTCTTAAATTTAATTCCTTTTGTGTAAAAATATATTTTAGACTTTTATGATATGTATATATCTCGCACTTCTCCCCGTACAAGTAATGTCTCCAAATTTTTAGAGCAAAAACTACCGCGGCTAACTCTATGTCATGAGTAGGATACCTCTTCTCATAATCTTTGAGTTGTCTTGATGCATAAGCTATCACTTTCCCATGTTGTATCAACACACACCCTAAACCTCTGTGCGATGCGTCACTATATACTACAAGGCCTCATGTATCATCTGGTAAGGATAACACTGGAACCATGCTCAGTCGCTTCTTCAACTCTAGGAAGCTTTCCTAACATTTATCTATCTAGACGTATTTCACCGTCTTTCGAGTTAAATTGGTTAATGGGGTTGCTATTTTTGAAAAATCTTTTATAAACTGTCAATAATAACCCGCTAATCCGAGAAAACTTCGTACTTCTGTTGGAGTTGTTGGTTATTCCCAATTCACAAGCGTTTCGATCTTAGCTGGATCTATAGATATTCCATTCTTATCAATTACGTGACCTAAAAATTGAACTCTCTTCAACCAGAATTCATACTTGGAAAACTTTGCATAAAGTTGTTCCTTTCGTAATATCTCCAATACGACTCTCAAGTGTTCAGTATGCTCTTCTCGTGTTTTCGAGTATACTAAAATATCGTCGATAAACACTACAACAAATTTGTCCAAGCATGGTTTAAACACTCGATTCATTAAATCTGTAAATGCTGTTAGTGCATTTGTTAATCCAAAAGACATTACAAGAAACTCATAATGTCCATAGCGTGTCCTAAACGCTATTTTTGGCACATCCTCCGTTCTTACCTTTAATTGATGATAACCTGTTCTAAGGTTAATTTTTGAAAAATGTTCAGCCCCTTTTAATTGGTCAAACAAATCATCAATCCTTGGTAAAGGATATTTATTTTTAATAGTTAACTTATTTAGCTCCCTATAGTCTATGCATAATTTCATAGTTCCATCCTTCTTCTTTATAAACAGAACTGGTGCTCCCCAAGGTGAAACACTAGGTTGTATGTACTTTTTATCTAAGAGTTCCTGTAATTGAATAAGTAACTCTTTCAGTTCTATAGGTGCCATTCTGTACAGTGCCTTAGAAACTGGTGTCGTTCCTAGTGCAAGATCAATGACGAACTCATTTTCCCTAGCTGGAGGAAAACCTGGTAAGTCATCCAGAAATACATTAGGAAATTCCTTAACTATGGGTATTTGATCTAGTTTTACTCCTTCCTGTCGAGTATCAACTATATAGGCCAAATATCCTAAACAACCCTTTCTAAGTAATCTTTCTGCCTGAACTATAGTCAAACATCAAGATTGCTTAGGCGAACAACTACCGTTGAACACTACCTTTGACTTCGAAGTAGTCAAAAGGTTTATACATTTTTGATGACAATCAATCATCGCGTTATGATTAACTAACTAATCCATTCCTAAAATTACATCAAATTCTCCCAATTGAATTGGTATCAAATCTACCTTAAAATTATGTCCTTTTATTATCACACTATAGTTTCTGTATACGGTCACAACCGGAATTCTTTCATTATTAGAAATTTCCACGCAGAATGGTTTGTCTAGATTTTCACAAGGTGTATTCAAGTTTGTAGTGAAATTTCTAGACACAAAAGAACATGTAGCACCAGAATCGAATAACACCTACACATTTAAAGTGTTGATAGGGATGATACGTGTCACCACGTCCTGTGAAGCAACATCATCCTTCACTGATATATTAAATGTTCTCATGATAGAGGACGACTCAAACCCAACTGCAGCAGCTTTTGATTGATTATTCTCTCGTATTCTAACCCTTTTCCTCCTTGATTCCTAGGTTTGGGACATGCCTTGAAAAATGGTCTAAGGAACCACAATTAAAACATTTATTTTTCCTTGGAAGAGGACACTGTGGATAATAATGTCCCGACTGTCCACAATTAAAACATTTGCTATGAAGGCATTCTCCTCTATGTTTCTTACCGCAATTAGGACAAGGTTTAATATTATTATTACTAAATTTATTGTTAGTATTTCCTATCTTTTTCCCTGGGTTGTTAGAAAAAGAATTATCCCATTTACGTTTGTTATTAAACCCACCTGAACTGGGTTCTGTCCTAATTTTTCTTTTTTCATTCTGACTTCTCCTGTCCTGATGAAATTTAGTAAGACTGTCATTCTCGCTTTTGGCTATAGCGGCCTTCTCTAGTATCTCAGAGAAAGTTTTTATTTGAAGTACTGACAATCTACTCTGAATCTGGGGTTTTAAACCCTCTTGAAACCTACGAGTCTTTCTAAGTTCAGTGGTTAGTTGATGAGGAGCAAACCTGAACAGTTCATTAAACTTAGCTGTATACTAGGTTACAGTAAGATCTCCTTGTTTTAAGTCCAGAAATTTTATTTCCATTCGGTCTTTCAGGGATTGGGAAAAATAGTTTTCAAAGAACAACTCTTTGTATCTATCCCAAGGAACAATTTCAGTTTCTACCCGACCTTTGGTTGATTCCCACCAATAATTATCCTCACCCTTCAAGAAAAAGGTTGCAAAAGTTGTCTTTTGGTTATTATTAACATTGGTTACTAGGAAAAATTTCTCTATCTCAGAAATCCAAATTTGTGCATCTACAGGTTCTGATGTACCTTTAAACTCAAGTGGTCCAACTAATTTAAAGTCTTTAAAAGTTGTATTTAGGTTCACAGGTCTATTTACAACTCCTAGCATAAGGTCTACTAACTGCTGGGTAGAATTATCGTCATTCATTTCTCTTTGGGGTCTTTTGGTTGGTGGCATGATTCTATATAAACGAATAAAAATTCACATAAGAATTTGAGTAACACAACATATTGTTTATTTCATATATCAAAATAGTATTACACAACAACTTCATAATTAAATATACTACTATCTTACAAAGTACTGATTACATTGCAAACTTTGAATGCTTCTTTATTGTACTAACATAAAGCATTCAACCACCTATGCTACTCTCTGGAATTCATTGATATCATCAAAGGAATCCTGAATCATGTGACAAACCACAGATCGATCGATGAGATAAGCTGTCTTCTTTTCCTCTACCGGAAATCAAACTACATGGCGCTACAAATCATTAAAAGTATCTCAAACACCCAGAGATGTTTTAAGAAGCCTTAACTGAATTTCCTTTCTGCCCCTCTGTGCGTGGTGCAGTTGTACTTTTAGTCGTTGACTATGTCCTCTCTCATGCTGTAGCATTCCCTCGGCTATATCAGTCCTAAACCTCATCTTATTACCCTCATATTCTGTTGTCTTCAATAGTGATGCCATGCCTCATCATGCTCATCAATTCTCATTAACTGTCCTGCCACTTGATCCTCTTCTTCCTCAGCATCTAACAGTTGTTGATCATGAAGAAATTCCTCATCTTCTCGTGATCACCGCTATGTATGTATAACTCTATTTGTGGTGGATTATTGGCTATTACCATTTCCTCGGCATTGGAGTTGGCCATCTATAAAAGAAAACTCCTTTAATACTGTATAGAAATTACACAACATAATAATTTTACTATTATATTTTATGTATACTTTTAAAATTTTTACGGACTCGAAGACTATGTACTAAGATTTCTCTTCCTTATATCTATAGCCTTAACAGCTTTGATACCAAAATTGTAACGCCCCAATATCTAGACTCCCACGGTATCTGATATGGTGTTTACAGAAAATCAACATAATGCTTTTAAATCTATACACCCATGGTATCTGATTATAAAATTAAATTAAATAGAGGGACTAGCAGATATAATTCTCATAGATCCAAAATTCACAGTATCCCATAACAGTTGTCAATTCTCAAGAGAACTTTTACTGTGTTTGGATACCTTCATTTGGATATATGAATTGTATCTGTGACTAGAGTCTATTTATCCGAAATTCAGAGTATCAACAATAACATGAACAATCCATATTACTAATACCCTCACCCAGATGTATAGTCTAAGCCAAACGAATTTATACTATCGTATCGATAGTAACTATCTATCAGAAATCTAGAGTATCAATAACAACATGAACAGTCCATGCTATTAATACCCTCACTCAGATAAATAGTTCCCATGGATCTCTACTAGATTTGAAGAAGTCTAATTTTATATCTATGTATGTAAGAAAACACGGTTGCGGAAATAAAGATGTTATATATATCATAATATTAAGATTCGATTACATGATTCTCATAACGAGTTCTTATTACAAGGTATTTAAACAGACAAGAATATAATCTAATCTATATAGGGATGCTTCCCTTTATCTACTCCAGAAGTTCCAGGATTACCATCTAATACTGTAAAGGGAATAATTTTCAAGGGTGAGCTATGACATGCTCAGCAAGTTTTATATTTATAAAAATATAGGATTTGAAGAAATATAACAGTTCAAATTTTGACTGCTAGTTGTACCATTTCTGGATTTCTAATTTCAACCATTTCTGGAATTTTCTTTATTTCTTTCAGTCACACAGACTTAGAAATTTTGTTCAGATATGATATAGGGGATCAGCTTTTTCAACATCTTAGGAGTATGCATATCATCCTACCAGTGCTCAAAATACACTAAATGTCAATATATGAATTGACTAACTTTCAATCCTTTACGGGATACCCAACTTCAGTATAAGATGACTTACCAAAACAATTTGGTTTAACTCAACAGGTCATGCTCAATAGACATTATCATATGAATAAACAATTCATTTCTTAGTTATGTTGGAACTATAGCAATAACTTTACAATAAGAAGGTAATTTAATTGTAGGTGTAGTATATTATATCAACAACATATCAAGATAAAAATCTTCTCCAATGAATAAACAGGGTTTAAAAAATTGGCTTTATAAGAGATTTAAGGATAGAGAACTTGCTTGAGCGTAGATCAGTCAAGTTATGCTATTCATCGTTAATAAATACCTACGAAGTTCATATATATAAATCTAACACGTTAGTATTGATAACAATACTCAATTATAACATTTATATAATATCGGGTTAGATTAATAGGGTTTTGTGTTTAATACCTTTGATAAATGGACTAAATTTTATTTATAAAATTTAAATATAATTTAAAATACCTTTTAGAAATTTTAAAGTATTTAAAACATTTATTTTGATTTTTAAATCATATATTTCTTTTATAAGTAATTAATATTTACTTAAAATTTTACAAAAACATTGATTATAATTTTAAATAATTTATATTCATTTATTATAATTTTTATATCATTAATAATATTTTTCCATAATTATTTAGTATTTCAAAATAATTATTCTAATTTCTTTATTAATAAGTTAATTATTAATAATATCAAAATAATATAAAATAATTATTAAATTTATGTAAAAATATCAGAATTTATTTATAATAATTTAATATAATTTTTAAAACTATTTTCATATTTATTTATTAATTATTTCTAATTTTTCTAATTTATGTTTAGAAAAATAATTTATGTCGGTCGCTAAAGCCCTTCAGTGATAGAAAGTGTCGCTGTAGGTGTTCTTGAGTTTCTGCAAGCATGTTTTTATAAATATGGTAGAGTATTTGGTTTGACCATTAATTATAAGGCTACTGTTAATGAGTTTTGGTTTGTTCAAGAGTTGATGTTGTAGTACTCATATAGTAGTATAACATGAAACAAATTTTAGGCTTTAACCTACATATAACAAGACGTTATAGAGGCTCAAAGTCACTGTCAGAGCTGTTCTTGAGTTTCTGGGTAACCCAGAACAGAAGTCATGGCCGGTCAACGGTTTTATCGGTTAAATATCTTTGATTTTGTGTATTTGATGTGTGTAATGTTTGTTGTCACATGTAGTATATATGTTAGGGTACACATATATAACATTAACATGAACAAAGCATAAATCTAAGGTCTCTATTTATGTTGGTCAAAGTATAGCCAAACACTGTTCTTCGTGTTCTTCAGTTTTCTGGAAAACCCAGAAAACATGGTCAAGCTCGGTTAATGGATTTTGACCATTAATTCCAGTAAACCTATACGTTTTTTGTTCCATTAAAGATTATAGATATGTAGTACATATAACAGAGTATTAATCTATAACAAAATCTTACAAAAATAACAAACAGAAGACGATTAAACAGATTGGTCAAAGTAGCCATTCAACTATTCTTGAGCTTTCTGGGTAACCTAGAAAACTGCAATCCGTGAACGGTCAACCCACTTTGACTGCTTATAACTTGAAATCTATGGTTCAAATGAACCTGGTTTTTTTTCCAGATTAAAGACCTACTAACAGGCTACAAATACCAAATAATTAACAGACCAAAACATAAACACATATGAATCTATAGGCTCTGACATTCGGCTGTCAGACTTAGTTTTTAAAATTTCCAGATTTCTTAAAACACTTAATTAAGGCATCTAGATGTTATGAAAACGTGTTCTACCAATCTAACATACTTTCTAACATACTAATACATAATTCTTAACATCTAAACAACAAATCTAACATAAGATCATAGAGATTAATTAAGAACTAAGGTTTGTACCTTTTCTTGAGAAATTTTTGATTCTAACTTCTGATGTTGTTGTTGCTATTACCCATGCTTGATTTAGTAGGTTTATAAGTATATCTAGGCTTAGGAATTTCGTGAGTTTGCTTAGCCCTAAGGTTCCTATTTATAGAATTCTTCAACTTGGCTTTTTGGTCATTTTTGAGCAACTTGCCTCTACAAAGATCTGATCTGATGACTATGGTGATGCTTGGGAGTTACAAGCATGTCATGTGCTACCTTGGAACTTGCAATGGTGACTCCTAACCTCCTTGTGAGCTAGTTAGGTTTGTTTAGTAGCTTAATTAGGCTTTAATCTTCACTAATCCTGATTAGGGTTTTGTTTATAATGATTAGGAATGTTAAGTAATTTTAATTAGTACCTAATTGAAGTTTACTAACCATGATTAGGTGTTAAGATAATCTAATTAGGGTTTATTTAGCTAATTAGGGTTGGGGTTTTGCTAATTAGGGTAAGGGTTTGTTAATCTAATTTCTCACTAATCCTAACAAGCACGACAAAGCGTTTTGTCAATGTAAGCATGACAAAGCAACTTGTCAAAATAATTTTACCGAAAAGTCCAAATATAGAAAAAAAAAATTAAGCACGAGGTGTCAAGCATGGCGTTTTTCGGACAAAAATTTATTTGGTCAAATTTGTAAAACCAAGTATATATTATCACATAACACATTCAGAATGAAGAAATTTTATTTATATAATGGGATTTTATACATACGAGTCTTTTTAGGGTTTTGGGTTTTTACAGGGGATTCCGAATTGGTGATCAAATAATCCACGGGAATCAATTAAACCAAAGAATTACATTTCCTACCTTACCATAGGCAAGTTTTACTGATTGCTTTGGAGTTCGAAGAAATCTCCTTTCTGCACATTCCTCGTAATAGGAATGATTTTACGGATGCATTAGCAATGTTGGCCTCCTTGGTTCACATACCTGACAAGGAAAACATGCCAAACATCACATTTGCCATGCAAAATGCCCCAGTTTATGGGAACTATGTTGGAGAAGTATCGGATGTGCTACCTCCCATCCAAAACCCTTGGTATCAACATATCAAGAAGTATCTGCCAGATGGATCTACACTCGCTGAGAAGAGGCAGATCCATTGACTTTCTACGAAATTATACCTGAGCGGAGATGTACTCTACAATAGAGATGCATGATTAGGTCTCCTCAGATGTCTGGACAAAGACCAAGCTCAGAGGCTCATGGATGAGATCCATGGTGGAGTATATGGCCCACACATGAGCGGCCCCTTACTTGTCAAGAAAATTCTCAGAACAGGGCATTATTGGCTTACACTCAAAGCTGACTGTGATGATCACGTCAAGAGATGCTATAAATGCCAAATTCATGGAGATGCTATCCGCGCCCCTCGAAGGGAACTCCACACTATGAGTTCGCCCTGGACCTTCTCAATGTGGGGGATGGACGTGATCGGGCCCATCGAGCCCAAAGCTAGTAATGGACATCGATTTATATTCACCATGATCAACTACTTCACCAAGTGGGTAGAAGCTGCCTCCTTCCCCAGGGTTACCAAAGAAGTCATCATTGCTTTCATCAAAAACAATGTAGTCTGTCGATATGGACAACTAGAGGTCATTGTGTCAGACAATGCTAAGAACCTCGACAACAAAATGATGGAGGAGTTATGGAGTAAATTCCACATCAAACACCTTAACTCCGTCTTCTACCGTCCAAAGATGAATGGTACTATTGAAGCAGCTAATAAAAACATCAAGAAGATCATGCAGAAAATGTTCGCCAATCACAAAGGGTGGCCTGACCTCTTGCCTCTGACTTTATTAGCCTATAGAACTTCTATGCGTACTTCCACTAGGGCAACCCCCTACTCATTAGCCTATGGGATAGAAGCAGTGCTCCGCATAGAAGTAGAAATGGAATCCCTCAGTGTATTGATGGATGCTAAGTTGGACGAAGACCAATGGGTACAAGACATGTATCACCAATTATCTCTGATAGACGAAAGGTGAACCGCAGAAATCTTCTATGGTCAGTTATATCAACAAAGGATCACCAGATCCTACAATAAGAAAGTTCGGCAACGGCAATTCAAACAACATGACTTAGTTTTGAAGAAGATCATTGACAACCATGATCTATCTAAGGGAAAATTCGCTCCTAATTGGAAAGGCCCGTTTGTTGTCAAGGAGGTATTGACAGGAAATGCTCTCAGACTACAGGAAATGGATGGCGATGAATTTCCACAACTTATCAACTTGGACTCCGTGAAACGGTACTATGTCTGAAGTTACCACCAAGAAAACATCCTGGTATTGATCACCCAATCACGAGTCATTCCGGTTTTGAACCCTCTCTTTTTATAAACTCTTTTTCCCCTCAGGGAAACATACACTTCAAACTAGTAGCCTGGTTTCACCTCATTTCAAACAGTTCATACAATTTCGGTTATCCTGAAGACGGGGTTGAACCTTTCACATCTACAGTTTATGTGACGCCCCTAAAATAGGTATACATCACCTATTCTGAGTCATCAAATACATGGTATAGAATACAAATACAATCTTAAATATACAACATGAGCTGTGAGTTTTAATACAAATATTGTCTTCTAAACAATATCCATTTTCAGAATAAGTCCTCATTACAATTATTATCACACTATTTCATAGAATAGTGAAGACTACTAATGCTATCATCTGGACCGTCACTCCGTTCCCCGACTAGTCCTCTCGCTACGCCTCATTTCTGAAGAGAACAATGAAAGCAAAAGGGTGAGCTCAACTAGCCCAGTAAAAAATATTATGACTAAGATAATGTAGAAAAAAATTATCGTTAGCCTTCAACAGTGTTAAACTGATAAAATATAACAAACATCAAGTTTAACTGCAGCGAAACAAGCAATCCATTAAAAGAGTCAAGTAGAGAATAAAATCTACTATCTTTTATGATTTAAAAAGATTTTTCATCACTTTTATCGCTGAGACTCAGCTTAATAAATAATCCACATCATCCCTGCACTACAGCTAAGGATATTCATTAGTATCACGACCAAAAATTATCCATGCACTACGGGCCAAGGATATTCGTGTATTCATTAATGGTTATGATCATGCCAACAATTGTCCATCAATGCACTACGGGCCAATGACGACTTTTACCACATCATTTGTAACATTACGGTTATGGTTATACCGAATAATCCCTGGTCATAATCATACCAAGTCCATCTATGCACTATAGTCCACAAATGACTTTCAACGTAATATAAACATGAGGATGATGACAATGATATAAGAATTCAGTAAAAAAAGTTCAAGAATTAATTTATCCAGGAACTAATAATGTCAAAATTGTCAACATGATACCTCTTTGTGGGGTAAAATTTAAGAATGCTCAGAAGAATATTTTCATGAAAAGATACTAGATGAAGCACAAATATCAAGGATATTCCACTAATTTCATGGAGTATAAAAGCCAAAACTTTAACCAACTGAGTATAATAAAGAATGGAATAACAAAAGAAATCACCAGGCATGCTATAGATCAAGATGAGATAGGTTATTCCAATGTAATAATAAATAACGGAACCAAAATATGCAGAAACGAATGTATGTGATATTCCAATGAGAATAATAAATAACGGAACCGTGTCGAAAGCGAAATTAAATTGCAAGCGTGATGTTCCAATGTAATAATAAATAACGGAACTCGTAACATTCCGTAATTTTATAAATTGTTATATTGAATATTTATTGAATTATTTAAGTATTTAATGGATGTGGTTATTATTAATTGGATAATTGTTCAAATTTGATTCAATTTGGTTAACTATGTGTTAAATAAATAATTAAGGAAAGTAATTATTTTTTGCTAATTTAATTTAATTATTAAGTTACAAAGTTTTGATTAATTGAATTACTATTCTTTTTATTAGAATTTGTAATTAAAAAGGATGTGTTAGTTGATTAAATAAAGTTATAAATATATAGAAAATTATAATTTTGTGGTAGTGAGTTATGTGTTAAAGTGATGTAATAATTTTTTTTTAGAATTAATTGAATTTAAAGTGTGACAAATAACATTTTATAAAGTAGTTATTAAAATAACTTAAAGGAGTTTTAATTCAGTTTTGCCAAACAAGGCCTATTGCTTATTAAGTCTTTATTCTAATTGTGTTTTACCAAACAAGGCCTAAAGATTAATTGGTTATTTTTTTTAGTGACTAGCCAAATAAGCCTTCTGACTTTTGGTTTTAAAAACTTATATAACTGATATCAATTATATCTATATTTATATTATATAATTAATATATATTATATCCTATATACGTTTGATGGTTAGAACGTAGTTAGAGTTAAGAAGAAAAGAGAAAAACTCAGAGGAAGAAGAAGAAGAAAAGAAGAAAAGAAGAGAGGAAGAAAGGCTAGGGAATTGGTGAGAAGAAAAGTTTGAGAATCAAAGAATGGAATAGCCATCATCATCTTCTTCGAGGGTTAATTAGTTGTTTAGTTGTTAAATTGACCATTTAATTTGATAGAGTATGTATAAACTTTGATAAAATGCTTTAAATTAATGGTTTTGGTTGAAAAACAAAATTTACCGTGTTGATTTTCATTGAAATATCAAAAAGTATGTTTTTAGCCAAAAACAGTGAAATTGGATGTGCTAATTTTGTTGTTTATGTTGTTGTATGGGTAGAAACATGTTAGGAATTCTTGAATTATGTTTACATGAAGTTTTTGTATGAATTGTATGTGATTTAGTCTGTTAGAAACGAGCTTGTAGGCAAAAATTGGCTTTTTTCTTGCCTTTGTTCGTCAAGTCGTCGAATGAAATCATAGCTTTCAAAGCAACAAGGTCCCAAATAGTCTTAGTTTCGCCAGAAGCTTATGGCACGCCACACGCCATGATCTTGACTTTGTAGTTTTGTTCATGCCAGCATGCCATACTTATGCCTCATGCCGCAAATACGACCCATAGTGTAAATTGTAGCACCGCGACGCGAGTTAGCAGAATGGTCTGACAGTGTACTTTTTGCACACAAAATTTTAAGAAAAGTTATGTGATGATAGTAGGATTGTAAAATGTTGATTTTAGTATTTCTATACTATGAATAATTATGTTATTAAGGAATAACTTGTATTATAAATTGATTATAAGATTAAAAATCAAATTTTTAAATGATGAACGTACTTAGTTATGGTTGTAAAATGGTAATGGCTAACTATGTCATGATGACATATGTTTATAGGATATTGTGATTCGTATTGATTTGGTTTAGCATACGAGCAAGGTAAGTTCTCTAACTCTACTTTTATAATTGTGAAAGCGCTTAAATTTTCTTTGAGCAAGTTTTCTAAACTTTCTTTTTATATTGAGCAAGTTTTCTAATCTATTATCTTGTTAATCAAACTACTGTTTTTAATTCGATTATGATATAATGATGTAAGTTATTCTTAAGCAAGTTATTCTTGCATTTAACTTGTTGTTTAGCATGAAAAAATTATATATTCTAATGTTGAACATTTTTATCGATCAACTTGCTATGCATGCTTTGTATTCAATTCTAATTAACCTTGGCTTAGTATTGTTCAAGTAAGGTGTTATAGTTATTCAAATTGTATGCTCTTAGATTATTCCTAAATCATGACTTTAGTTTACTATAATTGATTCAATCACGATTATTCTATAGTATAATGTTATTGGTTTTATTCAACTAATCCTTAGTTGATGTTCGTTGAATTCCAAATTACCTTGAAAGCTTATCCAAACCAAACTTCCTTTGGTGCGGACTTGTAATCAAAATACTGAGATGAACAACCCTATTGTTATGATTAGGGGTTAACTTACGCATAACGTTAAAATGTTTGAGCATAATACATTGTACGAAGCGCTGATCCCCCTAAGTACGAGGTCCTTATAGTCTTATGACTGTTAAAGTTGGAGTTGAAAGATTACTTGCAACTGTGGACGTAGTTCGTGGTCTTACGACCCTCAGTGATGTATATTTTCCATATCTTGGGATTTCAGTTTCTGATTATTGTTGATAGAGTACTATTCATTGTTGATGAGCCTATTATTGGCAGTTATTATTGTTATACACCTATTGATTCTCTATTATATCCAGTAAGCAATTGTTTTGCTCACTCTTGCATATTTTAAAACTCATTGCAGCTAAAGAGGAGAAGGTAGATGAACCTTCGACTAGCAAAGGAAAGGGAAAAATGTGCAAGTGATGAAAACTTGTAATTTTTACTTTGATTAAGATGTTAGACTTTTATTATGATGATCTTAGACTTGGTTTTAATGAAGTTTATTTAATTTCTGCATTTGAATGATTGTATTTAAAGGTTAGATAACCTGGGAGATTTTATTATGTAACCTTTTAATGGGAAATGTTTTATTTATCCAGTTTTATTGTGACTGGGTAGTTAGATATGAATGTTTGATTAAGTGAACACCAAATCCTGTGGGAATGAAGTACCTTGGGTTTGGGGGTGTCACAAGTTGGTATCAAAGCCCTAGGTTATGAACCTTAGGTGGGGAAAAAAGCCTTAGGAAGTAACCTTCGAAAAGATAGTAATGATAAACTCTTATCGAGTTTTAAGGAAGAAGTAATAAAACACTTATGTGCTTATGTGTTTATAAATTATGTGCTCGTGAGAGTCGAGTAGTAATGATTAGTAATTAAGACTTAAACTTTAGTTGACAGGATGTCTAATATAGGAGGAACCAGTCAAGCTAGGGAGGAGGAGCCTCGAGATATTTAGGTAGTTTGGGAATAATTACTACCACAGGAAACAGTTCCGTTGGTCACAGTAGTTGAGCAGGAGAGAGTACCTGATGAGGATGATGAGATAGATACGGATGAGGAAGATCCTTTGGAGCTGCCACAGATGGATGAAGAGGACGAGGAGGAAAGGATTCCACTTAACTCGATAGCTGGCCGTATATACGATGAGGTGCATGACCGCAATGTGGAACTTCAAGATATAGTCGAGGAATTACAAGAGATAGTAGCTGAACAACAGACCTTGATGGCACAGAAGGACGACGAGATCCAGGATCGAGAAGAACAATTGAACAATGTTAAAGAGAAGCTGGTTCACACTGAAGAAGAGAACGACCAAATGAGAGCTGAGATTTCAGAGTTGAAGAGTAAGTTGAGAGAAGAGTCTGCAAAAAGGGCAAGAGCCAAAGATGCGTATGAGGAAGCTGATCAACAGGCCGAAATAGCAGAGGGAGACGCACAAGCAAAGAGAATGAAGATGCAGGAAATGGATAACATATTCAACATCGCAATCAATCAAGCTCAGGATCGGGTCATGGGTTACCCAATTCAGTTCGAGACGCAACCGTCGTACATACTAGATCGTCGAACCATGTTCTGAATTATGGAAGAAGAGCGTCGTAAGGCTTTGCAGTATCTTAATAGGACAACTTAGGAAGTGAACTTGATTTATGATTTATGTTATGCTAAGTATTATGTAAATCCCAAGTGTTATGCAACTTATGGGATATGATGATGATGTCCTGAAACTTTAATAGTTCAGGAAAATAATGTAAATAAAAGTGATGCTATGAATATGATGTTTTTCAAAGAATTAAGTATGAATAAAAGTTATTATCTTCTTTTATCCAAAGTGTTATGTGTTATGTGGTGTTTACTTTTATGGGGTGTTAATTAGAAATTACTTGAAAGGGTTGAGTAATAATCTAATGAGTGTATTTTTAACGAAAAATGCCTCCAAGACGCCAACCACCCCTGCCGCCGAGAACCGCTAAAGGAACCAACAACGATAATCGTCAAGCTAACCCTGCTCAAAGCACCGGGTGACGTTCTCGATAGGTGTACTGCAAAATCAACTACTTAATCAACCTCGTAACCAAGGTGCTTACGCTTAAGGACTTCAAGGCGGTTGGACCACCCGAATTCCAGGATCCATGAATCCAGTTGAAACACAGACCTGGATCATGGAAATTGGGAAGGTTTTTGATGTTGCTAGGGTAGAGGATAACCAAAAGACTGCTTTTGCAACATTCATGTTGAAAGCAGAGGCTAGTTATTGGTGGCAGGCCAACAAAACTCGGGAAGGACCAGGAATTATGACTTGGGATAGGTTTAAGGAGATTTTCTTCGAGACTTATTTCCCAGAAAGTTCGAAAAGCCAGTTAGAAGTACAGTTTTTAGAACTGAAGCAGGGAACGATGACGGTGTCGGAGTATGCCTCAAAATTCATTGAGTTGGCGAGGTTTGCGCCATTCCAAGTCAGCACAGATGAACACAAGGCGAAGAGGTTTGAACAGGGACTGAAGCCCTGGTTGTTTAGTAGGGTTTCCTTGTTCCAGTTGAAGACTTTTGCAGCCGTAATGGAAAAGGTAATTCTCGCTGAAGGTGGAGGCGAGGCGGTAACCAAGTTCAATCAGGAACAAAAAAAGAAGAAGAATGAAGTGGAGGTGAAGAATGGAGATGGTGGTAGTGGAAATGGTAATAATAACCTGAAAAAGAAAGTGGAATGGAAATGTGGGTGCTGGGAATCAACAAAGTAACCAGCAGAATAAGAAGTTTGAAGCATGTGCTACATGCAGGAAGTTTCACAAGGGTGTATGCTTAATGGGGAAACGTGTATGCTTTAACTGTTGCCAGGAGGGTCACATCGCCCCAAACTACAATCAACCCAAGAAGAATGTTTGCTACACTTGCGGGTCCAAGGATCACTTTGCTCGTGAGTACCCTAAGAAAAAAGCTGGAGAAACAACAGGAAGCAAGGGAGGTAGCAATGGAGGTACATGGGCCATTACTGGACCGACGACATCAACTAAACCCACAAACCGTAACCTTCAACACGACATGCAAGATGTTTGTGATATCAAAGGATGTGGTGTCGTATTATTCCAATCAATAATATTGATGCTTATGTATTATTTGATTCAAAAGCTACTTGCTCATTTATATATGATGAATCACTATGAGATTAGGATTGCTTGAAGAATTGAATTTCCCTCTGAACATAGAAATTGCGAATAAGGAAGTAATTCCTGTTAGGTTCGTATACAAGAACTGTAGGGTGAACATTAAGGGAAATATTTTGATGGTAGACTTGATTCCGATCAGGCTAGGAGAGTTAATGTTATTTTGGGAATGGATTGGTTGTTCAATTATGGAGCGATAATTGACTGCCAAAAGAAATGTGTAAACCTTATGACTCCGTCAAAGGTAGTTTTCAATGGTAGCAAATTACCTAGACAAATGAGATGTCTAACGATTATGCAGGCCAAGAAGTTGTTGAGACAAAGCTGTGTGGGTTATTTAGCTTATATAGTCGATACTCAGAAGAAGGGTGCAAAACTGGAAGAAATACCAGTGTTAGGGAATTTGTGGTCGTGTTTCCAGAGGATTTGCCAGGACTTCCGCCTGACAGAGAAATCGAGTTCGTGATCAACCTAGCGCCAGGAACCGCTCCGATATCGAAAGCCCGTCTGTAATGGCTCCTAGAGAGATGAAGGAACTGATGGTACAACTACAAAGAGTCAAGTTAGACAAGAAATACATTCAAATAGAGTGTGTCACCGTGGGAGCACCGGTGTTATTCGTAAAGAAGAAGGATGGGTCAATGCGTCTTTGTATTGATTATAGAGAGTTAAACAAAGTCACTATTAAGAATAAGTATCCATTACCGAGAATAGATGACTTGTTTGACCAGTTAAAGGGTGCTAGATATTTCTTGAAAATAGATTTGAGGAGTGGGTATCACCAACTAAAAGTAAGGATGGAGGATGTACCGAAGATGACATTCCAAACTCGGTATGGACATTACGAGTTTTTGGTGATGTCTTTTGGTTTGACAAATGCCCCTGTAGCATTCATGGATTTGATGAATAGAGTGTTTAAACCATTTTTAGACAAGTTTGTGGTGGTATTTATTGACGATATTCTGGTGTATTCTAGAACTCAAGAAGAACACGTGGAACACTTACGTCTAACACTGGAGACACTAAGAAATGAAAAGTTGTATGCAAAATTCTCTAAATGTGAATTTTGGTTAGAACGTGTACAATTTCTTGGACACGTAATTGACAAGGATGGAATCTCAGTGGATTCATCAAAGTTCGAAGCTGTGATAAATTGGGAACAACCAAGAACTCCGTTAGAAGTAAGAAGTTTCTTGGGATTGGCAGGGTATTATAGAATGTTTATCCAAGAATTCTCCAAGATTGCCACTCCGTTGACAAATTTGACGAGAAAAATTGTAAAATTTGTTTGGACGGAGAAGTGTGAATAAAGTTTCCAGGAATTAAAAAAGAAGCTAAGTATGGCACCTGTGTTGTCGTTACCGGATAATACATGAAATTTTGTGGTGTATAGTGATGCTTCACACAAGGGATTAGGATGTGTCCTTATGTAGAATGGAAAAGTTATCACGTATGCATCAAGGCAATTGAAGGACTACGAAAAAGGGTATCCGAATCATGAGTTAGAGTTGGCGGCGGTTGTGTTTGCTTTAAAAATATGGAGACACTATCTCTATGGAAAAAAATTTGAGATCTACACAGACCATAAAAGTCTGAAGTACATTTTCACTCAGAAGGACCTGAACACGCGTCAAAGGAGATGGATGGAATTGATAAAGGATTACGATTGTGAGATCTTTTATCATTCAGGCAAAGCAAATGTTGTTGCAGATGCCTTGAGTTGGAAAGGCAGAGAAAAGTTGATGTTGTTAACTGATAAGGAGGAGCTTATTATAGCAATGTCAAGGTTAGAGTTGGAAATCAAATTTCCAAAAGAATCCGATGAGAAATTATTCCAAATAGAAGCCAGTCAAACTTTGGTGGACAAAGTGAAGAACGCTGAGATTTGAGGAATCTGATGGAATGCTAAGATTCGAGGGACGAATCTAGGTTCCAGTAGTACTAGATATTAAAGAGAACATTTTGACAGAAGCTCATAGCTCGAGATATTCGATTCATCCAGGAAGTACGAAAATGTATCAAGATTTGAGACAACATTTTTGGAGGCTAAACATGAAAGGAGACGTTGCAAAATGCATTGCAAAGTGCTTAACATGTCAGAGAGTCAAGGCCGAGCATCAAAGACCAAGCGAGGTTACTTCAACCGTTGGAAATACCGGAATGGAAATGGGAACATATCACAATAGATGTTGTGGTAGGTCTCCCAACGACTCAGAAAGGATTCGATGCAATTTGGGTGATAGTGGACATATTGACAAAATCTGCACACTTTTTGCCAATAAAGATTAGATTTAATCTTGATCAGCTGGCGAAACTGTACGTTAAGGAGATCGTTTCAAGACATGGAGTTCCAGCATCAATTGTATCTGACAGAGATCTGAGGTTCACATCAAATTTCTGGAAGAGACTACAAGGATGTATGGGAACACAGTTGCGAATGAGTACGACATATCATCCGCAAACAGATGGCCAAAGTGAACGAACGATTCAGACATTAGAAGATATGTTGAGAGCATGCGTCATGGATTTCAAAGGAAGCTGGGATGAATAATTACCGTTGGTGGAATTTGCCTATAATAACAGTTATCACGCTAGCTTCGGCATGCCTCCTTACGAAGCATTATACGACAGAAAGTACAGAACTCCATTGTGCTGGGATGAAGTCGGTGAACGTCAACTGTTAGGACCAGAACTGGTACAACAAACTGCTGAGGTTGTCCAACTCATCAGAACAAGATTAATAGCTGCTCAAGATAGACAAAAGAAATATGCCGATCAACACAGACAAGATCGTGCATTTGACATAGGAAATTATGTGTTCCTAAAAGTTTCTCCTTGGAAGGGGAAGATTCGATTTGGTAAAAAGGGGAAACTAAGTCCAAGGTTTATTGGACCCTTTGGAGAGCTGAAGAAAGTTGGAGAGGTAGCTTATGAGGTAGCTCTACCTCCAGAATTGCAAAACATTCATAATATTTTTCACGTGTCGGTGTTACGACCGTATAAACCTGATTACAAGCACGTAATTGAGTATGAACCATTACATTTTGAGAAAGACTTGTCCTATGACGAGGTTCCTATCCAGATAGTCGACAGGAAAGAACAAGTGCTCAGGAATAAGGTGATACCTTCTATAAAGGTAGTATGGAGGAACCACAATGTCGAAGAGGCCACGTGGGAACTCAAAGCTGAAATGATGAAGAATTACCATGGGGACAGAATCTTTGTAAGTAGGGGAGAATGTGACGAATGAATTATTTGAATTATGATTATGAGGACAGAATCCTTGTAAGGAGGGAATGATGTAACATTCCAGAATTTTATAAATTGTTATATTGAATATTTATTAAATTATTTAAGTATTTAATGGATGTGGTTATTGTTAATTGGATAATTGTTCAAATTTGATTCAATTTGGTTAACTATGTGTTAAATAAATAATTAAGGAAAGTAATTATTTTGCTAATTTAATTTAATTATTAATTTAGAAAGTTTTGATTAATTGAATTACTATTCTTTTTATTGGAATTTGTAATTAAAAAGTATGTGTTAGTTGATTAAATAAAGTTATAAATATATAGAAAATTATAATTTTGTGGTATTGAGTTATGTGTTAAAGTGATGTAATAAATTATTTTTAGAATTAATTGAATTTAAAGTGTGACAAATAACCTTTTATAAAGTAGTTATTAAAATAACTTAAAGGAGTTTTAATTCAGTTTTGCCAAACAAGGCCTATTTCTTATTAAGTCTTTATTCTAATTGTGTTTTACCAAACAAGGCCTAAAGATTAATTGGTTATTTTTTTAGTGACTAGCCAAACAAGCCTTATGGCTTTTGGTTTTCAAAACTTATATAACTGATATCAGTTATATCTATATTTATATTATATAATTAATATATATTATATCCTATATACGTTAGATGGTTAGAACGTAGTTAGAGTTAAGAAGAAAAGAGAAAAACTCAGAGGAAGAAGGAGAAGAAAAGAAGAAAAGAAGAGAGGAAGAAAGGCTAGGGAATTGGTGAGAAGAAAAGTTTGACAATCAAAGAAGGGAATAGCCATCATCATCTTCTTCAAGGTATTATCCTATTTTTTTTATGTTTTAAAAGTTTTAGTCTTCTCTTCTCCTATTTCTCTGTAAAATTCTTGTGATAAGATAATTGTTGATTTTATGTGTGTTCATGTGATAAACTAGTGTTGTAAGGTTATTTTCATAGGATATATATGATTATAATCAATGTATTGTGGTTATGTATATAGTTGTGAAGAAAACCTTTTTACAGAGAGTTTTTGTGAATATATATTGTTTAGCTTAAAGTAGAAATCGAGGGTTAATTAGTTGTTTAGTTGTTAAATTGACCATTTAATTTGATAGAGTATGTATATACTTTGACAAAATGCTTTAAATCAATGGTTTTAGTTGAAAAACAAAATTTACCGTGTTGATTTTCATTAAAATATCAAAAAGTAAGTTTTTAGCCAAAAAATAGTGAAATTGGATGTGTTAATTTTGTTGTTTATGTTGTTGAATGGGTAAAATTATGTTAAGAATTCTTGAATTATGTTTACATAAAGTTTTTATATGAATTGTATGTGATTTAGTCTGTTAGAAACGAGCTTGTAGGCCAAAATTGGCTTTTTTCCATTATTGTTGCCGGTCGCCAATCGAATCGGCTAGCTTTCTCGCGTAAGGCATGGCCGTAATAAATTTTTAGTTTCACGCCAGAGTAGTGCGCCACGGCAGTTGTTCTGCAGAATCCGTGTCAAAGTAAATTCGCACCGCATGTGATGTTCCAACGTAATAATAAAGAATGGAATAACGTAAGAATTTCACCGTATGTATACTTGCCAGCATAGACGGAGTTATTCCAACATAATAATAAAGAATGGAATAATGTAAGAATTTCACCAAGTATAGGGTAGTCCACATGATACTGAAGTTATTCCAATGTAATAATAAAGAATGGAATAATAGAAGTTCTCTTTATGAATACGAAAGAAATAATACCCTTTACCGTAAAAGAAGAGAGTGGTAGGGCGAGGATATTCTTTAAGAAAACTTGCACTATGCTCAATGATTCTTAAAACTCTAAAGAAATACGCTCAAGATTATAGAAGAGAATTCTCTGAATTTCTGGTGTGATTTCAACTCTAACTAAGCATCCTATTTATAGGAAAATGGAAAGGATACTATGCAATAAAATATAATATATTCTAAATATATATATATATATATATATATATATATATATATAAAAAAAAATACTTTTATAAAGTTATTTGTTTTATTAGACTATAAATAAAATATATTATATTTTATTATGCATAGTGTTTTGCATGGTAAAATCTTTTTATATAAAAAATGTAATACATTTATAAAGTTATTTGTTTTATTAGATTTTAAATAATATATATATATATATATATATATATATAAAAAATTCGACTTCATAAAAAGACACATCAATATATTTAACAACATTTATCATCATTATTATAATTCACAATATTAATCGACCAAATCGTTCCTGTGAAAGAGGGGCTTTCCAATAAGGATTTCTCCCGATCATGGCAAGCAATTAGGTGACCAAACCTCTCTCTTAGCGAACTTCTAGACATCGTTAATAATACAAATAATAATATTAATAACTCATCTCATCTCAATTATTGATTTAATAATATTTAAAATATCGACAATAATTGAATCAAATAATGTGAGATACTATGCAACAATTACTGAAGCAATAATTGAACAAAAGCGTGTGACTTCTCACGTAAGCATCAATAATCAATACAAGGTGCAACTATGCAACCACACGTATTCCTCGCATTTTTAACACCCTTGTTTCAACAGCTTAACTGTAAACTTTCGCCGTTATTTTCATAAAATATTTTTGTCGCTTTCTCAATCCGACAATAATTACATTGTAGGGTCCACTAATGATTGTGTCGTCGATTTAATATTCCCCGTTAAAACGAATATTTCCACCAATCGAATATTATATAACAACTTGCGTACTTTGCAAAATTTATAAATATTACCGACAACTATAACATTATATCAAATTCATTCCATAATATTTAAAAATGATATTTATAGAAAAATCATTTAATTAAAAAAAGTTGGGGTCTTACTACCTCCCCTTCTTATGAAATTTCGCCCTCGAAATTAGGGTACATACCTGGTATGTCAAATAGGTAAGGATACCTTGATTTCATTTCAGATTCTAACTCCCAGGTCATTTCCTCAACATCGTGGTTTCTCCACAAAACTTTGACTTGAGGTATAACCTTGAAGCGTAGAATATGTTCCTTCTTATCTAAGATTTGAATAGGAACCTCTTCATACGTTAAATCTTCCACTATTTTGTCCGGTTCTAACTCAATAATGTGGTTCGGGTCTTCCACATATTTACGTAACATGGATATATGAAAAACGTTATGAACACGATACATACTTGGCGGTAAAGCAAGTCTTTATGCTATAGTTCCTACTCGATTGAGGATTAAAAATGGTTTAATGAATCGACGATTGAGCTTTCCTCTCTTTCCAAATCTCGTAACTCCTTTCAATGGAGCAACACGTAACAACACATGATCTCCAATATCGAATTCCACGTCCTTTCGATGAAGATCTGTAACGCCCCGAAGTCCGGTCTATTTTCACATCCGAATTCTGTATGTCACGATCCCATCTTCTTCCAAACATACATCATTATACAGCTAAATATAACAACATACATCCTCAAAACCCATGTTAAAACCTTATAACCCTTTTTCATTACAAATAAAGATAATTACATTATTTTTTATCTTTTACAAGAATGACTTTTATCCGCCACCAAGGATACATCACCGTTCATTAAACTATTCTAAAGTTTATTTAACTTATTTTATATTACAAGTCTTCATTAAATCTTCTCACTCATCCACATTTTGAATGACACTTCATCTGCATACCGTCAGCTTGATCTTTACGGGATCCTTAAGTTCTTCTAACATCATTCGCTGAAAATGTTTTTCATTTAAAGCAAGTGTGAGCATTCAATTGCCCAGCAAGTCATAACAGTTGAACAAACATCTTCAAGAATTTAAACATTCTTTTAAGACTTCAATAACCGAACAAAGGTTATGAAGTAGCTTGAATAATAGGAATAATCTTGATTCCTATCATTTTAAAACAATATTCACTTTAATTTTAAAATACTTTCGTTCATCTACCTTTTTCATACCCATTATGTCTGGCTAGAATCATTAGCACAGACTTAACAATAACGGATCATGTATGAATGAAGTATTCTCTTATTGAACAGTTAAATCACAGAAGAGTTCATCTCATAGAAACACTGAAGTGTTCACATTGTGGCACAAGGCCTTATACGTTCTACCACCTTGCACAAATATCGCACATTAGCACATAGACGGAACTTCTCAATTTCAACATCTGAGAAGTTTAAGAAACTAGCATTCATTTAAAATATGAATGAAGTTAGGAAACTTGCCATACGCACAGCTACAACTTACGCTGAACTGCTCATTCCAGTTCCTTTCCTCTTTATTTTTCTTCTGCTAGACAAAATCGGCGATTTGCTAGCTTTTTTATTTCACGCTCACCTTCGATTCGATCATTCATGCTCACTCTCTTCCTATAAACATATGTCATCATGACATAATTAGTCATTACCACCTTACAAACATAACTAAGTACGTTCATCATTTAAAAATTAAATTTTCAATCACATAATCAAGTTACAAGACAATTTAATTGTTAATAACAGGCTCATCCATAGTATAGAAATACTGAAATCAACATTTTACAGTCCTACTATTATCGCATAACAATTCCTTCAAATTTTGAGTACAAAAAGTGTACTTTGTCAGTCATTCTCTAACTCATGCCATGCATTTCCACGCTTTATAATGTGGTGCGGCATTTGTGACGCATGATGATGGCATCATGTATGGCGAGAGTTAAGCTACTGATAGCTACTGCGGCGTATGCCGACACTATGGTGTGACAATTGAATCTGGCACATACCACATTGCGGCACTAAATCTGCAGCTCTTCGATCGACAACTTTCTAAGAACAAGATGAACAAAAGCCAATTTTGGCCTACAAGTTCCTTTCTAACAGCCCAATTAGCATGTAATTCATATAGAGACTTCACATAAACATAGTTCAAAGATTGTAAACTTGTTTCTACTCATAAAAAAATATAAACAACTAATTTAAATCATACAATTTCACTGTTTTTGATAAAAACTCATTTTTTAATGTTTTTATTGAAAATAGACACTGTGATTTTGTTTTCCAACCAAAATAGTTAATTCAAAGAACTTTATCAATGTTTATACATACTCTACCACATTCAATAACCAATTTATCAACTAAACAACTAATTAACCCTTAATTTCTAGCATAAACCAAACATTATATATATTCACAAAACTCTCTATAAAAATATTTTTCTTCACAAATTACATACATATCATCAATTCATTGACTATAACTTATGAAAATAGTTTTAACATCATTAGTATATCATATTAAGTCACATAACAACAACAATTTATCCTTACACAAGGATTCTATAGAGAATTAGGGAAGAGAAAAACTAAACTTTTAAAACTAAAAAAAATAGGATGATACCTTGAAGAAGATGATGATGATGGCTATTACTTTTGATTGTCAAACTTCTTTTCTCCAATCTCTCTCTCAACTTCCTTAGCCTTTCTTCCTCTCTTCTTTTTCTTCTCTGCAAACTCTCTTCTTCTCTCTTCCCTCTCTATTCTAATCTCACGTCTTAGGATTATAACATATAATAATAATATAGATATTAAATATATAATATAATTCTAACTTAACTGACATCAGTTATTTTTATTTGAAACTCAAAAGCCATAAGGCTTGTTTGGTTACTTACTAAAATATAATCAATTAACCCTTATGCTTTGTTTGGTAAAACACAATTAGAATAAAGACTTAATAGGCAATATGCCTTGTTTGGTAAAACACAATTAAACTCCTTTAAGTTATTTTAATAACTACTTTATAAAAGGTTATTTGTCACGCTTTTAATTAACTAAATTAATTCTAATAACAACTTATTAAATTACTTCATCACATAAATCAATACCACAAAATTATAATTTTCTATATAATTATAACTTTATTTAATCAACTAACACATCCTTTTAATTACAAATTCAAATAAAAGAATAACAATTCAATTAATCAAAACTCTCTAACTTAATAATTAAATTAAATTAGCATAAAATAATTAATTTTCTTAATTATTTATTTAACAAATAGTTAACCAAATTGAATCAAATTTGAACAATTATTTATTCAATAATAAACACATCTATTAAATACTTAAATAATTCAATAAATATTTAATATAACAATTAAAAATTCTAGAATGTTACAGGTTATGACGCAACTTGAATAATAGGAATAATCTCGATTCCTATCATTTTAAAACAATATTTACTTTAATTCAAAAAATACTTTCATTCTTCTACCTATTTCATACCCATCCTGTCTGGCTAGAATCATTAGCACAAACTTAACAATAACGGATCATGTATGAACATAGCATTCTCTTATTAAACAGTTAAATCACAAAAACAGTTCATCTCATAGAAACATCGAAGTGTTCATATTGTGGCACAAGGCCTTATACGTTCTACCACCTTGCACAAATATCGCACATTAGCACATAGACGGAACTTCTCAATTTCAACATCAGAGAAGTTTAAGAAACTAGCATTCATTAGAAATATGAATGAAGTTAGGAAACTTGCCTTACGCACAGCTACAGCTTACGCTGAACTACTCATTCCAGTTCCTTTCCTCTAAATTTTTCTTCCGGTAGACAAAATCGATGATTTGCTAGCTTTTCTATTTCATGCTCAACTTTGATCCGATCATTCATGCTCACTCTCTTCCTTCTCTTCTCTTCATCCGAACCCCCCCTCTCTCTCTCTAAGGTGTAGGATTTTCAAAATCCCATTTAAATGAAATAAGCTTACTATTTATAGAATTTCCAAGCTAAGGGTATTTCAGTCATTCTACCCCCTAACCTCTTTACTATTCATGGCTTAAGGACTAAGTTAACTTACTCCTTAAGTTTACTTAACACTTAAGTCTATTTAGCCTTTAAGTTTGCTTAACTCTTAAGTTTACTTAACACTGAAGTTTACTTAACACTTAAGTTTACTTAACACTTAAGTCTACTTCCACATCCTTAGTTAACCACCTACTATTCACGAAACTTATCCTGTAAGTTTCGTGGTTCCATCTTTCGGGTTTCGTCCAACAGTTTTAAAAACTGGACTTCTCGGAATCCAAATATTTTTGGATATTTCGTCTTTCATATACCTATTAACTTTTACGTATTCTTTGGATTTCCAAAAAACTGAAAACACTTTTTGGTGTTAAGCGTTTTCCCATAACGTAGCTAAACGAGTGAAAAGTACATAACAGTACTTTTCATCATTTGTATTTTGTCCGATTTCTGCACGTTTTTCGAGAAAAACATTTATCGGCTTTCTTAACTTTTCAAGATATATTATCGTCAAATCATTCAACGGAATGTCATTTCGACATACCGAACTCTCAAAAAGGCTTAGGTTATTCAAACCCTAACCCTTAGGTTTCATCGGGTGAATAGTGCTTATTTCGTATTTTTCATCGAAAATATTTTTGTTCTCGAAAAATTTTCTTTTTTATCTTGAAAATTATTAATCGTTAAGTCTAGCTCATAGCCAGAATCCTCCCAACTTATAATCATCCTAGGTTCTAGAATGATTAATAAACACATAGCACATAATATTATTAATAAAAATTCATTTTATTAATAACTAATTCTTTAAAATTAAATTCTGGGCGATCCAAATTTCTGGGTCGTTACAAGATTAGTATAACTCTTTTGTCGATCTTGTGAGGTTTTTATATGTTGCCGGATCATTTGTATCTTTTCCGTAGTCATACGTACTAACTCCGGTCCCAACAACGTTGCTTCACCCACCTCATCCCAGCCTACTGGAGAATGACACTTTCTTCCATACAACGCTTCGAATGGAGCCATGCCAATACTTGCTTGATAATTGTTGTTGTAGGAAAATTCCACCAATGGTAAGAACTTGTACCTACTTCCCTTGAAGTTAAGGACACAGAGTCTTAATAAATCTTCAAGAGTTTGAATAGTCCTCTCTGATTATCCGTCCGTCTGAGGATGATATGCCAAACTAAATTGTAAATCCGTGCCAATAGCTTTTTAGCAAACTTACCCAAAATTATGAAGTGAATCTTGGGTCTCGATTAGAAACTATGGATACTGGTATACCATTCAATCTTACAATCTCGTATATGTACATACGAGCAAAACGTTCATGTGTATAAGTTTCTCGTATAGGTAAGAAATGAGAAGACTTGGTCAATCTATCAACAATGACCCAAATTGCATCTATGCCTTGAGAAACCTTGGGAAGACTAGTAACGAAATCCATGGTAATGTGCTCCCACTTCCATTCTAGAATTTCAAGTTGTTGCAATGGACCTTTTGGTACTTGATGCTCTACCTTGACTCGTTGACAAGTTAAACACCTTGAGATAAACAGCGCTATCTCTCTCTTCATATTGCCCCACCAAAATGTATGTCGAAGATCATGATACATTTTGGTATTCCTAGGATGGATTGCAAACGGTGTGTTGTGCGCCTCCATCATAATTTTATACTTTAACTCAGGATCGTTAGGAACACAAAGTCTGGAGTTGACTCAAAGTATTCCTTCTTCATCGATTCTTGCTTCCGACATAACACCTTCTTGTACTTTCTTCCTCATACGCATCAGTTCCAGATCTGTAGCTTGAGCAGCTTTAACTTTATTGATTAAAGTCGGTTCTACTCGTATATTCGCCATCATCACGTGGGTCCCTTGAGTCTTTATCTCTATCTCCATCCTTTGCAAGTCATACAAAATGGGTCTTTGAGTTGACAATATCGCACTCGTACCCACATACGATCTTCTACTCAATGCGTCAGCTACCACGTTCGTTTTTCTAGGATGGTATTGGATGGTATGATCATAATCTTTCAACAGTTCAAGCTAACGTTGTTGTCGCATGTTGAGTTCCTTTTGAGTGAAGAAATATTTGAGGCTTTTATGATCCGTAAAGATCTCCACTTTCTCCCCATACAAGTAATGCCTCCAAATCTTTAGTGCAAAAACGACTGCTACCAACTCTAGATCATGAGTAGGATAATTCCTCTCATTTTCCTTGAGTTATCGAGAGGCATAGGCTATGACTTTCCCATGTTGCATGAGAACACATCCTAACCCTTTGCCCGAAGAATCACTGTAGATGAAAAATCCCTACGAGCCAGATGGTATTGTCAAAACAGGTACTGAAATGAGTCTTCTCTTGAGTTCTTGAAAACTCTTCTCGTATTCCTCACTCCAACCAAATTTTGTATCTTTCCGAGTCAGTTGAGTTAATGGAGTAGCTATTTGAGAAAACCCTTCCACGAATCTCCGATAATAACCAGCTTAGCCGAGAAAGCTATGTACTTTGGTCACTGATTTAGGTTGTTCCCAACTTTGTATAGCTTCAATCTTTGCCGGGTAAACAGATATTCCATGACTTGATACCACGTGCCCAAGGAATGCTACTTCCTTAAGCCAGAACTCGCATTTCTTCAACTTGGCATAAAGCTTGTTTTCACGAAGCTTTTGGAGTATCAGCCTCAAGTGTTGCTCATGATCTTCATGGCTTTTGGAATATATGAGGATGTCATTAATAAAGACGACCACAAAGTGATCCAAAGATTCCTTGAATACTCAGTTCATCATATCCATGAAGGCAGCAGGAGCATTAGTCAATCCAAAAGATATGACTAGGAATTCATAATCCCTGTACTGAGTTCTGAAAGCTGTCTTTGAAATGTCATCGGTTCTAATCTTCAATTGGTGATATCCGGAATGAAGATTAATCTTTGAAAAGTATTTGGCACCTTGCAACTGGTCAAACAGGTCATCAATACGTGGCAATGGGTACCTATTTTTGATGGTGACATAATTCAACTCCAGATAATTAATACAAAGTCGCATACTCCCATCTTTCTTCTTCACGAATAGAACAAGAGCACCCCAAGGAGAATTACTAGGACGACTGAAACCGATGTCTAACAATTCCTGCAGTTGGGTCTTTAACTCCTGAAGTTCAATAGGAGCCATTTGATATAGGGCTTTGAAAATAGGTTTTGTACCAGGTTCAAGGGTGATACAAAATTCAATTTCACGCTCTGGGGTAGGCCAGGAAGTTCTTCAGGGAATATGTCAGGAAATTCATTAACAATAGAAATATCATTCAAAACTGACGTATTTTTGTTTAGATCCGTGACATGAGCTAAGAAAGCTTGACATCTGTTTTTCAATAAATGAATAGCTTTATGGCTTGAGATGATAGTGATTGATTTTAATGGTTTGGTTGCTTGAATTCACATAATAGGTTGGTTAGGAATATGAAAGCTAATAACCTTTCGAAAACAATCAATTTTTGCATGATGAGTAGTTAACCAATCAATCCCTATAAATACGTCAAATGCAAGTATTTTCAATGAAATAAGATCTACAGGTAATGTGAGGGTACCGATTTGAACCAAACAAGACTTATAAACAGTGGATGTAATGAAGGTTTCTCCCAACGGAGTTTTAACAGATAAGTCAAAGTCTAATTTCTCCGGAGTCAAATTTAAATGTTGAGCACAAGTAGGAGAAATAAAAGAATGGGTAGAACCGGTATCAAATAAGGTATATACTTCGTTAGAGTTTGTGATAAACTTACCCGTGATGACCTCATTCGGGTTCCTTGCTTTATGAGAGGTCACAACAAACACTCTCCCTTGAACTACCGGTTTTGTTTTGTTTGGGATGGCCTTTGATGTCTCCATCCCAGCTGGACTTGTCTTGTTGCACGAAAAAATTGGGTCAGGTGACCTTCTCTTCCACAATTATAAAATTCTTTGGATGGCATCACGCAGTTTGGACTGATGTGTCCCTCCCCTCCACATTTGAAGCATATGATAGGTGGTTGTTCTCCTTCTGTGGGTGTTGATGCTGACGTCTTTCCATCATTGTTGAATCTCCTCTTCTTAAAATGTCCACTCTTATTATTTTGACCATGATTACCACCGAAGTGGTTACCATTAATGGCATGTTGATTCCCTTTACGCTTGTTGTCACCGCTTCGATGACTGCTATCAGTAGTATTATCATTTTGCCGGCTGCACTCTTTTGGTTTGGTTGACTCATTATCGCGCTCCAATAACTGAGCCCTATTAACAACATCTGAATACAAACAAAGTTTATGAGAAATGAGGTATTGACGTATCTCGGGTTTTAAACCTCTTAGAAACATCCATGTCATTCTCTCCTCATTATCAACTAAATGGAACGTAAACCGAGATAGCTCGACAAACTTGGCTTCGTACTGCGACATGGTCATGTTGTTTTGTTCTAGTTTAATGAACTCTACCTCTTTCATGTGACGAATACTTTCGAGAAAGTACTTGTCGTTGAATAGTTCTTAGAACTTCTCCCAAGACATCTTCATCAAGGCGAGTTGAGTACGCTTTATGATTCCCCACCAAATTTGCCTCTCCTCATTAACATGAAGGTGGCAAAGGGAACCTTTTGCTCCTCGGAGAATCCCAAGACATCAAATATCTTGTTGATCTGCTTTATCCACGTCTCTGCCTTTTTCACCATGTATACGGTACTTCGCATAGACAAGTTATTCCATTCATTAATATTCTGTTATTCCATTCTTTATTATTCTATTGGAACATCCTGTCGGTGTAAATTTTGCTTGACCTGGTTCCATTATTTATTATTCAGTTGGAACATCCTGTCGGTGCGAATTTCACCTGATCTGGTTCCGTTATTTATTATTCTGTTGTAATAACCTGTCTGTGCGGTCTATCGCATGTCTGCTGATTTCTTTTGTTATTCCATTCTTTATTATACTCAGTTGGTTAAAGTTTTGGCTTTTATACTCCATGAAATTAGTGGAATAACCTTGATATTTGTGCTTCATCCGGTATCTTTTCATGGAAATATTCTTCTGAGCATTCTTGAGTTTTACCCCAGAAAGCAGTATCATGTTGACAATTTAGACGTTATTGGTTCCTGGATAAATTAATTCTTGAACTTGTTTTATTGAATTCTTATATCATTATCATCATCCTCGTGTTTATATTATATTGAAAGTCATTTGTGGCCTATAGTGCATAGATGGACTTGGTATGATTATGACCAAGGATTATTCGGTATAATCATAACCGTAATGTTAAAAATGATATGGTAAATGTCCTCAATGGCCCGTAGTGCATTGATGGACAGTTGTTGGCATGATCATGACCATTGATGAATACACAAATATCCTTGGCCCATAGTGCATGGATAATTTGTGGTCGTGATACTAATGAATATCCTTGGCCGTAATACAAGGATGATGTGGATTATTTATTAAGCTGAGTCTCAGCGATAAAAGTGATGAAAAACCTTTTTAAATCATAAAAGATAGTAGATTTTATTCTCCACTTGACTCTTTTAATGGATTGCTTGTTCCGCTGCAGTTAAACTTGATGTTTGTTATATTTTATTAGTTTAACACTGTTGAAGGCTAACGATAATTTTTTTCTTTATTATCTTAGTCATAATATTTCTTACTGGGCTAGTTGAGCTCACCTTTTTGCTTTCATTGTTCTCTTCAGAAAATGAGAACGTAGCAGGGACTAGTCGGGGAACGGAGTGACGGTCCATATGATAGCATTAGTATTCCTCACTATTCTATGAAATAGTGTGATAATAATTGTAATGAGGACTTATTCTGATAGTGGATATTGTCTAGAAGACAATATTTGTATTAAAACTCATAGCTCTTATTGTATATTTAAGATTGTATTTGAATTCTGTACCATGTATTTGGCGACTCAAAATATGTGATGTGTACCTATTTTGGGGGCGTCACAGTTGGTATCAAAGTTTAGGGATATGATCCTTGGCTGAGATGTGAGACAAGAACTAGGAGGGGAGAGACGGGGAATTCCTTCGCTAGTATGACCTACCTAAGTTTATTTTGTATTTAATTGGTCGATCAGAGTATAGGGATAATATGTGATATGTTAATTAACCCTTGTTTTGTGGCAGTATTTGAAAATGACATCCGAGAATGTTGAGATTAGCAATGGAGCACAGGAGACCGTTGAGTCTCCACATATCAATAATCAGGACAATGCGCATCAGGAAGGCGACAATCCTCATGCAAACAACAACACTGACCAAATAATGAACGATGGAATGTTCAAAGGCTTTCTGTAATTCATGCAATATCAGGCAAGAGAGACTCTTGTGCAAAATGCAGGTGGAAACACTAGCAACTCTCGAACTGTCACTGCTAAGCAGTTCAAAGAGCTGGGACCACCGGAGTTTTTTGGAGAGCCAAAACCACTTAAGGCAGAGACGTGGATAAAGCAGATCACAAGATATTTGATGTCTTGGGATTCTCTGAGGAGCAAAAGGTTCCCTTTGCCACATTATGTATGTCGTGCGAGGCGGATTCGGGTGGAATCAGAAAGCGTACTCAACCTATCGCACTGAAGATGTCTTGGGAGAAGTTCCAAGAACTGTTTAACGACAAGTACTTTCCCAAAAGTATTCATCACATGAAAGTGGTAGAGTTCATTAAACTAGAACAAAACAACATGATCGTAGCGAAGACGGGTCAAGTTTGCTTAAGTTGTCCCGGTTTATTCCCCATTTGGTTGATAATGAGGAGAGAATGACACGGATGTTTCAAAGAGGTTTGAAACCCGAGATACGTCAATACCTCATTTCTCATAAACTTTGCTTGTATTCAGATGTTGTTAATAGGGCTCAGTTATTGGACCACGATAATGAGTCAACCAAACCAAAAGAGAGAAGCCGACAAAATGATAATACCAGTGATAGCAGTTATCGAAGCGGTGACAACAAGCGTGGAGGGAATCAACATGCCCGAAATGGTAACCGCTTCAATGGTAATCATGGTCAAAACAATAAGAGGGGACATTTCAAGAAGAGGAGATTCAACAATGATTGAAAGACGTCAGGATCAGCACCCAAGTAAGGAGAACGACCACCTATCATATTCTTCAAATGTGGAGGGGAAGGACACATCAGTTCCAACTGCGCGATGCCATCCAAAGCATGTTACAATTGTGGAAGAGAAGGTCACCTGGCCCGATTTTGTCGTGCACCGAAGACAAGTCCAGCTGGGATGGAGGCATCAAAGGCCGTCCCAGACAAGACAAAATTGGTAGTTCAAGGGAGAGCGTTTGTCGTGACCTCTTAGAAAGCAAGGAACACGAACGAGGTCATCACGGCTAAGCTTATCATAAACTTTAGCGAAGTATATTCCTTATTTAATACCGGTTCTACCCATTCTTTTATTTCTTTTACTTGCGCTTAACGTTTAAATTTAATTCTGGAGAAATTAGACTTTGATTTATCTGTTAAAACTCTGTTGGGAGAAACCTTCATGACATCCACTATTTATAATTCTTGTTTGGTTCAAATTGGTACCCTCACATTACCTGTCGATCTTATTTCATTGAAAATACTTGAATGTAACGTAATTCTAGGGATTGATTGGTTAACTACTCATCATGCAAAAATTGATTGTTTTCGTAAGGTTGTTAGCTTTCATATTCTTAACCAACCTATTATGCAAATTCAAGCAACCAAACCATTAAAATCAATCATTGTCATCCCAATCCATAATGTTATTCGATTATTTAAAAATGGATGTCAAGCTTTCTTAGCTCATGTCACAGATCTAAACAAAAATACGTCAGTTTTGAATGATATTTCTATTGTTAATGAATTTCCTGACGTATTCCCCGAAGAACTTCCTGGCCTACCCCCAGAGCGTGAAATTGAATTTTGTATCGACCTTGAACCTGGTACAAAACCTATTTCCAAAGCCCCATATCGAATGGCTCCTATTGAACTTCAGGAGTTAAAGACCCAACTGCGGGAATTATTAGAAATCAGTTTCATTCGTCCTAGTACTTCTCCTTGGGGGGTGCTCCTGTTCTATTCGTGAAGAAGAAAGATTGAAGTATGCGACTTTATATTAATTATCTGGAGTTGAATCATGTCACCATCAAAAATAGGTACCCATTGCCACGTATTGATGACCTGTTTGACCAGTTGCAAGGTGCCAAATACTTTTCAAAGATTGATCTTCGTTCCGGATATCACCAATTGAAGATTAGAACCGATGATATTCCAAAGAAGGCTTTCAGAACTCAGTACGGGCATTATGAATTCCTAGTCATGTCTTTTGGATTGACTAATACTTCTGCTGCCTTCATGGATATGATGAACCGAGTATTCATGGAATATTTGTATTACTTTGTGGTCATCTTTATTTATGACATCCTCATCTATTCCAAAAGCCGTGAAGATCATGAGCAACACCTGAGTTGATAATCCAAAAGCTTCGTGAAAATAAGATTTATACCAAGTTGAAGAAATGCGAGTTTTGGCTTGAGGAAGTAACATTCCTTGGGCACGTGGTATCAATTCATGGAATATCTGTTGACCCGGCAAAGATTGAAGCTATTCAAAGCTGGGAACAACCTAAATCAGTGACAGAAGTACGTAGCTTTCTCGGCTTAGCTGGTTATTATCGGAGATTCGTAGAGGGTTTTCTCGAATCACTACTCCATTAACTTAGCTGACTCGGAAAGATACAAAATTTGGTTGGAGTGAGGAATGCGAGAAGTATTTTCAAGAACTCAAGAAAAGACTCATTTTAGCACCTGTTCTGACAATACCGTCTGGCTCAGAGGGATTTGTCATCTATAGTGTTGCTTCGGGAAAAGGGTTAGGATGTGTTCTCATGCAACATGGGAAAGTTATAGCCTAAGCCTCTCGATAACTCAAAGAATATGAGAGGAATTATCCTACTCATAATCTAGAGTTGGCAGCAGTCGTTTTTGCACTAAAGATTTGGAGGCATTACTTGTATGGGGAGAAAGTGGAGATCTTTACGGATCATAAAAGCCACAAATATTTCTTCACTCAAAAGGAACTCAACACGCGATAACATCATTGTCTTGAACTGTTGAAAGATTATGATCATACCATCTAATACCATCCCGAAAGCGACGTGTAGCCGATTTATTGAGTAGAAGATCATATACGGCACGAAAAGCGATATTGTCAATCTGAGGCCCATTTTGTATGACTTGCAAAGGATGGAGATAGAGATAAAGACTCTAGGGACCCATGTGATTATGGTGAATATACGAGTAGAACCGACTTTAATCGATAAAGTTAAAGCTGCTCAAGCTACAGATCTGGAGCTGATGCGTATAAGGAAGAAAGTTCAAGAAGGTGCTATGCCGGAAGCAAGAATCGATGAAGAAGGAATACTTCGAGTCAACACCAGACTTTGTGTTCCTAATGATCCCGAGTTAAAGTATAAAATCATGATGGAGGCGCACAACACAACATTTGCAATCCATCCTGGGAGTATCAAAATGTATCATGATCTTCGATATATATTTTGGTGGGGCAATATGAAGATAGAGATAGCGCTGTTTATCTCAAGGTGTTTAACTTGTCAACGAGTCAAGGTAGAGAATCAAGTACCAAAAGGTCCATTGCAACCACTTGAAATTCTAGAATGGAAGTGGGAGCAAATTACCATGGATTTCGTTACTGGTCTTCCCAAGGTTTCTCAAGGCATAGATGCAATTTAGGTCATTGTTGATAGATTGACCAAGTCTGCTCATTTCTTACCTATACGAGAAACTTATACACTTGAACGTCTTGCTCGTATGTACATAAAAAAGGTTGTAAGATTTAATGGTATGCCAGTATCCATTGTTTTTGATCGAGACCCAAGATTCACTTCACGATTTTGGGTAAGTTTGCCAAAAGCTATGGGCATAGATTTATGATTTAGTTCGGCATATCATCCTCAGACGGACGTACCATCAGAGAGGACTATTCAAACTCTTGAATATTTATTAAGACTCTGTGTCCTTGACTTCAAGGGAAGTTGGGACAAGTTCTTACCATTGGTGGAGTTTTCCTACAACAATAGTTATCAAGCAAGTATTGGCATGGCTTCATTCGAAGCGTTGTATGGAAGAAAGTGTTGTTCTTCAGTATGCTGGGATGAGGTGGATGAAGTAATGTTGTTGGGACTAGAGTTAGTACGTATGATAACGGAAAAGATACAAATGATCCGACAACGTATAAAAACCTCACAAGATCGACAAAAGAGTTATGATGATCTTCATCGAAAGGATGTGGAATTCGACATTGGAGATCATGTGTTGTTACGTGTTGCTCCATGGAAAGGAGTTATGAGATTTGGAAAGAGAGGAAAGCTCAATCCTCGATTCATTGGCCCATTTTTAATCCCTGATTGAGTAGGAACTATGGCGTATAGACTCGCTTTACCGCCAAGTATGTCTCGTCTTCATAACGTTTTTCATATATCCATGTTACGTAAATATGTGGAAGACCCAAACCACATTATTGAGTTAGAACCGCATTTAAATAGCGGAAGATTTAACGTATGAAGAGGTTCCTGTTCAAATCTTGGATAAGAAAGAATATATTCTACGCTCCAAGGTTATACCTCAAGTCAAAGTTTTGTGGAGAAACCACGATGTTGAGGAAATGACCTGGGAGTTAGAATCTGAAATGAAATCAAGGTATCCTTACCTCTTCGACATACCAGGTATGTACCCTAATTTTGAGGGCAAAATTTCATAAGAAGGGGAGGTTGTAAGACCCCAACTTTTTTTAATAAAGATGATTTTTCTATAAATATCATTTTTAAATATTATGGAATGAATTTGTTATAATGTTATAGTTGTGGGTAATATTTATAAATTTTGCAAAGTACGCAAGTTGTTATATAATATTCGATTGGTGGGGGAATATTCATTCTAACAGGGAATATTCGTACGATGGCACAATCATTGGTGGACCCCACAACAAAATTATTATCGGATTGAAAAAACGATAAAAATATTTTATAAAAATAATGGCGGAAGTTTTACCGTTAACTGTTGAAACACCCCGATGTTAAAATTACAAGAAACACGTGGTTGCATAGTAGCATACGGTATTGATTATTGATGCTTACGTGAGAAGTCACTCAGTTTTGTTCAATTATTGCTTCAGTAATTGTTGCATAGTATCTCACATTATTTGATTCAATTATTGTCGATATTTTAAATATTATTAAATAAATAATTGAGATGACAGAGTTATTAATATTATTATTTGCAATATTAACGATGTCTAGAAGTTCTGCCAAAGAGAGGTTTGGTCACCTAATTGCGCGCCAATAGGGAGAAATCCTTATTAGAACGACCTGATCGATTAATATTGTGAATTATAATAATGATGATTAATGTTGTTAAATATATGGAGGAGTCTTTTTATGAAGTCACGGAAGTTTATATATATATTATATATATAAATTTTGTTTTATTAGTATCATTAATGTAATAAAACAGAAAAGCTTTTTATATAAAACTAAATACTTTTATAAGTTATTTGTTTTATTAGACTATAAATAGAATATATTATATTTTATTATGCATAGTGTTGCATAGTGCCTGCATAGTGTTTTGCATAGTAAAATCTTTTTATATAAAACAAAATACTTTTATAAATTTATTTGTTTCATTACATTTTAAATAATATATATATATATATATATATATATATACATATATTTAGAATATATTATATTTTATCATATAGTATCCTTTCCATTTTCCTATAAATAGGATGCTTAGTAAGAATTGAAATCACACCAGAAATTCAGATAATTCTCTTCTATAATCTTGAGCGTATTTCTTTAGAGTTTTAAAAAGCTTTGAGCGTAGTGCAAGTTTTCTTAAAGAATATCCTCACCCTACCAGTCGGAATACTCTTATTTTACGGTAAGGGGTATTATTTCTTTCGTATTCATGAAGAGAACTTCATTATTCCATTCTTTATTATTACATTGAATAACTCAGATAAAGCGGACTACCCTATACTTGGTGAAATTCTTCATTATTCCATTCTTTATTATTATGTTGGAATAACTTTGCCCATAATGTAAGCACCGCATACATGGTGAAATTCTTCTGTTATTCAATTCTTTATTATTCTTTTGGAACATCTTGTCGATGCGAATTGCGCCTGACCTGGTTCCGTTATTTATTATTCTGTTCGAACATTCTATCGGGGCGAATTTCGCCTGACCAGGTTCCGTTATTTATTATTCTGTTGGAATATCATGTCTGTGCATTTACGCATGACCTGGTTCCGTTATTTATTATTCTATCGGAATAACCTGTCTGTGCGGTCTATCGTATGCCTGGTGATTTCTTTTGTTATTCAATTCTTTATTATACTCAGTTGGTTAAAGTTTTGGCTTTTATACTCCATGAAATTTGTGGAATATCCTTGATATTTGCGCTTCATCCAATATCTTTTCGTGGAAATATTCTTTTGAGCATTCTTGAGTTTTACCACACAAAGTATTATCATGTTGACAATTTAGACGTTATTGGTTCTAGGATAAATTAATTCTTGAACTTGTTTTACTGAATTCTTATATCATTGTTATCATCCTCATGTTTATATTATGTTGAAAGTCATATGTGGCCTGTTGTAGTGCATAGATGGACTTGGTATGATTATGACCAGGGATTATTCGGTATAATCATGACCGTAATGTTACAAATGATGTGGTAAAAGTCCTCATTGGCCCGTGAGTGCATTGATGGGATGATTGTTGGCATGATCATGACCATGAATGAATACACGAGTATCCTTGGCCCGTAGTGCATGGATAATTTGTGGTCGTGATACTAATGAATATCCTTGGTAGTAGTCTTGGGGATGATGTGGATTATTTATTAAGTCGAGTCTCAAATGATAAAAGTGATGAAAAATCTTTTAAATCATAAAAGATAGTAGATTTTATTCTCTACTTGACTCTTTTAATGGATTGCTTGTTTCGCTGCAGTTAAACTTGATGTTTGTTATATTTTATCAGTTTAACACTATTGAAGGCTAACGATAATTTTTTTCTACATTATCTTAGTCATAATATTTTTTTCTGGGCTAGTTGAGCTCACCCTTTTGCTCTCATTGTTCTCTTCAGGAAATGAGAACGTAGCAGGGACTAGTCGGGGAACGGAGTGACGGTCCAGATGATAACATTAGTAGTCCTCACTATTCTATGAAATAGTGTGATAATAATTGTAATGAGGACTTATTCTGAGAGTGGATATTGTCTAGAAGACAATATTTGTATTAAAACTCACAGCTCTTATTGTATATTTAAGATTGTATTTGTATTCTGTACCATGTATTTGGCGACTCAGAATAGGTGATGTATACCTATTTTGGGGGCGTCACAAAACCTGTCTGTTCAGTACCCAATGCTCTCTAGCATACCATCTATGAACCCTGTGGGAACCTAAAACATCAACAAGGTCACAGTGTGCTGCAGCAGATGATCTACAGTCACCTTGTCTGGTGGTGACATACTATCATACAATGAGCGCATATCAAATGCCACCAAAAATGGTGGGGTATGATCATTATGGCTAACTGTCGAAGAAGACATCTGTACGGGCCGTGTCATAAGACCATCAAGGGGTCAATGCTAAATATCTCTAGACATATATACATATGCATAACATAATAACATGTATGATACAGTAGATGGAAATATGATATAGGGAATGGAAAAACTGTACATACATTCCTAAGTATATCATCATCTAATACATCTCTGTATAGCTAAAATACAGGGAAATTGGGCGAAGCTACCCAACATCTCAACAGAGGCCTATCAAAAGATATAACGAGAATGGGGCAAAGCTACCCAATAGCTAATAGAGGTCTATCAAAAGAGATAACGAGAAATATATATCAGAAGAAGTCAATGGTGTCGATGTCCACATCATCAATCCTGTCCACCTGATGTAACTCATTCTAAGTCACTGGATCTCTATCTACAGGGTTGTCAGGCCTATACAAGTGAGGATCTGAATCAACAAAGCCATATTGGTCACCTGAGGGGCCAGCACCAGAGCTGGAAGGATCAAAAGTTTCTACCTCTGAAGGATCTCTACCCAAGTGCCGGATAAAGAAATGTGTCTGGTCCAACTGCCAGGTCAAACTGTCAATCTGTGTCACATCAGTCGGATTTCTGACATAGGCTAGTCAATCCATCATCATCACAGATCTTGGAACCATATCCCCCATAAACTGTGTGGCGCGGGTCTGAGCTCCAATTGTACGAGGGAACCACTAATGTTGGAACATCTCCTAAGTGTATGGGCCCTCTAATAATGTGTAACCGTTAATCCCCAATAACGGGATGTCAGTGACGGGTGACTGCGAAACAGGCCAATAACGCCTGGCAGGAGGCAAGATCGGCATACGAATCTCTCCTGTAGTGCTCCTGATAGCACACTATCCTAAATAGAGCTCCCATCCTCCATCTGTGAAGAGAGGAATCCTATAGGTGGACATAACATACTCAACTCCAGTCGGGTATCCGTCCTCAAACCCAACACTCAAGTGCTCCCCAGAATAGGGAACCCATGTGATGACATCCGATGTCAACAACTCCAGCTGTAGGCGGCAATGGGTGAAACCCTCAATAATATGGACCTCTGCCAGTATTGAATGATGCCATCATCGTCCTCGTGGATAGGTATCTAAACCTAACACGCTCACAGGATGCAAACATGGAAGCCTCTCATAGGCCTAAAACTACCAACACAAAAGAAAACATCTGCTGTAAGTCAACACTCTTAACATGTACATGGGAAAAGACAAGAGAAATACTCACCAGTAGAAATGGGTAGAATCCTAACCAAGCTTCGGTCAAGCCCTACGATCGCATGCGCATTCCCCTGAGGAAGTAGGCAAAGGTGTAGGAACTCCAATCATAGTCTCCTATACGGTCCACGTGTCGAGTGGCACTGATCAAAGCGAAGGACACCGTAGAAGAGTTATCTGCTATGAAGCAGCCCCTAATGATCATCAGGAACAATTGCCGAAGAATGCGATCCCTAACTCTCACATCATCAAGTATAGGCTCACTCAACAGCCTGCTCATAGCATCCACGCTCAAAGGAACTATACGTACAGACCTATAGTAAAATGAATTGGGCTTCCTCACCTTTTTCCTTCTCTCCTCTCTCTCAAATGGCTGACCCAAGCCTTATATATATAGACGGATGGCCGCAGGTACACCTGCGGCAACCGCAGTAGTACCTGCGGCTGGTCGTGGTGGATCTGAGCCTCGTGGGTCCTGTCCTCTCGTAGTATGTGTAGTTGTTCACTATAATGTCAACTCGAACTTGCAAAACTTCAATCCGAGCATCCGAACGAGGTATATCTGACCTTCTTTGGACCGCTTGTGTCAAAAGTTATATAATGACATGGATTAGAGGTTGTACGAAGTCAGGAAGAGGGGTCTATGCCCATGGTATTCAAGCTTCAAATTCTATCCAAAGTACTACCACACATAATAGTCACTCGGGATTGTCACTCCTCGGTTCTTGTGGGACATTGTTGGATGTATGTATGATGTGTTGAGACGATGTGCCATTTGTCAAAGGAACATGATGACGTTTGACTGCTCGCCGAGGTTATCGCCGGTTTGAGTTGAAAGTAGACGTTGCTCAGGGTTACAGTTGAGATTGGACTACTTGTTGGTATGCCGCGATATCATCTTGTTGACGTGGTAAGATGACGTTGTGACTCCTCATCGAGGTTATCATCGGTTTAAGCGGAAAGCAGATGTTTCTCAGGGTTACATCTGAGATTGGACTGCTGCTTGTTTGTATGTCTCACTATCTTCTGTGGATGTTCTGTCGCCGCTTGCTGTTATCTCCGATCCGAGGTGTGTGTGCCTTGACAGGATGTTGGTGGTTGAAGCTGATTGGATATATTTGAAACAAGCATTTCCGGGGTTACTACCAGAACTGCAATGGCATCTCTTGGGTCTATCACCAAGGATGGGATTTCTACTCCCAGTGTTTCTCTGGGATTGGAACTAAGCGTCACGGTGTTATCGCGAGACAGTAATCGCCTCTCCTGTTGTTCTTGGGTCTTTTGATCAGATATCTTGGGGTTATCTCCTAGATAGGAAATGACATTCTTGGTGTGTTCCGGTTTTGAGATGACGTTCGGGTTATGTTCGGGTTGAACCCGAACTTCCCAGTAGTATCCTAATGGATGTAATCTATCTTTCAGGGTTATCTCCAAAAGACGAATCTACCCTTCTGCAATGTTAGTAATAGGAGTGTAAAAAATTTTGAGTGTCTACAGATGCCCCTCTTTATCATATTCATGCAATGCAAGGCATGTATAGGATAAAGAATCCTAGACACTTGAAATGCAAGCAAGATAAACATGATGCTACATGCAGCAACATGATGCAAATGCATGTAGAATGTATGAGTGATTGTCAGGTAATCCTGCTGGGATGACAATCAGTGATGGCTTGGACATGCGATCCAAGTTTCCAAGGATGTTGACGTTGGGGCAATCACCAAAGTTTTGAATCCTAGACACTAGCTTATACTCCATAGAGGTACCTCTTATGTGGAAGAGATCTGTGGGGATAAAGGCTTTGTCTGTTTGAGGATGTGTATAACATGTTCCCTCATACTGTCGGAGTTACTACCAACAGTGTTGTCGCTGCCAGGGTTGCCTGACCTTCGTTGGTGTGTGTATCACTGGATAGATCCCTGTTGGGTGTATTATCAAGGTTACTTGACCTTCATTAATGTATGTGTCAATGGTAGCATTGTATTGTAACCCTTAATGGTTAAGGTTATGTCGATGGGTTTACTTGCCCTGGGCTGATATGACGTCAAGGCTGCTTGACCTTCATTAATGTGTGTATGAATGGTTACATTACGTTATGACCCCCGCCGGGGACACATAAGTGTTTGAAGGATGCGCGTTGTGACCCCCGCCGGGGATATGTAGATGCTTGATAACTTCGGCGTTGTAACCCCCGCTGGGGAGGTTTGATATTTTGTGGTTTTTGCGTTGTAACCCCCATCGGGGATACGTTACGGTTGCTTGACACTCATTGATGGCATCGGACCTTTGTGCGGTATTTTCGACATGATCTGTGAAAGCTGAGCTCATTCGTATAGTATATCCTGCATTCAGATGAATACCTTTGAGACGATGGGAGTTTAACTATGACCGACGAGAAACTAGGATTTCAGGCTATTTCGCTCAATCGCGTAGCATTTTTATTCCTAATTTGGCCTTTTCAGCTTGTGAGACCTCCTTTGTAACTCTAATTGGAGCGAGCCGGAGGTGTGGGACCCATGTAGGGGGGCCGCAGGTCTACCTACAAGAGCCGAAGGTTAGCCTGCGGCCAACCGTGCCTATGTATAGGTGGTTGGTTGCTTTCATAAGTCATTTTCAAGTTGCGCAGCGAAGGAAATCCTAGAGCTCTTCTTCAGATCTGCTAAGTTCATGAAACTTTCTGCATATTCTGCCACCGTACAAGCGTTCTTCATTGTCCTCGTAACACATGCATGTATTTTTTTTCTAATTTATGTCCATTGGAAAATGACTTATCGCATGAAATGCATTTAGACACATAGTAGTGAATATGCATGCTGATATGACTTGATAAAAAATATTCAACATAGTAAATGTTAGTATTAAACCATGTTAAACATAATGATGTAAAAAAATTTGACTTTTGAAACAGTCAAATTGGCACCTTTTACTGTCATTTCTTATCCTATCTGAGGACAAATGAGTAAAGGTAGACAAACAAAATAATCCTGGTAATTAGACTACACTTACAGATTTTTTACTGCAATGTATTGATGCATACAAGATGTATATGACTGTGTACAGGTGTGCTACTGAATGGCCACCTAGTCATACCTATGTGCATGTGGATAGTCCCATTTACAAAGGGGTTATGGCAAAATTTTCCCAAAATGTAGGTATTGGATAGTCATGCATTTTTAACTCTACTTTAGATGTATGTTAAAGTAATGCATGCATGCATGTAATCATAGAATTCATTTTGAAAAGACTCCAGGTAAGAAATTACCACACCCTTTCTGAGGTGATTTGGAGACTTGTTGTCCAGATATTATGGATCTAGACCAGCCGAGTAGTTCCCACAGGACCACTTCTGGTGTATGGAGGAGGGCTTTTGAAGAGCCTCAGCGCCGTTCTGTTAGACAACCTCGTCTTTTGGCGGAGGCGGTGATACATCCTATTCGGGTTGAGGTGCCGAATGTCGAGGACGAGGTGGAGGATGCACCGATCGAGGTTCCTGCTCCTTCTGTACGTGTTCCCCATAGGAAATTGCCAGGTATTCAAGTGGCAAACCCAGATCTTCTAGGTGACTTGATTAGGCATCCTTCAGTATACCTGCACGCAGACGAGGTATGAAGTTAGATCTTTAATATTCCTTATTTCCTATTGATGAGGAGTCAAAGTGTCTGATGTTGATTTTCATTTTATGTAGCTTCCCGGCTTCACACAGCCTCGAGGGAACTGTTTTAACATCCACTCTATGTATCAGGCCTTGCATGATGACTACAGAGCAATCATCCATGGTTGGGGATTCGGGAGGTTCTTCTCCATTCTACCCTGTCGCTGTCCCTGGGGTTACCTCAGGGCATTCTCTGAGCGGTGGTTCCACTAGACTCAGTCACTCCATTTGCTGGATTGTGAGGTGATGATGGATTGGCAGTTTATCATATGTATGGAGTTTTGAGGGGATCCGGTGCCTTGCACGACGGATATCACCCCTACAGTCGTCGTCAGATCCTTGTTGGGAGTTCCGGCGGAGGCGCTCAAGGGCAGGACTGTTCATACAGGTCCTTTGAGCATAGATGCTATGAGCGGGCTGTTGAGTCAACCTATACCCGATGATGTGAGAGTCAGGGATTATATTCTTCGGCGATTGTTCCTGATGATCATTAGGGGCTGCTTCATAGCAGATAACTCTTCTACGTTGTCCTTCATTTTGATCAGCGCCACTCGACACGTGGACCGTATAGGAGAGTATGATTGGGGTTCCTACACCTTTGCCTACTTCCTCAAGGGAATGCACATGCAATCGCAGGGCTTGACCGAGGCATGGTTAGGATTCTACCCATTTCTGCTGGTGAGTGTTTCTCTTGTCTTTTCCCATGTATGGGTTAAGAGTGTTGACTGACAGCAGATGTTTGCCTTTGTGTTGGCAGTTTTGGGCCTATGAGAGGCTTCCTTGTTTGCGTCTTGTGAGCGTGTTAGGTTTAGACACCTATCCACGAGGACGGAGATGGCATCATTCCATACTGGCGGAGGTCCCTGTTGCTGAGGGTTTCACTCATTGTCTCCTACAGCTGGAGCTATTGACAGCCAATGTCATCATATGGATTCCCTACTCTGGAGAGCATTTGGGAGTTGGTTTTGAGGATGTGTACCCGTCTAGAGTAGAGTACGTCATTTCCACCCGCAGGATTTCTCTCTTTACAGATGGAGGATGGGAGCTCTATTTAGGAGAGCGTGCTATTAGGAGCACTATAGGAGAGATTCGTGTACCTATCTTGCCTCCTGCCAGATGTTATTGGCCTGTTTCGCAGTCACCTGTCATTGACATCCCATTGATGGGGATTGATGGCTTTACATTGTTAGAGGGCCCCTATTCTCAGGAGATGTTCCAGCATTGGTGGATCCCTCATACCATTGGAGCTCAGACCCGCTCCACATAGTTTATGGGGGATATGGTTCCAGGATCCGTGATGATGACCTATTGGCTAGCCTATGTCAGAGATCTGACTCATGTGACACATATTGATTCGGCAGCTGGACCGGTCACATCCTTTCATTTGGCATTTGGGAAGAGATCCTGCAGAGGTAGATACTTTTGATCCTTCCAGCTCTAGCGTTGGTCCCTCAGGTGACCCATATGGTTTTGTCGGCGCAGATCCTCCCTTGTATCGGCCTGACATCCCTGTAGATAAAGATCCAGTGACTCAGGAGGAGTTACATCAGGTGGACAGGATCGATGATGTAGACATTGACACTCTTGACTTTTTTTGATGTATTTCTTGCTATCTTTTTTGATAGACCTATGTTGTATGTTGGGTAGCTTTGCCCCATTTCCCTGTATTTTAGCTGTATAGAGATGTATTAGATGATGATATACTTAGGAATGTATGTACAATTTTCCATTCCCTATATCATATTGTCATCTATTGTATCACGCATGTTATTATGTTATGCATATGTATGTATGTCTAGGGATATTCAGCATTGACCTCTGGATGGTCTTATGACACTACCGTCTGATGTGTCTTCTTCGACGATTAAGTCAGATTGATCATACCCCACCATTTATGGTGGTAGCTGGTATGTGATCATGGTATGATAGTATATCACCATCAGACATGGTGATCGTAGATGATTTGCTGTAGCATACTATGACCTTGTTGATGTTTCAGGTTCCTCCAGGATTTGTAGAGGGCATGCTAAAGCACTGGGTACCGGACAGACAGGTTTTCTGATTTGGGACCCGTGAGTTAACTCATACTTTGGAGGAATATGCACGGTTGACGATGCTGCCTCTGGACAGACCTTGCGTGCATATGGCTATTGGAGACATGAGCAGACAGTTCATGACCCTAACCGGATTGAGACGTAGAGTGGTCTAGGACGAGATTACATCCGGCCATGTGATATCCCAGTGTTTCCTGTTTGACAGGTTTGGCTCTAAGGATAGCTATGCACGACATTCTGGGGATTTCACCACATCGAAGGACCATTGGCGTTCAGCCAATGTAAATGTACTACTTCTATGCGTATTGTCCTATGTCTACATGCCGCGGTACATGGATGAGCTGGATATCGGCATCATTATGGTAGTGAGAGCTCTCAGGGAGGGTCGTACCATTGTACCGATGATTATCGCAGAGACCTTGAGGTCAGCAACATACTGCTGCACTTATCCGTCAGGAGTGTTTACAGGTAGCTCAGTCATGCTGTATGTGTGGTTTATGTCACACTTGAGATCGATTGGCAAATTTAGACATCGTGTATTTTATTTCACCCATGACATAGCCATGACGTATTCTTTCCAGCCTGCGGAGTGTATGAATACTTCATCATGGTCCGTTTTCCTGGCAGGGCTTAGATATCCATTTGATATATTACCGTGTTCAGGGCTCAGCTCACCCTACAGCTTCATTACTCATGCTCCGGGCATGGATTATCTCCCTCTGTCTTGATTGAGGGGCATAATCACTTACCATCCATTGGCCGTGATGTGTCAGTTTGAACAGTTTCAAGATTTCTATCCGTATGAGGGGCGGTGAGTCGAGATTGCTTTGCCTCACACCGCTTTTCATCGGAGGAGGGCGGATCCAGTTGTATGCTGTTGGGATCGGCGAGAGTGGCGATTTTTACATTAGTCATCCGAGTTGTTACAGCGAGTATTCCGCATGGATGGAGACAGAGATCAGATCGGATGCGGCAAAGATCCACAGTCACGAGGGATTGATTACGACGATGAGGAGCCTATAGAGGAGGCTATTATTACCACCGATGATTTGATTCTTGGAAATCGCCAAAGATTTGTGATGGATTCTCCCACCCGAAAAGCCATCATTACCCAAAGATTCTAAGACAACATTTGAAGCAGAGCTTACATCTGATGACCTATGATAGGGATCAGGCTAGGGCCGCGATGTTGACAGCTCTTGATGAGAGAAATACCGCTCTGTTGGAGAGGGATGACGCTAGATCAGCCAGGGATGCATTGATTGGGGAGCGAAATGCCGCCTTATCTGCTAGGGATGTGGCCATTGCAGATAGTACTTCTGTTAGATCCTAGATGACTGTCAGTCTGACCGACATGTGTGCTTATATTAATGAGAATTATGCCACCATGCAGTTAGCCTGTGATCTGCTAGCTCGTGTAGATACCCTTGGGCAGGAGCTTGCAGTGTTTCCTCTGTCTTCAGATAGGGATGATATGTTAGATCTGATAGTTCATATGTATACAGATCTGTAGATAGCTTTGTATTTTCCTGCACAGACTAGCTTAGTCATTTTGTCATGTACAACATAGATGTATATATCAAACAGTATTATGTATGACAGGGAAATATATTTTTATTCACTTCCCTTTTAGTTATGCCTTGATACTTGCTTGATGTTTGCCTATTTCTCCAGGGCCTTGTGATCTTGATGCGTTCTGAACTTATCCTTGATAGATGGACATTGAGACGTCGCAAGATCTCTCAGAACGGATCGTTGATTTCTGTGAATCCCTACCATCTTTGGTGTCTTGGGACTGGTATCTTTATGGAATATGGAGAGGAGGGTGGTTTCTTCCTCTCTGAGATTGACCGCACCACAGATGGTCGCCAGTACTTCTATTTGTGAGAAGCCAAGTTAATTCCATCTCTCAAGGGTTTGTATTTCTCTTTGAGGCACGATCGCAGCTTAGATGGTCACCGAATCTTCTATTTGTGAGAGGAGGTTGGGTAATTCCATCCCTTTGATCTCAAACCGATGAAATGGGGCAAATTGAAGATTGATCCCAGTACCGTGTGACAAGTACGTTTGTAACGCCCCCAAAATTAGGTATACATCACCCATCTTGGGTCGCCACTTACATGGTACATAAATTCAAATACAACTTACTAATATAACTGTCGTGTACAATACGACATAAACTGTGAGATTGAATACAAATATTGTCTACTAGATATTATACAAACTCAAAAGGAGTCCTCATTACAACTATTATCACACTATTTCACAGAATAGTGAGGACTACTAATGCTATCCTCTCGGACCATTACTTACGTTCCCAGGCTCGTCCCAAATATATGTTCTCATTTCCTGAAGAGAACAGTGAAAGAAAGGGTGAGCTCAACTAGCCCAGTAAGAAATATTATGACTAAGATAATGCAGAATAAATTATCATTAGCCTTCAACAATGTTAAACTGATAAAATACAATAGACAACCAGTTTAACTGCAGCGGAATAAGCAATCCATTATCAGAGTCAAGTAGAGAATAAAGTCTACTATCTTTTAGGTTTTAAAAGGTTTTCATCAATTTTTATCGGCGAGACTCGACAATAAATAAACCACCACATCTAATCATCCTCGCACTACGGTCAAGGATTTTCATCAAATTATCAATGGTCATGACTATACCGAATCACCCCGGTCATAATCATACCAAAACTATCCATTACCGCATTACAGCCACTTGGACTTTTTGTCACATCATTTATATCAAGTCATGATTATACCGAATGATCCCTGGTCATAATCATACTAAGTTCATCTATGCACGTAAGCCAAAGATAACATAATATAACATGAGGATGATGACAATGACATAATAATTCAATAAAACAAGTTCAAGAATTATTTAATCCATGAATTATTAACGTCCAAATTGTCAACATGATCTCTTTGTTTAGTAGAGTAAAATTCAAGAATGATCGGAAGAATATTTCCATGAAAAGATATCGATGAAACGCAAATATCAAGGATATTCTACTAATTTCATGGAGTATAGAAGTCAAAGTTTTAACCAACTGGGTATAATAAAGAATGGAATAACAAAAGAAATCACCATGCATGCGGTGCTTAGCATGACAGTTATTCAACGAGAATAATAATAACGGAACCAGTCGGGTGAAATTCACACCCAAGCGGGATGTTCCAACGAGAATAATAAAGATGGAACCCGGATCCGTGTAAAACACATGTATAGGATATTCCAACAGAAATGATAAAGACGGAACGGTTTCTTGTAAAACACATGCATGTGATGTTCCAACAGAATAAAAAAAAATTTAACTAGGTCCTGTAAAACACACACAGACAGGATGTTCCAATGAATAATAATAGAAGAATGTCACCAAGTATAGGGTAAACTCATATATACAAAGGTTATTCCAATGAATAATAAGCAATGGAATAACATAAGGATTTCACCAAGTATAGGTATGCCTGCGTATCAAAGTTATGTATAGGGTATGCCACTTTTACAAAGTTATTCCAAATGTAATAATAGTGAATGGAATAATGAAGTTCTCTTCAAGAAGAAAGAATAACACCCTTACAGTGCACAACAAATAATATCCTTTACCGTAAAAGAACCTGATATATAAGTAGTAGTGAAGTAGCGTAATACTCTTCTTCTTTCTATAACTTTCTCTCTATAGCTTCTCTCTATAATTTCTCTCTAGAGTTTCAATGAATTAAGTAAGAAAATAATGAAGGAATGAGCTTCTATTTATAGGAAAATGGAATGCATAAGAACTAATCCATGAACGGTCCGTATTGATTTACTTTAATCTGACGGTCCATATTTAAAGAAAAATCTTTTAAATAAAATATAATATATTCTATTTATATAAAAACATTTTACTATCAGTATACTTATGCAATACTATGCAAAACACTATGCAACACTATGCATAATAAAATATAATATATTCTATTTATAGAATAACTTTAATAAAGTATTCTATTTTATATAAAAGATGTTTACGCTTTATTACGTTAATAATACGAATAAAACAAAACGTCATTATCGCTATAATAATTCATATTATTAATCGACAATAATGGAATCAAACCGAGTGACTTCTCACATAAGCATCAATAATCAATACCGCAATGCTACTATGCAACCACACGTATTCATCGTACTTTTACTACTGAGTAGTTCAACAAGAACCACGGTAAAACTTCCGCCGTTATTTCAATAAAATATTTTTGTCGCTTTTCTCGATCCGACAATAATTACATTATGGGGTCCACCAATGATTGAGTAGATTGTATGAATATTCCCCGCTAAACCTAATATTCCCCACTAATCGAATATAATATAACCACTTGCATACTTTGCAAAATTTATAAATACTACCTGAACTATAATATTATCTCAAATTCACACCATAATATTAAAAATTATTTCGACAAAATTTAAATCTTTATTGATAAAATCTGGGGTCTCACAATCTCCCCTCCTTATGGAATTTCCCCCTCGAAATTAGGGTACCTACCTGGTATGATAAAGAGATGAGGATACCTTGAATACCTTTATCGTTTAAAAATATTAAATTCATCTTTGAAATCGCCAAAGCTATTCATTAACAATTCATCTTTGCACTACAAAGCTAAAGATATACAACTAGAAAACTAATAATCTTTGAGACGCAACTTAATAGTATCACGACCACGAATTATCCATGCACCATCGGCCAAGGATATTCGTGTTTTCAATCTGGTCATGATTATACCGAATAATCCTTGGTCATAATCATACCAAGTCTATCAATGCACTACGGACAAAGATGACTTTTACCACATCCATGAATTAATATTTCATTGCTGAGACTCAGCTCAATAATTAATTCATATCATCGAATCATCCCTGCACTACAGGCCAAGGATATTCATTAGTATCACGACCACAAATTATCCATGCACTACGGCCAAAGATAATTGTGTATTCATTAAGATCACGACCACAAATTATCCAAGCACTACTACCAAAGATAATTGTGTATTCATTAATATCACGACCACAAATTATCCATGCACTACTACCAAAGATAATCGTGTATTCATTAGTATCACGACCACAAATTATCAATGCACTACTACCAAAGATAATCGTGTATTCATTAGTATCACGACCACAAATTATCCATGCACTACTACCAAAGATAATTGTGTATTCATTAGTATCACGACCACAAATTATCCATGCACTATGGCCAAAGATAATTGTGTTTTCAATTACTAATTATGATTATACCGAAACAATCCTCGGTCATAATCATACCAAGTCCATCTATGCACTACAAATACATATGACTTTCAACATAATATAAGCATGAGGATAATGATATAAAGAATCAATCAAATGAGATAAAGGATAAATATTAAATATTTATAATATAATTTATCCAGATTCAAGAATATCCTCATGTTATCAATCACTTAATAATCTCATAATCTAATAACATTAATATTATAACAATATTTTAATCACTTCTTAAATTTATAAACAATTTATCTTAATTGTTTACGCTTTACCATATAATGCATTTAATCATTCAAAAATGCCATACTCATAAGATATCATCACCAATTATCAAATCTCTCAAAAAATATGCATATACTTTATATAGGATTCTCTAGCCATAAAATCCTATTTTCAACTTTGTTACTTCACATAACATATTTAACTCATATGTTCGTAACTAAACTATTTTCATGAAAAATACCAAATCAGCCCCAAAAATATTTCTTTTATGGGATTTAGCATAATATAGTCCCATGATGAAAATATATTTTTTCTCGAATTTTAAAATTCATTTACTATTTTTCAAAATCAATTTCTAATTAATTTCTTAAGAAATTAGCTACCTCAAGTTTAACTCCAAAAATTCCCAAATCTTGGTAGGACCTTACACATGTTAACGTGAGCTTCTAGTTTAAATTTCATGGTCATCTGAGTTATAGAACTCCTCAGGTTATAGCGTTTTTTTCGGAAAAACCTAAATATTGAAATAGTCATAACTTGCTCATTTTAAGTCGAGAATGAGCTCATGTTTGGACAGGAGATACTTTATACCATATACCTTCATGTCCCAAAAGGCCAGAATTTTTTCTCATAATTTAAGTGGCCGAAACAGCCCTTAAAGTTTCTGGGCAAGGTAGCATTTTGAAATTTACAGCTTTGGCCTCCTTTGCTAAAATCAGTCCACACAAAAATCTACAACACCTTTTCCAGTAATTCCACTTGGATTAGTTAGGTAACTCATAGATCTAACTCTAGGACTTGACCACATTCAAAAATTCAAAATATAATAAGAGATATGGTCAATTGAATTTCATGTTACGTTTTCACCAAAATCGATTTTCAACTCTTTGTGATTTCTAAGAAACTTTCATGTTTTTACATACTAACCAACATAACTCATCATAAAACTTACTAATACTTCATATACCCATGATTTTCATCAGTTCAATACTTTTATTATGACTTTCATCATAATCCTCGTAAATGAGATCCTTTTAGTTGAAGAAATATTTGAGGGTTTAAGAAATGGGTTTTATCTTTGGGTCAATACAAAATTCGATTTCACGCTCTAGGGTAGGCTAAGAAGTCTTCAAGAATACGCCAAGAAATTTATTAATGATAGAAATATCATTCAAAATCTATTACTCTCGTCCAAGACTTGGATAGTACGTCACATTAATACCAATCGTGACTTCTATCCCTTAACCTCGATAACACCTCACAATGATACCTATCAACTTGCCATCTTCATCCACGACGTCGCCTCTGAAAAGTCCGGCTTCTATGCATTCCACACAAGGAAGTCAACAACGAAAGGATCGGGCTCTTTACTTATGGCTTGTTATAACAAAGATTAACTTTAGGATTTGGTTACTTTGAATTAGTATAACAGTTTGGTTGGGAATATGAAAGCTAACAACCTTACAAAAAGAATAATGAGTAGTTAATCAATCGTTTTCAAAAATTACCTCAAAGGCAAGTATTTTCAAAGAGATAAGATCGACAGTAACGTGAAAGTGTTTATTTGAAACAACAAGATTAATAAACGATGGAGGTAACGAAGGTTCCTACTAACGAAGTTTCAACCAATAAGTCAAAGTTTAACTTCTTGAATCAAATTTAAACGTTGAACACAACTAGGTGAAATAAAAAGTGGGTAGAAGCGGTATCTAACATGGTATAGACTTCATGAGCTTATGATTAACTTACCAAAGGATAATTTTATTCGGGTTCCTCGTCACGAGAAAAAAAATGCTCTCTCTTAAACTCACGGCTTTGGTTTATGCAGGACGACCTTTGGTGCCTCCATCCTAGTGGAATTTGTCTTGATGAAACGACAAAAATCGAGCTAAGTGACCTTCTCTTCCACAATTATAACATGCTTTGGGCGGCATGGCGCTAGCTTTGGACTAATGTGTCCCTCTCCTCCGCATTTGAAACATATAATAGGTGGTCCTTCTCCTTTCTTAACAACAGTCTTTGGTCTTTGACGTCTTTCCATCATTGTTGAATCTCCTTTTCTTGAAATGTCCATTCTTATTGTTTTGTACGATTACCACCGGCGTGGTTACCATAGTCGGCCTGTTGATTCCTCCACGCTTGTTGTCACCGCTTCGATGACTCTCTCACGGGTATTATAATTTTGCGGTTGCTCTCTTTTTTAGTCAAGGTTGACTCGTTATCGCGTTCCACTAATCGAGCCCTATTTACAACATCTGAATAAAAACACGGTTTATGAGAAATAAGATGTTGACGTATCTCCGCTTCAATCCTCTTAAAAACATTCGCGTCATTCTCTTCATTATCCACCAAGTGGGACGAACCGTGATAACTCATAAATTTTGCCTCGTGTTGCGACACGGTCATATTATTTTGTTCCAACTTGATAAACTCCACCTCCTTCATGTGGCGAATACTTTCGAGAAAAGTATTTGTCGTTGAATGACTTCCGGAACTTCTCCCAAGATATCTTCATCTGACAAAGAAGTTGAGTCGTTTCCGATTCCCACCATGTCGCCTCCGCGCAACATAAAGGCGGAAAAGGAACCTTTTGCTCCTCGGAGCATCCCAAGACATCAAATATCTTGGTAATCTTCTTTATCCATGCTTCCGCCAGAAGTGGTTTTGGCTCTCCCTTAAACTCCGGTGGTCCCAGCTCCTTGAATTGTTTAGCGGTGACCGCCCGAGAGTTTTCCGTGTTTCCACCTACGTTTTGGATGAGAATCGCTTTACCGATGTTGCATGAATTCTAAAACCTTTTAAGCGTCATCATCATTCATCAATTGATCAGTGTTGTTGTTTACAGGAGGATTAGCGCCATCCTGTTGCACATTGTCCTGATTATTGATATGTGGAGAATCAACAGTCTCCTGTGCTCCATTGTTATTCTCAACATTCTCGGATGCCATTTTCAAACACTACCACAAAATAAGGGTTAATTGACATGCAACATATTATCACTATACTCTGACCAACCAATCAAATACCAAATAAACTTAGGTAGGTCATACTAGCGAAGGAATTCCCCGTCTCTCCCCTCCTAGTTCTTATCTCACATCTTATCCAGGGATCATATCCCTAAGCTCGACGATACCAATATGCGCCCCCAAAATTAGGTATACATCACCCATCTTGGGTCGCCACTTACATGGTACATAAATTCAAATACAACTTACTAATATAACGCGTAGGTATACAATACGACATAAATCGTGAGATTGAATACAAATATTGTCTACTAGATATTATACAAACTCAAAAGGAGTCCTCATTACAACTATTATCACACTATTTCACGTAATAGTGAGGACTACTAATGCTATCCTCTGGACCATTACTTCGTTCCCCGGCTACGTCCCAAACTGTTCTCATTTCACGAAGAATACGGTGAAAGAAAGGGTGAGCTCAACTAGCCCAAGAAGAAATATTATGACTAAGATAATGCGTAATAAATTATCATTAGCCTTCAACAATGTTAAACGATAAAATACAATAGACAACCGGTTTAATGCGGTGAATAAGCAATCCATTATCGTAGTCAAGTAGAGAATAAAGTCTACTATCTTTTAGGTTTTAAAAGGTTTTCATCAATTTTTATCACGAGACTCGACTTAATAAATAAACCACCACATCTAATCATCCACGCATGTACCACGGTCAAGGATTTTCATCAAATTATCAATGGTCATTACTATATACCTAATCACCCCCCGGTCATAATCATACCAAAAACTATCCATTATCGCATTACAAAACCACCGAGGACTTTTGTCACATCATTTATATCAAGTCATGATTATACCGAATGATCCTGGTCATAATCATACTAAGTTCATCTATGCACGTAAGCCAAAGATAATATAATATAACATGAGGATGATGACAATGACATAATAATTCAATAAAACAAGTTCAAGAATTATTTAATCCATGAATTATTAACGTCCAAATTGTCAACACGATCTTCGTTTAGTAGAGTAAAATTCAAGAATGATCGTAAGAATATTTCCATGAAAAGATCTTTGGATGAAAACGCAAATATCAAGGATATTCTACTAATTTCATGGAGTATAGAAGTCAAAGTTTTAACCAATTGGGTATAATAAAGAATGGAATAACAAAAGAAATCACCACGCATGCGGTGCTTGCATGAGGCAGTTTATTCCAATGAATAATAATAACGGAACCGTGTCGTGAAATTCACAATCGGCGGGATGTTCCAACAGAATAATAAAGATGGAACCCGGATCCGTAAAAACACACGATAGGATATTCCAATGAGAATGATAAAGATTTTAACCAGTCCTTGTAAAACACACATGCATGTGATGTTCCAACAGAATAATAAAAATGGAACCAGTCCGGTGTAAAAAACACGCATGTGATGTTCCAATGTAATAATAGAAGAATGTCACCAAGTATAGGGGTAAACCACAGTATCAAAGTTATTCCAATGTAATAATAAGCAATGGAATAACATAAGGATTTCACCAAGTATAGGGTATCTGGCGTATACAAGGTTATGTATAGGGTATGCCACTTTTACAAAGTTATTCCAATGTAATAATAGTGAATGGAATAATGTAAGTTCTCTTCAAGAAGAAAGAATAACACCCTTACAGTACAACAAATAATATCTCTTACCGTAAAAGAACCTGAATATAGAAGTAGTGAAGTAGCGAATACTCTTCTTCTTTCTATAACTTTCTCTCTATACTTCTCTCTATAATTTCTCTCTCTAGAGTTTCAATGAATTAAATAAGAAAATAATGAAGGAATGAGCTTCTATTTATAGGAAAATGGAATGCATAAGTAACTAATCCATGAACGGTCCAGATTGATTTACTTTAATCTGACGGTCCATATTTAAAGAAAAATCTTTTAAATAAAATATAATATATTCTATTTATATAAAAACATTTTACTATCGCAGTATACTATGCAATACTATGCAAAACACTATGCAACACTATGCATAATAAAATATAATATATTCTATTTATAGAATAACTTTAATAAAGTATTCTATTTTATATAAAAGATGTTTCGCTTTTATTACGTTAATAATACTGAATAAAACAAAACGTCATTATCGCTATAATAATTCATATTATTAATCGATAATAATGGAATCAAACCGAGTGACTTCTCACATAAGCATCAATAATCAATACTGGTAATGCTACTATGCAACCACACGACATTCTTTTTTACTACCGAGTAGTTCAACAAGAACTACTTCAGTAAAAACTTCCGCCGTTATTTCAATAAAATATTTTTGTCGTTTTCTCGATTCGATAATAATTACATTGTAGGGTCCACCAATGATTGAGTAGTTATACGAATATTCCTGCTAAACCTAATATTCCCAGGCCAATCGAATATAATATAACCACTTGCATACTTTGCAAAATTTATAAATACTACCCACAACTATAATATTATCTCAAATTCACACCATAATATTAAAAATTATTTCGACAAAATTTAAATCTTTATTGATAAAATCTGGGGTCTCACAACGTTGTTCTGGTAGGGGTTAGACTGCACCATGAATGGCTGCCTACGTACTCCTATTGAAGAGGAGATCAAGTCTACGTAGTTCGAACCTAGTGTGGGAGGTTCAACGCTGAATGTGGAAGGCAGAAGGGTGTAGAAGTATTTTTGTTGTTTTTGTTGTTTTTGTTGTTTTGTAGAGAAAGGATAGAAATGTTTTTGTTATTTTTCTTTATTGCGACCGGGCCATATAGCATATGGTTGCCTACGTACCCCTGGGGTATCAGGGAGATCAGGTCGACATAGTTCGCCCCTCAACACGAATTGAAGGCGAAGAGAAGTGTGAATCCCATGTGCAGGCTATACTACGGGGAGAAGAAAGTTTAATCCCATAATGGGGACAAACTGCAAGTGTGTAAAAAGTTTGATCCCAACCTCAAGACAAATTGCAGGCGTAGAAAAGTTTAATCCCGTCTTCAGGATAAACTGCAGGTGTGAAAGGTTCAATCTCGTCTTTAGGATAACCGAAATTGAGAAAGGTTCAATCCTGTTTTCAGGATAACTGAAACTGTATGGAAGGTTTGGAATGAAGTAAAACCAGGTTGCTGGCTTGAGGTGTATGTTTCCCTGAGGGGCAGAAGAGCATGTAAAAGGGTGAAAGGGTTAAAAATAGGAATGACTGGTTGTTTGGTGATCAAAACCAGGATGTTTGTTTGATGGTAACTTTAGACATAGTACCGTTTCACGGTGTCCGAGTTAATAAGCTGTGGAAATTCATCGCCATCCATTTCCAGCAATCTGAGAGCACCTCCTGTCAATACTTCTTTGACAACAAATGGGCCTTCCCAGTTAGGAGTGAATTTTCCCTTAGACTGATCTTAGTTGTCAATGATCTTCTTCAAAACCAAGTCATGTTGTTTAAATTGCCATAGTCGGACTTTTTTGTTGTAGGATCGTGCGATCCTTTGTTGATATAACTGACCATGGAAGATTGTCGCGGTTCTCCTTTTGTCTATCAGAGACAATTGGTGATACCTGTCTTGTACCCATAGGTCTTCATCCAACTAAGCATCTATCAATACTCTGAGGGATTCCATTTCCACTTCTATGGGGAGCACTGCTTCCATCCCATAGACTAATGAGTCGTTGCCCCAGTGGAAGTTTGCATGGAAGTTCTGTAGGCTAATAAAGTCAGAGGCAAGAGGTCAGGCCATCCTTTATGATTGGCAGACATTTTCTGCATGATCTTTTTGATGTTTTTATTAGCCGCTTCAACAGCACCATTCATATTTGGACGGTAGATGATGGAGTTGAGGTGTTTGATGTGGAATTTTCTACATAACTCTTCCATCATTTTGTTGTTGAGGTTCTTAGCATTGTCTAACACAATGAACTCTCATTGTCCATATCGACACACGACATTGTTTGTGATGAAAGCAATGATAACTTCTTTAGTAACCCTGGGGAAGGATGCTGCTTCTACCCATTTGGTGAAGTAGTCGATCATGGTAAATATGAATCGCTGTCCATTACTTGCTTTGGGCTCGATGGGCCCGATCACGTCCATTCCCCACATTGAGAAGGGCCATGGTGAACTCATATTGTGGAGTTCCCTTGGAGGGGTGTGGATATCATTTCCATGAATCTGGCATTGATAGAACCTCTTGACGTGATAATCACAGTCAGCTTTGAGTGTAAGCCAATAATGTCCCGTTTTGAGAATTTTCTTGACAAGTAAGGGTCCGCTCATGTGAGGGCCGCATACTCAACCATGGATCTCATCCATGAGTCGCTGAGCTTGGTCTTTGTCTAGAAATCTGAGGAGACCTAATCGTGCATCTCTTTTGTAGAGGTCATCTCCGCTCAGGTAGAATTTTATAGCAAGTCGATGAATCCGCCTCTTCTCAGTTAGGCTCGCCTCAGCGGGTGTAGATTCATCTCACAGATATTCCTTGATATGCTGATACCAAGGATTTTGGATGGGAGGTAGCTCATCCGATACTTCTCCAACATAATTCCTAAAGACTGGGGCTTTTTACAGAGCAAACGTGATGCTTGGCATGTTTTCCTTATCAGGTATGTAAACCAAGGAGGCCAACGTTGCTAATGCATCTGCAAAATCATTCCTATTACAAGGAATGTGTAGAAAGGAGATTTCTTCGAACTCCAAAGCCATCTGTAAAACTTGCCGATGGTAAAGCAGCAAATGCAATTCTTTGGTTTGATAGATTCCTGTGTATTGCTTGATTACCAATTCGGAATCCCCAAAGATAGTTAACCGCATGATGCCCATTGAACGGGCAAGTTTTATCCCCATGATACAACCTTCATACTCAGTTGTGTTGTTAGTGTGCTGACAAACTGCAATTTAACGACGACGAGATACTGCTCCCCCATATCGGATATTAGGACTGCTCTAGCTCCGGAGCCTTTTGTATTAACAGCTCCATCAAAATACATTCTCCACATTCAGCATGTATTGTACTGATGTTGTAGCTGAATTGTCATTACTCCTTCGTCAGGGAAGTATGTTTCTAAGGGTTTGTAATCCCCTACAGGTGCGGCGACCAATTGATCCGCAATTCCTTGACCTTGGACAGACTTTTACGTCACATAGACAATGTCAAATTGTTGTAGGATCAACTGCCATCTGGACAGTCGACAATTCAGTATGGGTTTGCTAAACACATACTTAAGAGGATCCACGCGGGATATGAGATGGGTTGTGTGACCTTGGAGATAATGTTGTAACCTCATGGAAGCCCATGCTAAAGTATAACAAGTCTTCTCGATCAGAGTGTACTTATGTTCACTGATGTTGAATCTTTTGCTAAGGTAATAGATAGCTCGTTCTTGGACTCTATTGTCTTTTTTCCCCAGCATGCAGCCCATAGCATTGTCAATTATGGACAGGAACATGAACAGGGGAATATCGTCCCTGGGAGGTACCAAAACAGGAGCGTTAATCACTTGTTCTTTGATTATGAGGAAGGCTTTCTGACACTCATCGTTCCATTTCATGGAGGAGTTCTTCCTTAAAAGCTTGAAGATATGCTCACAGGTTGCTGTGAGTTGAGAAATGAATCTGCTAATGAAGTTGATCCTTCCCAAAAATCCCCGTATTTCCTTCTTTATCTAAGGAATGGGCATTTTCTTGATGGCCTGGATTTTGGTAGGATCAAGTTCAATCCCTTTGTGGCTGATTAGAAAACCTAGTAACTTGCCTGACTTAACACCAAAGGCGCACTTGGCGGGATTCAACTTCAAGTTGTACTTACGCAACCTGTTGAAAAGTTTTTTGAGATGGTCTAAGTGGTCCTCTTCCTTTCGGGATTTGACAATGATGTCATCGACGTAGATTTCTATCTCTTTGTGCATCAAATCATGGAAAAGAGCCATCATAGCTCGCTAATAGGTTGCCCCGGCGTTGATGAGGCCGAATGATAACCGTCTATAACAAAAGGTTCCCCAAGGAGTGATGAAAGAAGTTTTCTCACGATCTTTCTTTGCGACCATAATTTGATGGTACCCCGCAAAGTAATCGGCAAAGGAGTACATGCCGTATTGAGCAGTATTGTCAATAAGAATGTGGATAAAGGGCACGGGAAAGCTATTTTAAAGCACGCTTTGTTCAAATCCTGATAATTCACGCAAAATCACACCTTTCCCCTAGGTTTAGGCATGAGAACAATGTTGGATATCCACTCTGGATATGTAGACACCATAATGATGCCTGCTTGAAATTGTTTCACAATTTCTTCTTTGACTTTTAAACTCCATTCAGGTTTCAATCGCCTGAGTTTTTGTCTAACTGGCTTGAATCATTCTTTAATGGGAAGGCGATAAAGAACAAGGTCACTAGACAAACCCACCATGTCTTCATGAGACCATGCAAATACATCCTAGAATTAGGTTAATAGTGCAACCATATCATTCCGTTGATTTGTGGTAAGGTCTGAACCAATCTGGATTAGCTTAGGGTTGTCTAAGGTTCCGAGATTGAAAGGAGTGGTTTGATCAAGATTGGGTTTGGGTTTGTCTGTGACCCATTCCTTAATCTCTTGAGGTGTCTCAATGTCCTCATGGATGTCCATCAAGTCTGAGTCTAACTTTGCATCAAAGTTAAAGCCCTTGTGGAGAGAAGGCACCTCATCAGTAAGTACATGAACATCTAAATTCAGAGTCCTGAAACAAAAGATGCTTTGACTTAATATATGCAACTGTTCGATCATACAAAAGTGTTAGCGTGTACGTGATAAAATAACTGCTAGTGTTGTAAAGGAAAGCAAGCAATTAAAGTTATCTACAAGGCAGAGGGATTTTCTGCCCATTTTACCCTCGTCGACCAATTCATGGAGTGTTGCTCCAATTATTGAGGGCAAAATCCTAAAGGACTGCAGTGATGGAAGGATCGTCATTGTCCTCCTTCTCCCGAATGATAACCATGACATCTGGGCAATCATCGTCTAGGGTGTATCTGTTGGTATGTTCATTATGAACAATGACGCGAATGCCTGCCATTATCAAGGCAAGGTCATGTTTACGTTTCTGTTCCTTTTCTTCTGTCTCGGGATCAGGAATTAGCACCTCTTTTTCTTTGATTGGCACTGGTTTTGGAAACAGCTTAGCCGCAACATGGACTGGCACCTTTACTGGAGATTGCATTAACTCATGAGGTAAAGGTATAGAAAATCACCGTGTGGCGGAAGCTTGAGGAACCTGCTTGTGGTTATGAGGATTCCTGTAACTGGAACTAGCAGAATAGCCTAGTCCGGCTCTTCCGATTTGACTGTAAATTTAAATAGGGTGATTAAAACCCTGTTTATCTTTACCGAGCCCTTGTCCAGGTTGATGACCAAATGACATCATTTCTTGAGTGGCCGACATAACCTCGGTAGAAATCTTGAGTACGGGAAGTGGTGCTCCAATAGAATGGTATTGCGTATTACTCACTTCCAAAGTATAGAAACTGGCCGGTTCAACTTCTGAATTGAAGTTGATAATTGGTAGAATTCCTTGTCCAGGATAATCTGGCTCAGCGTTGGCAGTGACTAGACTGTTGTTGATGATGTATTTGAGTTGTTGATGTAGTGTGGATGGAACAGCTTCAGCCATGTGTATCCATGGTCTCCCCAATAGCAGGTTATATCTTGAATCTATCTTGAGGGCGTGGAAGGATACATTGAATGTAGTTGGACCAATCTCAATTGGCAATTCAATCGTTCCGACGGTATTTCGTCGGGATCCATCAAAAGCTCGGATAACCGTGTGGCTGCTTTGGATCCGCTTGAGATTGATATTAATTTTTACCAAGGTGGCATAAGGACAGATATTTAGAGATGAGCCTCCATCTATCAATACTCCTGCTAGCATATACCCGAAAGATAACAATGCGATGTGCAATGGCTTGCAATGACCTGTCCTTTCGGGAGGTATATCGTCATCAGTGAAGGATATCACATTGTGGTTGAAAATGTGATCAACAAAATGTTGAAATTTTTTCACGTCCACTGATTTTGGCAAGTAGGCTTCTTCTAAAACCTTCAACAAGATCTTTCGATGATTCTCGAAAGAGAAAACCAAATCCAGTATTGAAATCATGTGTGGAGCTTCTTGCAAGCTTAAAACCACTTTGGCTTCATTGTGGCCCATAGTGCGGAGGAATTTTTCAATCTTCTCCATGGGCAATTTCCCCTTTGCTTCGCAAGTAGGTTTAATAACTCGTTGAGGAAGGTACAGTGGATTTTCTTTTCGACAATCGTAGCGCGATGAGTATGAGACGTGGATCCTTCAGCTTCTCCATAATTCCATGGAACTTTGTGCAAGATGACAACAGGATGTTGTGGTCAGCAAGGTAAAGGAATTGGCTATGTTGCGGCCACTTTCAAAGGATTGTCAGCTCCTTTGAGTTGAATTGGTTATATGGGAAATACTTTGACAGTCTCGTCATCCACTTCGGATATAACTGCTACTGATCCCTTCCATTTGGGAGGGCATGCATTCCCACCCTTGAGTTGCACAGTGTAATCATCTGCTTTTTGCAGGACACCGCTATTAGTAAGATTCTGAATAAGATATCGGAGTGCCCAGAATTCTTCTGTGCTGTGACAGCGAGAATGTGAATGATATTGACACATTTCATCAGGATTAAACCGCCCTGAGCGGGGATTGATGGGAGGGAGAAGGAATGTGATTCTTCCTTCATTGATCAACATTTGAAGTATCTCTTCCATAGACTGGCCCATACAGGTGAATTCCCTTTGATTGGCAAAATCCCGACGGGCTTTAGCACTTGCTCGCATTGCAACCTTATCCTCCATAGCTTCGCTTTCTGAAGGTGTTGATGGAGCATTTATAACAAATGGAAGGAGATAGGCATGTTCCTGCCTGATTAATTGGCGTGTGACTTGATGCTGATGGGTCACCAGTTCTGCCAATTACTCAATTTGTTTGGAAAGAGCTTTCATCTTTCGTTCCATGGTAAATTGGAACTTTGCATAATCCCATTTGTCAACATCGTCTTTGATGGGTTGGGATGATTCTCCATTGGAACCTTGTACAATGCTCTAACTGATCATGTTGACCTCTTCTTCTTTGTGTTGAGGAAGAGGGTTGTCTTGCACATGAGGTTGATCTGGTTTGGTGACTACAATCTCACCATTATCTATCAGATCCTGAATCTTATTTTTCACGGCCCAACAATCTTGAGTATCATGTCCGGGTACCCCAGCATGATAAGCACACTTCTGAGTAGCATTAAAACCCCTGCCATTAGGGTTGGCTGGTGGAAGAAGATATTTAATTTTCTTCTAAGCAGTTAGAAGAGCAAGAATGTTCTCGAGCGAATCCCCTAAAGGTGTGAACGTTCGAGGTCGCTTTACTTCTCCACTTTTAGGCAATGGATGGTTTGAAGATTGTGCTGGAAAAAGGGAGTAGTTTCTCCTCTGCATAGGCATGTTTGGATTGCCTTTTTTACTTGTAGTATCAAGGAAACATCCTCCTCTTTCTTTTTGTGGACCCTCCGGAGGTTATTTCCATAAGATCCGGATTGGATGTGCTCAGCAACAGCTTTAAGAGCGGCTAGGTCTTTAATTTTACCAGACTTCAATCCTATCTCAGCCATCTAGCCGTGTTTGATCATTTCAAAAAATGTTTGCCAATACCAGCTAGAACTCTCTCATAGAAAGGAGCTTCCTGTACATCTGTGAAAGTCATAACCATTTCTGACTCTGTCATGAAAGGAATAACTTGAGCAGCAAGGCGCCTCCACCTTTGAGCATACTCTCTAAATGACTCATTAGACTATTTCTTGACCTTAGTAATTTGGTACCGGTCAGGAGCCATCTGAGATTGAAAATTGTAATGAGTGAGGAAGGCGTGAGCCAGCTCTTCCTAGCTATGGATCTTAGAGTTGTCTAATCTGGTATACCATGAATGAGCTTCTCCAGTAAGACTTTTCTAAAACAGCTGCATTCTGAGCTTTTCATTCTCCGCATAAGATTCGAGTTCTCCAATGAACACCTTTTCATGTGTGTAAGGATCCCCTAATCCGTCATACTTTTCAAAATCAGGGGACTTAAATTTCTCTAGATAATGCACACCAGGGAATATGCAAAGGTCTGCATATGAAACACTGCCATGTGTTCCAATCCCTTTGAGAACGTGAATGGTTTCCTCCATTTGAAGGACCTTCTTTCTGATGTCACTGGTGTCTAGATCTCATTTGAGATGGGTGCCTTCAGGGTCTTTGTTGGTTGTATCCAACTGATGTTCTGGAATTGTTTTTTTCCAGACCTTAAACTCCCCCTTGTGTAGAGGATTCTGTATGTGTAGGTATCTTCGTACCCTGAGTAGACTGGTGTAATTCTTTTAGTAGAACAACCAAGTCTGTGATTTGTTTACTCAATCCGAATTAGACTATTCGAAAGAGGACATGATTGGTTGTAGGCTCGCAACCTTTTTGGATTTTGATCGGTTAACAGGCCCAATTGCTTCCCTAAAAAAGACTTACGTAGTTTAGTCTTAGGGTAATATAAATGTTATCATAACATGTCCGTTTTGGGAATTTGTCCTGAAAAACCGGTTTGTTAATTGTTAACATGTCATGCATGCACAGATATTCTTCATATTTTCCATTACATTTGGATGAACATGGAATAAAATTACAAGTAAATGCTTTTACAAGTAATTGAAAATGGAAAGCATGAAGAAACTTTCCTCCGCGTTTGGTTTATCAGAGGTTGACCTGTCCTAGTGTTTCTCTCGCGGCTTTTCGGCATGAAGGTTCCCAGATCATCACAATCTACTTGACGGGAAGTTAATCCGGTCGTTCAACTGGAGTGAATCTGAGTGGTGCCTTTCCTGAGCCCCAGGGAATTATTCTTCCCACTAGTCCAGTAATCAAACACCGACAGGATAGCCTCCTGGTGGAGGGACCACACAACATACACTCACATACAACATGTCTCACCGTTTATGCAAAAATGATGACATGTGCGAACCACTGATATCACAGATAGATATTTAGCAGTGCAGTAATAAAAATGCATTCGTACACATTTATCATAAATGTAAATGCAACATTCACACACAAGTATATAACAATTTCGAAAAGCTTTTAATAGCGGCTTAAGCCCTCTTACTGGAGTCCCCAGCAGAGTCGCCACCTGTTGACGTAAGGATTTTTGAGTGTCCCTTTTCGTTACTTGTTCTTTGGTGTTCTCATGTTAATGTGAGATTTGTTTGAAAAAATAAGTGAAAAAGGTCCGACATGTATAATGTCGACGATTTGACTTTAAGAGTTGCCAATTGGTGTATTTAACTGGTTGCACCAACGCAACCGAAAAGGTTTGTACATTGACCCAATGTTTTGACACTGCTAAACGGGTCTGTGAAATCGAGATTCATTTTGGGTCCGGGGGCTTAATTATGCGGAGGGAAGGTGTTAGGAACCCCCCGACATCCGTGTTACCACGGTGACCGTCACTTCTCAAAGAAATTGTTATATTTATGTGTGTGTTTGTGTGTGTGTGTGGATCAATGTGCAATTATTTGAAAGTAGTGTGAGGCCTCGTTCGCACCTATATACACAAGGTTTGAATTTTATAGAAAAATTCAGTTTTAACCAAGATATATCAATGAACTTTTGTAAAAGAGGTTTTTCAAACTCTGTGCTCAATAGGAATTGAGACCTTTTCATACTTCCATTTTATGATTAAATGTTTGACTTGTTTGCTTTTATTTTTGAGATGTGAAGCATTCTCAAGAAAATAATATACACGACTCTCAACGTGTATAACAGTGTGTGCTATATGAGAAGAAGACATTGTAAAATGTAAGAAGGCTTACAGTGGGATGCCAAAGTAGACTTCTATGACTTTAAATGGATAAACACTCTGCTCCCGCCGGATAAAATATAGCTATATGTGAGCTAACTAGTGTTTAAAGAAGAGGAAACACACAAAAGTTGTGTATGCAGAGTAAAATGAACAAGGCTTCCTCGCCTTTTTCCTTCTCTCCTCTCTCTCAAATGGCTGACCCAAGCCTTGTATATATAGACGGATGGCCACAGGTACACCTGCGGCAACCACAGTTGTACATGCGGCTGGTCGTGGTGGATCGGAGCCTCACAGGTCCTATTATCTCGTAATACGTGCAATCGTGCACTGTAATGTCCACTAGAACTTGCAAAACTTCAATCCGAGCATTCGAACGAGGTATATCTGACCTTCTTCAGACCGCTTGTGTCGAGAGTTACGTAATGACATGGATTAGAGGTTGTACGAGGTCAGGAAGAGGGGTCTATACCCATGGTCTTCAAGCTTCAAATTCTATCCAAAGTACTGCAACACGTAATAGTCACTCGGGATTGTCACTCCTCGGTTCTTGTGGGACATTGTTGGATGTATGTATGATGTGTTGAGACGACGTGCCATTTGTCGAAGGAACATGATGATGTTTGACTCCTCGCCGGGGTTATCGCCGATTTGAGTTGAAAGTAGACGTTCCTCAGGGTTATAGCTGAGATTGGACTACTTGTTGGTATGCCGCGATATCATCTTGTTGACGTGGTAAGATGACGTTGTGACTCCTCATCGGGGTTATCACCGGTTTAAGCGAAAAGCAGACGTTGCTAAAGGTTACATCTGAGATTGGACTGCTTCTTGTTTGTATGTCTCACTGTCATCTATGGATGTTCCTGTCTGCCCGTTGTTATCTCCGGGTCTGAGGTGTGTGTGCCTTGATAGGATGTTGGTGGTTGAAGCTGATTGCATATGTATGAAACAAACATTTCGGGGTTACTGCCGGAACTGCAATGGCATCTCTTGGGGCTATCACCAAGAATGGGGTTGCTACTCCCAGTGTTTCTCTGGGACTGGAACTAAGCGTCGCGGTGTTATCGCCGAGACAGAACTCTCCTCTCCGGTGTTGTTGCCGGTCTTTTGATCTACATAGCTCGGGGTTATCTTTGAGATTGGAAATGACATTCTCGGTGTGTGTTCCGGGTTTTGAGATGACGTTCCCGGGTTGTGTTCCGGGCTGGAACTGAACTTTCGGTAGTATCCAGAATGGATGTAATCTGTCTTTCAGGGTTATCTCCAAAAGACGAATCTACCCTCCTGCAATGTTAGTAATAGGAGTGCAGAAAATTTCGAGTATCTACACTAGGGTTTGGACAGAGAAGAAAGTTTACAAGTATGAAATGAATGGTAAATCATTAGTAATAAACTAAGGCTTAATTATAACATTGTTAAGTCATTTTTAGATGTTTAATGAATGATGATTAAAGGTTGATAATCAATTGAATATGAACGTAATGACAATGTAAGAACAACATAATGGACAGCCGGAACAAATAGTAACAAATCTAAGTTATAATTAGATTGAGAAGAAGGGTAAGATACATTAGGAACCTAGTATGTTCATGCATGACCTAATGTATTATGTGATGTTATCAATTATAGTAGAGACTTAAAGACTTAACTGAGAATGTGTTATAACTATAGTAGACGCTAAAGGAAAGTATTCTAACCCTTGTTCTAGTTCAGTCTGGACAAGCTTTGTAATTCATGTATCCTTACGCATGAAGTCTTGTATGATGAAGTCCAAGCCAATTCTTTCGGCTAGACTTATATTATGTTGCTGTCAAAGCATGGTCAATGTTTACCAAGTTATATTGATGTGGGTTTCAAACGAAGACTGAGTATGCTAAAAATGTTTTGTCGTCAAACGACAGGCACGTGAGGTTGCCACCACATAAACGTATACACGTTTAATGAATGTAGTGTTGATCAACATAGATTACTATAGGCTGATAACCTAGACGTGCTCGTAAGTAATGTCGGACTTATGGACTTAGTGTTGGGATGTCCTTTTCAAAAGAACTTATGAAATGCTCAAGGTCTTGGACCGAAATTGATGTTTTACTAAATATTGTTGTTGTAAAATGTTTTGAATGAAAAGAAGTGCTATTTTGAATTATCGATAGTACTTCGTAACTATTATAATAACCCAATATTTTCAATAAGAAGTTTTGCGATTTAATTTTTTTTATATAAAGGTGGGAATATGTGTAAGGTAAAATATATGTATCTATGTAATAAATAAATTTATTTATTAGATGTAAATAATTTCTTTTTTAAACTTATTGATCATTATAAATTATATTCTTATAATAAATTAATTTTGTAATATTTATTATTTATTTTCCATTAAAATATGATTATAATATATATGATATGATTATTATGATTCTTATGATATGTATTTTATTATATTGGTTAGGTTAATTATTTTAACTTAATTAATGATGGTATGTATGGAGGTTATGTCAGATATGAATTCAAAATCCTAAGTCTAGATTTTGAATAAGGACTGAGAATAATAGTATAATATTATTTATATTTCAGTAATAGAAATATGCCAGATATGTGTGTAATGTTAATGTGTGGAATAGTATAGTAAAATAGTACAAACCCTAGCATTACGGATAACTATAGTATAGAAGTCAGTTATGACTGTAAGATTTGTTAAGTTGTGTGTTATGTAATTAATGACGTTTATTATGTTTACTGACAATTAGGTAAACCCTAATTGATATCTAGAAATCCTAATTACTAAATTAGAACCCTAATTGCTAAGTTATAAGCCCAAGGTATTAATTTAGCAAGTTTAATGGTAATTAATATATTATAAGGACTACTTTATAAAACCTAGGTGATTAGGAAACCTAGTGTAATTAGGGAACCCTAATCAACTTTTTAGAAACTAAGATTTCCATATTTTCCCTTAATACACAATTCTAGATTTAGAGCTTAGGAAACTTTAGGGTTAAACCCTAAGGGTTTAAACCTAATGAGTGTGAGAAGTTATCAAGTTGTCATGCACTTTATAAGTCAAATGTCCAAACTACCCTTTTGATTACTTTAATAAGGTGGAGTGTAGATCTAGCCCTAGTAAGGAGTTGGTGACCAACTCTAGCTAGCCATGTGGTCTAGAAGTAAGCTTTAATCATTCAATCTCAGCCATCTTGCATCACAAGTGCACTAGATTCAAATTATATATAGATCATGAGAGAGAGAGAATGTCATATTCAAGCCTCATTTGATCACAACACTCAACCACAACCCTCACAACTTCAAACATCTGAAAATTTCTTGCTAGACCAGTCACTAATCACGCCCCACTAACACTTGTAGCAGATTAGAAGCATTAGATCAAGAATTGGTTTATAGAAAGGTATAAAACCCTAATCCTAGAAATCTTTTGATTTGATGTTTAATGTTGTTGTTTGTTGGTTAAAGGTATGTTAGAGGGTGTCATTTGAGGATCTGGGTTGCCAAAACCTAGATCCATATCATTTAGATACTCGAATTTAAAGATTTCTCAAATCTGGAAATTTGGAAAAATGATGACTGACAGTCAAATGTCAGGTCTCATAAATCCTTTCTTGTTAATTGTTTTTATGTTTTAAATGTTGGAATGTGTAGTGTGTTATGTGGTCTTTGCTCTGCAACTTGAATCAAGCCCAAATCATGTATAGATTAAAAGTTATTAACGGTCAAAGTACATTGACCGATCACGAAAACTGGAAATTTGGGTAAATCCAGAAACCCAAAATTTCTGACAAGCTTTTCAAAGCCTTAGATCTTGTTGTGTTTAAGTTGTTATGCTCTGTTAGTATATTGATCTTGTAGACCGACATGTAAGCTACACATTAAAGACATTAGAACACTTAGATCTATAACAGAATCAAAGTTGTGAGTGGTCAAATAGGCATTGACCAACTGCCTGGGCGAAATCTGGGAAACCCAGAAATCGTCAAGAATAGCTTCTCTGATAGTAGATTGACCAGCCTTAATCTTCCTGGTGTTATAATGTTATTATGTTATGATGTGATAAAATTGTACTCTGACATGTGTGCTTAACTAAGCTCTACCAATCATGTCATGGCTTAACAGATTTAGCAGACAACCTCAAGCGAGCACCGATTACGCATAGCCAGGCAATTGCTTATTGGCCGTCCCAAAACAACCACAGAGATATCATACACAGCAAATTGCTTGCCAAATGAATCTACAGAATAGGCGCAACTACGCCCTTCCTGGAGAGCTCCAGAAGATTCTCTACTTCTGCAGAGCTCAAAACCCAAACACAACTTCTTCATAAAACATACTTAAACTCAACTACAATACTTTTGTACATGCTTATAACCCTTAACTAACATGATAGTAAACTTCGAATCACAAAAACAATAACTTGATTACTTTAATTCAAGATTATGGTCATTTTTCTATAATTTCACATATTTAGCGAATTTCACTACTACGGATTCATTTCTGTGACGCCCCCAAATTCAGGTACTTGAAACTCAAACACGGTGCTTCACGATACCATTTCTTTGAGCAGAATAATAATAATAATATAAACACCCCTATGAATCTAATAACTCAAGTAACAAAGGCCACGTAATCAACATAAGTCCACAATAGATTTTACTAGCCTGCATTTATGGGCGAGTGCGTTTCCACGCTCCATCTCGACCCACTGCAGGGCTGTTATTATTATTATTATTATTATTATAATTATTATTTTAGAACTATAGACCCGAAAGTGTAAAAACATCTAAGTCTTTTATTACCTTGAAATCAACAGAGTTTTAGCAACATATAAATGTTTAACACAATAAATAGACAACCTAAATCTGGACACATAACTAGAAATGACAATTGGTCAGTGCTCACAAAAAGGATGGATCCAAAACAATATCAATTTGTCTAATTAACATGCCCCAAGTTCACATAAATTTGACACTACTCTAAGAAAACAATATAATAATTTTGAACTTGTCATCGGCCACAATCAAAACCTAAACTATCCTAACCCAGCATATAAACAGTTAGAGACGGGGGGGGGGGGGGGGTTAGGGTTAAACAACATGTAATAGGCGAAAACTATAACTATAAAGTACCCTTGTCAAAATAGAGTCAAAATAGGGCAAAGCCATAACAAATGGTTTTACCTATACCAATGATCAGTGTAAAATATCCCCAAATATGCAATCCCAAAATGATAATAATTATAAACATAAGATAGACCACCAAAAACATGCATTCATATATAAACTGAAAAACTACTATGAAAAGCATGCATCCAAAATAACCCAATAATAACATAAAAAGCAATAATAACAGTAATATTTAAACATAATAAAAACATAGTTAAATAGCAGTCTGGGGCTATTCAGCCCAAATGATCCACTCTCAAATCCTCACACCATAAACATAGAAGTTCAAATATTAATAACTAACATAATTCTTATATAATATAAATAAAAGGAATTCTCCCCCCAAACTTGCAATTTGGTCAGTGTCCTCACTGGCCTCTAGACTTCATCTTCAAATATCAGGAGCGTCACCGCCTTTAGCACCATCAAGATCAAGATCATCATCATCGCCGACCACCTCAAGATCTTGATCATCACCATCATCCTCCACGCTCACTGGCTCATCTGCGCGGGTTCCCTCAGCAGGCGAAAATTGAGGCAAATAAGGAGCATACATTGGAGGCGCGGGAAATGGAAAAGGCATGAAATTAGCGTCCTCGCCCCCCTAAGCAGCATGAATAATGGTGAGTGTGTTTGCAAACTCTGCATGGTAATGGTGGAATTGGCTATGCCATTGGGCGACAGTGTCTACCTTGTAGTGTAAAAAATTCAGGCTGTTCAGGATTTCCGCGAGGGCCCCAGGAAGAACCGTCTCAGATGACGGAGGCTCAGGCACTTGAGTGGAGGTACCCGCTTCATTTGATGGCGTGGGATCACTGGATGGCGGCGGTGGAGGTGCTGGCAAATAGCCCTCTCCTCGAGGATGTGGCGGCGCCCCTTCCTAAACTGCATAGCGGCTTATGAGATGATGATCAATGATAGACATTGGCGGCAGGGTGACATCTTCCATCTCCCACTAAACACCCGCCCTTTTGTATAGAAGGGTAATAAGAGACGAGTGTGGGAGGCCAGACATAACATTGCTCTTTATAGCCTTCTTGATGAACTCGTTGATCAATACCCCTACATCGACCTTTAAGCCCGTAACTATGGCATAGAGCAGAATTGCCCTTTCCCGAGTTACATCACTTAAATGACGTGTAGGCATGATATTGGAACAGATTAATGAATACCATGCCTTACCGTACCTGCTTAAAGCCTGCTGTGGGAATAATGTCCTTTCACCATGATATTCATTAGTTTTCCAAGCAGTCACAGGCTTACATAGTGTACTAATAATTTCGTCAGTGTTGTAACTCTAAAGCCCAACTTCATAATAATCGTAATAGTTATAATTGGGAGTTCCATAAATTGCATTGATCGCACGGCTATCGAATTAGATTAGCTTTCCCCTCACTAGAACAGCTGGAGGGCCATCAGCAATGGCATTGGCGTAGACCTCTTTCACCACTGCTACCACAATGGATTCTAGTGGCTTGGTAAAATGCACCAATTTTATGGTAATAATCATAGCATTCATGTGGCCATCCAATTTATCATCTAGCCTAAGCCCTCGCTCAGGCACCAGACTACGTAGAATTTTATTTTTAGTATAGCGCTTATAAGCCTCTTCAGATGGAAATTTGACGGCATCCCAAGCCGTAATAGGGGTTCAGGAAAAGGATGGAGGAGGGGGACCAATATTGGTTCGAAGACACTTAGAAGCCATAATTGATTTGCAAAAAAAAAAATCTAAAGGCACGCTCTATAAGTAATTTTTTTGTGCAAGCCAAGAGTATAACAAAACACCGTACCTTGCTTGGCTTTTAAAGAGGGAATGCATGAATAGAGGCAACACCCAGCAGTGCAACTGAAAGGACAGTCTGGCGCCCAAATAGTAAGAAATGGCCGACGGTTGGTTGCCTAACGGCTCTGGGGAGAGGAGACGGCGTCGCTTGAAGAGGAAAATGTGCAAGGTGCAACTGATATAAGATGAGAGAGAAGAATTAACTCTGCAATTTAAGTGAAACACCTCGTTTAAACAACAAAAACACGCGATGGTCTTTGCTGGCGTGATGGATGGATATTTATGCTGAATCTCAATATTGCACTTTCACACAGAAGCGCGATTTTACGATATTCAATCCCCTTTGTGGTCTTTGCATGCGGATAATACAAGGTTGGACGGCGCCGCATCGCAAATTTGCAGTGTGTATCAAATAGGACTTAGCACTGCGTGTAACGCCCCCATATCTATACTCCCACGGTATCTGATATGGTGCTTACTATGAATTGATATAATGCATTTAAATCTATACACTCATATTATCTTATTATAAGATTACATTAAATAGAGAGACTATCAGATATAATTCCTATAGATCCAAAATTCACAGTATCCCATAACAGATATAAATTCTATAGAGAACTATTACTATGTTTGGATACCCTCACATGGATATATGAATTGTATCTGTGACTAGAGTCTATTTATCTGAAATTCAGAGAATCAGTAATAACATGAACCGTCCATATTACTAATACCCTCACCCAAATGTATAGTCTATGCCAAACGAATTTATACTATCGTATCGATAGTAATTATCTATCCGAAATCCAGAGTATCAATAACAACATGAATAGTCCATGCTATTAATACCCTCACTCAGATAAATAGTTCCCAAGGATCTCAACTAGATTCGAAGAAGTCTAATTTTACATCTATATATGTAAGAAAACATGGTTACGAAAATAAAAAATGCTATATATATTATAATATTAAGATTCGATTACATGATTCTCATAACGAGTTCTTATTACAAGGTATTCAAACAGACAATAATGTAATCTAATTTATGTAGGGACGCTTCCCTTCATCTACTCCAGATGTTCCAGGATTACCATCTAAAACTACCAAGGGAATAATTTGCAAGGGTGAGCTATGACATGCTCAACAAGTTTTGTATTTTTTAACAATATAGGATTTGAAGAAATATAACAATTCAAATTTCAACTGATAGTTGTTACCATTTCTGGATTTCTATTTATTTCAACCATTTCTGGAATTTTTCTTTATTTCTGTTAGTCACACAGACTTAGAAATTTTGTTTAGATGTGAGATAGGGGATCATCCCATTCAACATCTTAGGAGTATGCATATCATCCTACCAGTGCTCAAAATACACTTAATGTTAATATATTATTGACTAAATTTCAATCCCTTATGGGATACCCAACTTCAGTATAAGATGTCTTACCAAAACAAATTTGGTTTAACACGACGGTTTATGCTCAATAAACAATATCATATGAATAATCAATTCAAATTTTTAGTTATGCTGAAGCTATAGCAATAACTGTACAATTAAAAGGTAATTTAATTGTAGGTGTAGTATATTATATCAACAACATATCAAGATTAAAATCTTGTTTAATGAATAAACAGGTTTAAGAAATTTGCATAATGAAAAAATAAGTTAAGGGTTTAGGAAACTTGCCTGAGCGTAGATCAGTCAAGTTATGATATTCAATCGTTAATAAATACCTGCGATGTTCATATATATAAATCTAACACGTTAGTATTGATAACAATACTCAATTATAACATTTATATAATATCGGGTTAGATTAATAGGGTTTGGTGTTTAATACCTTTGATTAATTATCCTTAATAATAATTTAATGTATTTAAAACATTTATTTATCTTTTAAATGATTTTTAAATCATTTATTTCTATTATTTTTAAATCATTTTACAAAAAACATTGATTATTATTATTAAATAATTTATATTCATTTATTATACTTTTTATATCAATAATAATATTTTCCATAATTATTTAGTATTAATAAATAATTATTCTAATTTCTTTATTAATAAGTTAATTATTAATAATATCAAAATAATATAAAATAATTATTGAATTTATGTAAAAATATCAGAATTTAATTATAGTAATTTAATATAATTTTTAAAACTATTTTTATTTTTATTTATACTTATTTATTAATTATTTCTAATTTTTTTAATTTATTTTTTTAGAAAAATATTTTTTGTCTGTCGCTAAAGCCCTTCAGTGACAGAAAGTGTCGCTGTAGGTGTTCTTGAGTTTCTGGACAGTAGTTTTTTCATGGTCGAGTGACTAGTTTGACCACTAATTAAAATGCTACTGATAATGATTTTTGGTTTGTTTAAGAGTTGATGTTGTAGTACTAATACAATAGTGTAACATGAAACAAATTTTAGGCTTTAACCTACATATAACAAGAAGTTATTGAGGCTCAAAGTCACTGTCAGAGCTGTTCTTGTGTTTCTGGGTAACCCATAATAGTAGTCAAGGCCGGTCAACGGTTTTGTGGCTTAAATATCTTTGATCCTGTGTATTAGATGTGTGTTGTGTTTGTTGTAATATGTAGTATATATGTCAGGGTAAATTTATATAACATTAACATGAACAAAGCATAACTCTAAGGTCTCTAACTATGTTGGTCAAAGTACATCCAAATGTTGTTCTTCATGTTCTTCAGTTTTCTCGAAAACCCAGAAAACTTGGTCAAGCTTGGTCAACGGATTTTGACCATTAATTTCAGTAAACCTATACATTGTTTGTTCAATTTAAGATCATAGATATGTAGTATATATAACACGGTATTAATCTATAACAAAAACTTACGAAAATAACAAACAGAAGACGATTAAACAGGTTGGTCAAAGTAGCTGGTGTGATTGTTCTTGAATTTTCTGGGTAACCCAGAAAACTGCAATCCGTGAACGGTCAACCCACTTTGATTGCTTATAACTTGAAATCTATGGTTCAAATGAACCTGTTTTCTTTTCCAGATTAAAGACCTACTAACAGGCTACAAATACCAAACAATTAACGGACCAAAACATAAACACTTATGAATCAATAGGCCCTGACATTCAACTGTCAGACTTAGTTTTCAAAATTTCCATATTTCTTAAAACACTTATTTAAGGCATCTAGATGTTATGAAAATGTGTTCTACCAATCTAACATACTTTCTAACATACTAATACATAATTCTAAACATCTAAACATCAAATCTAACATAGGATCAAAGAGCTAATTATAAACTAGGGTTTGTACCTTTTTTTGAATGATTTTTGATTCTAGCTTCTGATTTTGTTGCTGTTATCACCCAGGCTTGATTTGGTAAGTTTATAAGTGTATCTAGGCTTACGAATTTCATGAGTTTGCTCATCCCTAACATTCCTATTTATAGAATTCTTTAACTTGGCTTTTTGGTCATTTTTGAGCAATTTGCCTCTATAAAGATCTGATGAAAAGTTACTTGTGCTGCTTAGGGTTTGTTATCAGCTCATGAGCAGCCTTGGAACTTGGGTGGGCGACTTCTAACCTACTTGTGAGCTAATTAGGTTTATTTAGTAGCTTAATTATGCTTTAATCTTCACTAATCTTAATCATGGTTTTGTTTCTAATGATTAGAATTGTTAAGTAATGTTAAATAGTACCTAATTGAAGTTTACTAACAAGGATTAGGTGTTAAGATAATCTAATTAGGGTTTAATTAGCTAATTAGGGTTTAGTTTATAAATTAGGGTTAGGGTTTGTTAATCTAGGATTGTTAACCTAAATTTCTCACTAATCTTAACAAGCACGACAAAGCATTTTGTCAGTGTAAGTACGACAAAGCAACTTGTCAAAATAATTTTACCGAAAAGTCCGATTATAGGAAAAAAAAATTAAGCATGAGGTGTCAAGCACTACGTTTTTCGGACAAAAAATTATTTGGTCAAATTTGTCAAACAAAGTATATATTAACACATAACACATTCAAAATGGATAAATTTTATTTATATAATGAGATTTTACACACACGAGTCTTATTAGGGTTTTGGGTTTTTACATTCACCCCCACTAATAAGAATTTTGTCCTCGAAATAGCAGTACAAGTTTAAGTAAATAATTGAGGATAATTCTCGCGTATTTTTTCTTCAAGTTCCCATGCTATCACTTTATTTCTCAGGACTTGCTCTTTACGGTCGACGATCTGCACATGTTCTTCTACATAAGAAAGATCTTCTTCTATTTGGATTGGCTCATATTGTATAACGTGTTTATAATCAGGTTTATATGGTTGTAATATGGACACATGAAAACACATTATGAATATGATTCAACTAAGGAGGTAGTGCTATTTCATAAGCAACTTCACCAACCCTTCTCAAAATTTCAAAAGGTCCAATGAATCTCGGACTTAATTTTCCTTTCTTGCCAAAACATATCTTGTCGTTCCAAGGAGATACTTTCAAGAATACATGACTTCCTACATTAAAGTTTCGTTGTTGACGATGTGGATCGGTGTATTTTCTTTGTCGATCTTGAGATGCTTGTAATCATTGACGAATAATTCTGATAGTTTCAGTTGTTTATTGAATTATCTTAGGTCTTAACATTTGTCTTTCCCCCGACTTCATCCCAATATAAAGGAGTTTTACACTTACGCCCATATAAAGCTTCATAGGGTGGCATACCTATGCTAGCATGATAACTATTGTTATAGGCAAATTTGACTAAAGGTAACTGATCTTCCCAACTTCCTTTGAAGTCTATAATACAAGTTCTCAGCATATCCTCTAATGTTTGTATGGTTCTCTCACTCTGTCCATCAGTCTGAGGATGATAAGATGTACTCAATCTTAGTTGTGTTCCTAAGTGTTTCTGAAGGCTTTTCCAAAAATTAGCAGTAAATCATGGATCTTGATCTGATACTATGGAAACAGGTACTCCATACCTAGAGATAATTTCATTGATGTACAGTTTGGCAAGGTGATCTAGGTTATGAGTAATCTTAATAGGTAAAAACTGAGCTGATTTTTTTAAACGGTCAACTATTACACAAATGGCATTATGGCCCTTTTGTGTAGCTGGAAGACTAACAACAAAATCCATAGTTATATGTTCCCACTTCCACTCTGGAATTGGTAAGGGTTGAAGTAAACCACTCGGCTTTTGATGCTCAGCCTTAACCCTTTGACACGTGAGACATTTACTTACCCATTCAGCTCTTTCTCTTTTCATATTTGACCACCAAAAGTGTCGACTTAAATCCTTATACATTTTTGTACTGCCAGGATGTATGGAAAATTTAGAATTATGAGCTTCGTTTAAAATTTCATCTTTTAAAGTTTGGTCTAACGGAACCCAGATTCTATTTTCATATCTTATTATTCCATATGTATCTATTTTAAATTTATTATACTTATCATGTGTTGAATTAGATTTAAACTTCTGACATTCTGCATCCTTCTCCTGTATCTCTTTAACACTATTAAGCAGAGATGAAACTCCTTCTAAAATATACAAATTTTGGGTAGAGGTAGTTGGACATTCCACCTCAATTTCTAAATTTTCAAAGTCTTTTATTAACCTATCATTGGTGGTTAATACATTCAATTTTTCCTAATTCTTTCTACTTAACGCATCAGCTACAACATTAGCTTTACCGGGATGATATAAGATTTCACAGTCAAAATCCTTTACCGGTTCTAACCATCGTCTTTGTCTTAAATTTAATTCCTTTTATGTAAAAATATATTTCAGACTTTTATGATCTGTATATTTCTCGCACTTCTCCCCGTACAAATAATGTCTCCAAATTTTTAGAGAAAAAACTACCGCGGCTAACTCTAGGTCATGAGTAGGATACCTCTTCTCATAATCTTTGAGTTGTCGTGATGCATAAGCTATTACTTTCCCATATTGCATCAACACACACCCTAAACCTCTGTGTGATGCGTCACTATATACTACAAGGCCTCTTGTATCATCTGGTAAGGATAACACTGGAGCCATGCTCAGTCGCTTCTTCAACTCTTGGACGCTTTCCTCACATTTATCTGTCCAGACGTATTTCACCGTCTTTCGAGTTAAATTCGTTAATGGGGTTGCTATTTTTGAATTTTTTTTTATAAACCGTCGATAATAACCCGCTAAACCGAGAAAACTTCGTACTTCTGTTGGAGTTGTTGGTTGTTCCCAATTCACAACCGTTTCGATCTTAGCTGGATCTATAGATATTCCATTCTTTTCAACTATGTGACCTAAAAATTGAACTCTCTTGAACCAGAATTAACACTTGGAAAACTTTGCATAAAGTTGTTCCTTTCGTAATATCTCAAAAATGACTCCCAAGTGTTCAGTATGCTCTTCCCGTGTTTTCGTGTATACCAGAATATCGTCGATAAATACTATAACAAATTTGTCCAAGCATGGTTTAAACACTCGATTCTTTAAATCCATAAATGATGTCGGTGCATTTGTTAATCCAAAAGACATTACAAGAAACTCATAATGTCCATAGCGTATCCTAAACGCTGTTTTTGGCACATCCTCCTTTCTTACCTTTAATTGATGATAACCTGTTCTAAGGTCAATTTTTGAAAAATGTTCGGCCCCTTTTAATTGGTCAAACAAAACATCAATTCTTGGTAAAGGATATTTATTTTTAATAGTTAACTTATTTAGCTCCCTATAGTCTATACATAGCCTCATAGTTCCATCCTTCTTCTTTACAAACAAAACTGGTGCTCCCTAGGGTGAAACACTAGGTTGTATATACTTTTTATCTAAGAGTTCCTGTAATTATATAAGTAACTCTTTCAGTTTTATAGGTTCCATTCTGTACGGTGCCTTAGAAATTGGTGTCGTTCCTGGTGCAAGATCAATGACGAACTCAATTTCCTTATCTGGAGGCAAACCTGGTAAGTCATCCGGAGATACATTGGGAAAATCCTTAACTATAGGTATTTGATCTAGTTTTACTCCTTCCTGTCGAGTATCAACTATATAGGCCAAATATCCTAAACAACCATTTCTAAGTAATCTTTCTGTCGAACTATAGTCAAACATCGAGATTGCTTAGGTGAACAACTACCGTTGAACACTACCTTTGACTTCGAAGCAGTCAAAAGGTTTATACGTTTTTTATGACAATCTATCATCACGTTATGATTAACTAACTAATCCATTCCTAGAATTACATCAAATTCTCCCAACTGAATTGGTATCAAATCTACCTTAAAATTATGTCCTTTTATTACCACACTACACAGCTTTACGATATGGTCTTAACCGGAATTCTTTCATTATTAGCAATTTCTACGCAAAATGGTTTGTCTAAATTTTCACAAGGCATATTCAAGTTTGTAGAGAAATTTCTAGACGCAAACGAACATGTAGCACCAGAATCGAATAACACATATGTATTTAAAGTGTTAATAGGGATGATACCTGTCACAACGTCCTGTGAAGCAACAACATCCCTCACCGACATATTAAATGTTCTCGCGGTAGGTCGATTCTGAACCCCAACTGCAGCTACTGTTGATTGATTATTCTCTGGTATTCTAACCCCTTTTCCTCCTTGATTCTTAGGTTTGGGACAGTTCTTTGAAAAATGGTCCAATGAACCACAATTAAAACATTTATTTTTCCTTGAAAGAGGACACTGTGGATAAAAATGTCCTAACTGTCCACAATTAAAACATTTGTTATGAAGGCATTCTCCTCTATGTTTCTTACCACAATTAGGACAAGTTTTAATAATATTATTACTAAAGTTGTCATTAGTATTTCCTATATTTTTCTCTGTGTTGTTAGAAAAAGAATTATCCCATTTACGTTTGTTATTAAAGCTACCTGAACTGGGTTCTGTCCTAATTTTTCCTTTTTCATTCTGACTTCTCTTGTCTTGATTAAACTTAACAAGACTTTAATTCTCACTTTCGGCTATAGTGGCCTTCTTTAGTATTTCAGAGAAAGTTTTTATTTGAAGTACAGACAATTTACTCTTAATCTGAGGTTTTAAACCTTCCTGAAACCTACGAGTCTTTCTAAGTTCAGTGGTTACTTGATGAGGAGCAAACCTGGACAGTTCATTAAACTTACCTATATACTGGGTTACAGTATGATCTCCTTGTTTCAAGTCCAGAAATTTTATTTTCATTCGGTCTTTCAGGGATTGGGAATTTTTTTTTCAAAGAACAACTCTTTGAATCTATCCCAAGGAATAATTTTATTTTCTACTTATCCTTTGGTTGATTCCCACCAATAATTAGCCTCACCCTTCAAGAAAAAAGGTTGCAAAAGTTGTCTTTTGGTTATTATTAACATTGGTTACTAGGAAAAATTTCTCTATCTCAGAAATCCAAATTTGTGCATCTACAGATTTTGATGTACCTTTAAACTCAGGTGGTCCAACTAATTTAAAGTCTTTAAAAGTTGTGTTTTGGTTCACATGACTTTTTATATCTCCTAGCATAAGGTCTACTAACTGCTGGGTAGAATTATCATCATTCATTTCTCTTTGGGGTCTTCTGGTTGGTGGCAAGATTCTATATAAACCAATAAAATTCACATAAGAATTTGAGTAACACAACATATTGTTTATTTTATATATCACAATGGTATTACACAACAACTTCATAATTGAATATACTACTATCTTACAAAGTATTGATTACATTACAAACTTTGAATGTATCTTTATTGTACTAATAAAAAGCATTCAACCACCTATGCTACTCTCTAGAATTCATTGATATCATCAAAGGAATCCTGAATCATGTGACAAACCACAGATCGATCAATGAGATAAGTCGTCTTCTTCTCCTCTACCGGATATCGAACTACACGGCGTTGTAAATCGTTAAAAGTATCTCGAACACCCAGAGATGTTTTAAGAAGCCTTGACTGAATTTCCTTTCTGCCCCTCTGTGCATGGTGCAGTTGTACTTTTAGTCGTTGACTATGTCCCCTCAAATGCTGTAGCATTCCCTCAGCTATATCAGCCCTAAACCTCATAAAATTCCCCTCATATTTTGTTGTCTTCAGCAGTGATGCCATTGCCTCATCATGCTTATCAATTCTCATTAACTGTCTTGCCACTGGATCCTCCTCTTCCTCAACATTTAACAGTTGTTGATCATGAAGTAATTCCTCATCTTCTGCATCACTGGTTATGTATGACTCTATTTGTGGTGGATTATTGGCTATTACCATTTCCTCAGCATTGGAGTTGGCCATCTATAAAAGAAAACTCCTTTAATACTGTTATAAAATTTTACACAACATAATAATTTTAATGTTATATTTTATATGTACTTTTAAAATTTTTACGGACTGAAAAACTATATACTAAGATTTCTCTTCCTTATATCTATAGCCTTAAAGCTTTGATACCAAAATTGTAATGCCCCCATATCTATACTCCCACGGTATCTGATATGGTGCTTACTATGAATCGATATAATGCATTTAAATCTATACACCCATGGTGTCTGATTATAAAATTACATTAAATAGAGGGACTATCAAATATAATTCCCATAGATCCAAAATTCACAGTATCCCATAATAGATGTAAATTCTCAAGAGAACTATTACTGTGTTTGGATATCCTCACTTAGATATATGAACTATATCTGTGACTAGAGTCTATTTATCCGAAATTTAGAGTATCAGTAAAAACATGAACAATCCATATTACTAATACCCTCACCCAGATGTATAGTCTATGCCAAACGAATTTATACTATCGTATCGATAGTAACTATCTATCCGAAATCTAGAGTATCAATAACAACATAAACAGTCCATGCTATTAATACCCTCACTCAGATAAATAGTTCCCAAGGATCTCAACTAGATTCGAAGAAGTCTAATTTTACATCTATATATGTAAGAAAACATGGTTGCGGAAATAAAAGATGTTATATAGATCATAATATTAAGATTCGATTACATGATTCTAATAACGAGTTCTTATTACAAGGTATTCAAATAGACAAGAATATAATCTAATCTATGTAGTATGACACCCCTAAAATATGTATACATCACCTATTCTGAGTCGCTAAATACATGGTACAAAATACAAATATAATCTTTAATATACAACAAGAAAGGTGTGAGTTTTAATACAAATATTGTCTTCTAGACAATATCCACTCTCAAAATAAGTCCTCATTACATTTATTGTCACACTATTTAACAGAATAGTGAAGACTACTAATACTATCATCTGGACCGTCACTCCGTTCCCCGACTAGTCCCAGCTCCGTTCTCATTTCCTGAAGAAAACAATGAAAGAAAAGGGTGAGCTCAACTAGCCCAGTAAGAAATATTATGGCTAAGATAATGCAGAATAAATTATCATTAGTCTTCAACAGTGTTAAACTGATAAAATATATAGACATCAAGTTTAACTCCAGCGGAACATGCAATCCATTAAAAGAGTCAAATAGAGAATAAAATCTACTATCTGTTATGATTTAAAAGGTTTTTCATCACTTTTATCACTGGGACTCCGCTTAATAAATAATCCACCTCATCCCTACACTACGGCCAAGGATATTCATAAGTATCACAACCACAAATTATCCATGCACTACGGGCAAAGGATATTCGTGTATTCATCAATGGTTATGATCATGCCAACAACTGTCCATCAATGCACTACGGGCCAATGAGGACTTTTACCACATCATTTGTAACATTACGGGCCATGATTATCTTAGATAATCCACAGTATCATAATCATACCAAGTCCATCTATGCACTACAGGCCACAGATGACTTTCAACAAAATATAAATATGAGGATGATGACAATGTTATAAGAATTCAATAAAACAAGTTCAAGAATTAATTTATTCAGGAACTAATAACATCCAAATTGTCAACATGATAATTCTTTGTAGAGTAAAATTTAAGAATGCTCAGAAGAATATTTCCACAAAAGATCTGGATGAAGCGCAAATATCAAGGATATTCCACCAATTTCATGGAGTATAGAAGTCAAAACTTTAACCAATCGAGTATAATAAAGAATGGAATAACAAAAGAAATCACCATGCATGCGGTACTTACATAGACAAGTTATTCCAACGAGAATAATAAATAACGAGAATTAGTCAAAGCGTAATACGACCGACGTGATATTCCAACGAATAATAAAGAATGGAATAACAATGAAATCACCATGCATGCGGTACTTGGCGATGACGATGAGTTATTCCAATGAATAATAAATAACGGAATCAGGTCCTGCGTAAAATGCACTGACAGGATATTCCAATAGAATAATAAGGATTTTAACCAGTCCGGCAGAAACGTCTGATTGGATATTCCAACAGAATAAAAAGATTTTAACCCAAGTCGGTATAACGCATGCATACAGATGTTCCAATGTAATAATAACGAATGGAATAACAAATGAAATCACCAATTATAGGGTAAACCAGCAGATATCAAAGTTATTCCAATGAATAATATAGAATGGAATAACAGAAGTTCTCTTCATGAATATGAAAAAAATAATACCCCTTACCTTATAAAGAAGAGTACTCCGATGGTAGGGCGGGGATATACATGAAGAAACTTGCACTACGCTCAAAGCTTTCATAAACTGTAAAGAAATATGCTCAAGATAGAAGAGTAATTCTCTCTACAATTTCTCTCTCCAGAGTTTCAGTGAATTCGTAAGAAATAATGAAGGAATGAGCTTCTATTTATAGCAGAATGGACTGAATAGTAACCAATCCATGAACGTTCCAGATCGATTTACTTTAAACGAATGGTCCATATTGGTTTACAATAAAATATAATATATTCTATTTATAATCTAATAAAATGAATAACTTTTAAAAAGATTTTACTATGCAAACACTATGCAGGCACTATGCAAACACTATGCATAATAAGATATAATATATTCTAATTATTGTCTAATAAAATGAATAACTTTATAAAAGTATTCTGTTTTATATAAAAAGATTTTAATATTAGCCTAATAAAACGAATAACTTTATAAACGTATTCTGTTTTATATAAAAAGCTTTCTGTTTTATTATATTAATAATACGAATAAAACAAAACTTCATCATCATTATTATTATTCACACTATTAATCGACCAGGTTGTTCCCAGGAAAGAGGGGGCTTTCCAATAAGGATTTCTTCCTATTTGCGAGCAATTAGGTGACCAAACCTCTCCTTGGCAGAACTTCTAGACATCGTTAATAATGCAAATAATAATATTAATAACTCTGTCATCTCAATTATTGATTTAATAATATAGGATTTGAAAAAATATAACAATTCAAATTTCGACTGATAGTTGTTACCATTTCTAGATTTCTATTTATTTCAACTATTTCTGGAATTTTTCTTTATTTCTGTCATTCACACAGACGTAGAAATTTTGTTCAGATGTGAGATAAGGGATCAACCCATTCAACATCTTAAGAGTATGCATATCATCCTACCAGTGCTCAAAATACACTTAATGTCAATATATTATTGACTAAATTTCAATCCCTTACGGGATACCCAACTTCAGTATAAGATGTCTTACCAAAACAAATTTGGTTTAACACGATAGTTTATGCTCAATAAACAATATCATATGAATAAACAAATCATTTTTTTAGTTATGCTAAAGCTATAACAATAACTGTACAATAAAAATGCAATTCAATTGTAGGTGTAGTATATTATATCAACATCATATCAAGATATAAATCTTGTTTCATAATTAAACATGTTTAAGAAATTTGCATAATGAAAAAAATAAGTTAAGGGTTTAGGAAACTTGCCTAAGCGTAGATCAGTCAAGTTATGTTATTCAATCGTTAATAAATACCTCGATGTTCATATATATAAATCTAACACGTTAGTATTGATAACAATACTTAATTATAACATTTATATAATATCGGGTTAGATTAATAGGGTTTGGTGTTTAATACCTTTGATAAATGGACTATGTTTTATTTAAGAAAAAATTAATTATCCTTAATAATAATTTAAAGTATTTAAAACATTTATTTATCTTTTAAATGATTTTAAATCATTTATTTCTATTTATAAGTAATTAATATTTACTTCAAATTTTATAAAAACATTGATTATTATTATTAAATAATTTATATTCATTTATTATACTTTTTATATCAATAATTATGGTTTCCATAATTATTTAGTATTTATAAATAATTATTCTAATTTCTTTATTAATAAGTTAATTATTAATAATATAAAATAATTATTGAATTTATGTAAAAATATCGAATTTAATTATAATAATTTAATGTAATTTTAAAACTGCTGTTTTATTTTTTACTTATACTTATTTATTAATTATTTCTAATTTCTTTAATTTATTTTTTAGAAAAATAATTTACATCATCGCTAAAGCCCTTGAAAGGATGTAAAGTGTCGCTTGTAGGTGTTCTTGAGTTTACAAGGCGTTTTTTGTCATGGTCGAGTGACTAGTTTAACCACTAATTAAAATGCTACTGATAATGATTTTTGGTTTGTTTAAGAGTTGATGTTGTAGTACTAGTACAGTAGTGTAACATGAAACAAATTTTAGGCTTTAACCTACATATAACAGGAAGTTATAGAGGCTCAAAGTCACTGTCAGAGCTGTTCTTGAGTTTCTGGGTAACCCAGAATTGTAGTTATGGCCGGTCAACGGTTTTGTAGCTTAAATATCTTTGATTCTGTGTATTAGATGTGTGTTGTGTTTGTTGTAATATGTATTATATATGTCAAGGTAAATATATATAACATTAACATGAACAAAGCATAACTCTAAGGTCTCTAATTATGCTGGTCAAAGTACAGCTAAACGGTGTTCTTCATGTTCTTCAATTTTCTGGAAAAACCCAAAAAACTTGGTCAAGCTTGGTCAACGGATTTTGTCCATTAATTTAAGTAAACCTATACGTTGTTTGTTCAATTTAAGATAATAGATATGTAGTATATATAACAGGGTATTAATCTTTAACAAGAACTTATAAAAATAACAAACAGAAGACGATTAAACTGGTTGGTCAAAGTAGCCGGTTCAACTGTTCTTGAGTTTTCTGGGTAACCCAGAAAACTGCAATCCGTGAACGGTCAACCCACTTTGACTGCTTATAACTTGAAATCTATGGTTCAAATGAACCTGTTTTCTTTTCCAGATTAAAGACCTACTAACAAGCTACAAATACCAAACAATTAACGGACCAAAACATAAACACATATGAATCAATAGGCCCTGACATTCGACTGTCAGACTTAGTTTTCAAAATTTCCAGATTTCTTAGAACACTTATTTAAGGCATCTAGATGTTATGAAAATGTGTTCTACCGATCTAACATACTTTCTAATATAATAATACATAATTCTAAACATCTAAACAACAAATCTAACATAGGATCAAAGAGCTAATTATGAACTAGGGTTTGTACCTTTTCTTGAATGATTTTTGACTCTAGCTTCTGATTTTGTTGCTTCTATCACCCAAGCTTGATTTGGTAAGTTTATAAGTGTATCTAAGCTTATGAATTTCGTGAGTTTGCTCAGCCTTAAGGTTCCTATTTATAGAATTCTTCAACTTGGCTTTTTGGTCATTTTTGAGCAACTTTCCTCTACAAAGATCTGATGCAAAGTTAATTGTGCTGCTTAGGGTTTGTTATCAGCTCATGAGCAGCCTTGGAACTTGGTTTGGTGACTCCTAACTTACTTGTGAGCTAGTTAGGTTTATTTAGTAGCTTAATTAGGCTTTAATCTTCACTAATCTTGATTAGGGTTTTGTTTCTAATGATTAGAATTCTTAAATAATGTTAATTTGTGCCTAATTGAAGTTTACTAACCAGGATTAGGTGTTAAAATAATCTAATTAGGGTTTAATTAGCTAATTAGGGTTTAGTTTATAAATTAGGGTTAGGGTTTTGCTCATTAGGGTTAGGGTTTGTTAATCTAGGATTGTTAACCTAAATTTCGCACTAATCCTAACAAGCACGAGAAAGCGTTTTGTCCGTGTAAGCACGACAAAGCAACTTGTCAAAATAATTTTACCGAAAAGTCCGATTACAGAAAAAAAAAATTAAGCACGAGGTGTCAAGCACGACGATTTTCGGACAAAAATTTATTTGGTCAAATTTGTCAAATAAAGTATATATTAACACATAACACATTCAGAACGGAGAAATTTTATTTATATAATGGGTTTTTACACATACGAGTTTTATTAGGGTTTTGGGTTTTTTTCAACTGCGGTATGTAGTATGGTATGGGGCGCTAGTTTACTGATGTGTACCTCTTGAAAGAACGATTTGCGGTGCGAAGAGTTCCTTTATAGCTGGCGTCGAGGTGCCAGTTTGTAGAATGCCCCTCTGTGTCCGGTGCTGCAGTGCGAATCTTGAGGATATAGCATGAATGTGGCGCTGCGGCGCTAATAACAACATAAAACTTAGCACTACGACGCGAAGTGGCAGCTTCTCATACTAAATTAGGCAATCCTGCACAGGTCAAAATCTAATGTCAACAATCACACAGCAAAAACACAAATACATAGTATTCACAAGTTCTAACTATTAAAAGCCCTTAAACACATACGAACATACATGCACTATACAGACTACGAACTACACACAGTAACTAAAGACTACCAAAAGAAGACTGAAGTTACTAAAAATAAAAGCAATTTGTTTGATACTGAGATGGAGATGCCCCCCATCAAGCGCTTGATTTAGAGTCGTTGGCTTGACTATTATCCCATCTTACACTGGGTCTCTCAATGTAATGGAGGTGTTCTGCCGGTCTACCTCACCGCCAAAGTAATGCTTCAAGCGCTGACCATTAACCTTGAAGGTTTTGTCAGAATTGGGGTCCTCAACCTCTATTGCCCAATATGAAAACACCTTGATCACCGTGAATGGCCCCGACCATCTGGACTTTAATTTTCTTGCAAATAACGTTAGACGGGAGTTGAAGAGAAGAACCTTTTGACCCGACTCGAAAATTCTTTCAAGGATTTTTTTATCGTTCCACCTCTTTGTTTTCTCCTTATACAAATTAGCGTTTTTGTATGCTTGCAAACGAAACTCGTCTGATTCATTGAGTTGAAAGAGTCATTTCTCAACGGCTACTTCTAAATTAAAGTTATGCTTTTGAATAGCCCAATAAGCATTGTGCTCCAACTCTACTGGAAGATGACATACCTTATCATAAACAAGCCTATAAGGAGACGTTCTGATAGGCGTTTTGTAAGCTGTGCGGTAAGCCCACAAGGCATCGTCAAGCTTCTTTGACCAGTCCTTGCAATTGGGGTTAACAATCTTCTCCAAGATTTGTTTCACTTCTCGATTGGAAATCTCAGCTTGGCCACTAGTCTGTGGATGATATGCATTGGCTATCTTATGGGTCACCCAATACTTAGCTAGAAGTACTTCGAAGTATTTGTTACAAAAATGCAACCCTTCATCGCTAATAATAGCCCGAGGCGTGCCAAAATGAGTAAAAATGTTTTTCTTAAGGAACTGAAGCACTACCTTCGCATCAATAGTCGGCAAGGCAACTGCTTCAACCCACTTGGAGACATAATCCACCGCCACAAGAATATAGAGATTGTTGTAGGAGGACGAGAATGGACCCATGAAGTCAATACCCCAGACATCAAAAATTTCAACTTCGAGGATATTCTGCAAGGGCAATTCATGCCTTCTCGAAATAATTCCCACCCTTTGGCATCTATCACAGTGCAACACATATGCGTGTGTATCTTTGAATAGTGTGGGCCAGTAAAATCCAGACTGAAGCACCTTAGCTGCAGTTCTTTAACCCCCAAAGTGACCTCCATAATTTGAAGAATGGCAGTGATGTAGCACATCTTCAATTTCTTCATCCGGTAAGCATCTTCATAGAATTTGATCAGAACACTACTTGAACAAGAAGGGCTCATCCCACAAATATTGTTTGGCATCTTTTAGGAATTTCTTCCTCTATTGATAGCTTAGGTTTAGAGGAAGCACTTGGTAAGCGACAAAATTGGAAAAGTCCGCATACCATGGGGCTTTTCTTTGGACGACAAAAAGTTGTTAATCCGGGAAGAAGTTATTGATGGCCTTTTTAGCATCTCCCGAATATGGCATGTTTTCCAACCTTGATAAGTGATCAGCCACCTGATTTTATATCCCCTTTTTATCTCGGATCTCTAAATCAAACTCTTGGAGAAGCAAGACCCACCTTATCAATCTCAGCTTTGCATCTTTCTTTTCAACCAAGTATTTGATTGCCGAGTGATCAGTGTAGACGATCACCTTCATTCCTATGAGGTAGGAACATAACTTATCAAACGCATAGACTACTGCTAGCAGCTCCTTCTCAGTGTTAGTATAATTTAGTTTAGCATTAGTTAAATCTTGTTGGCATAGTATATTATGTGGAATACCTTCTCCCTTCATTGGCCTAGAACCGCCCCAATAGCAAAGTCGCTTGCATCGCACATTAGCTCAAAATAAAAGGTCCAGTCAGGGGATACAACTATAGGAGTCGAGACAAGTCTTTCCTTTAATAACTCAAAAGTACTCAGACAGGCTTCATCAAATTGGAAAGGAATGTCCTTTTCCAATAGTGTTCACAACGATTTAGTTATCCGTGAGAAGTCCTGGATAAACATCTTGTAAAATCCAGCATGCTCAAGGAAACTCCTTATCCCTTTTACTGATGTCGGTGGTGGAAGGTTATTAATAACATCAATTTTTGCTTTATCAACCTCAATGCCGCCAGCAAAAACTCGATGGCCTAAAATAATGCCCTCCTCAACCATGAACTTGCACTTCTCCCAATTCAATACTAGGTTAGTTTCAACACATCTGTGGAGAACGATAGTCAAATTTCTCAGGCAATTATCAAATGATCTCCCGAATCCTGAGAAGTTATCCATGAAGACATCCAGGGTCATTCCAACCATGTCGAAGAAAATAGACATCATGCATCGCTGAAATGTAGTAGGAGCGTTTCACAACCTGAAAGATATTTTATGAAATGCAAACATCCCATATGGGCACGTGAAAGTAGTTTTCTCCTGATCCTCGTGCATTTGATCAATAAATGAAAGAGGAAAGTGGTTCTTACAGATGGATTTGTTCAATTTCCAGTAATCCATACACACCCTCCATCCAGTCACCGTTCTGGTTAGAATCAGCTCGTTGTTTTCATTTGGCACTATAGTCATTATGCCCTTCTTCTGCACGCACTGGATAGGACTGACCCAAGGACTATTAGAAATGGGGTAAATGATTCTAACATCTAGCAGTTTTATAATCTCCTTCCAAACCACCTCTTTCATGATGGGGTTTATCCGCCGCTGATGTTCAATGGACGGCTTAGACCCTTCTTCTAGTAATATTTTATGCATGCAGTGTTGGACTAATCCCTTTAATATCAAAAATGGACCACCCCAGGGACGTTTTGTACTGTTTAAGCACTAGCAACAACTTGTCTTCCTGGCTCTCGGTTAAAAAAGTAGAAATTATCACAGGTAAAGTGGATGAATCCCCTAAGTAAGCATACCTTAGGTGATTTGGCAATGAATTTAATTCTAGGACTGGAGGTTCTATGATCGACGGCTGAGCCTTGGAAGTTGATGCCTCATCATCATTTAGAGACTCAAACTGTCGTTGGAATTGCTTGGATCTTTGGGGTTCATCTAGCCACTTAGCACATTCCACATGTGTGGGCTCTTCCGTAGTACTGGTCCCTGTCAATGTGGCTTCCAAAGGGTCTTTAATGCAAATTTCTGAGAACACTTCCCTCACTGAATTATCAATCGTATTAATCTGGAAGCAGTCCTCAAGAGTATTATGATATTTCATCAATTTGAAGACATTGAATATTACTTCTTAATCCTGTACCCTCATTGTTAACTCCCATTTCTGTACATCAATTAGGGTCCTCCCGGTCGCCAAGAATGGCCTGCCCAATATTATAAGGACTTCCATGTCTTCTTCAAAATCTAGGATAATAAAGCCAGCTGCGAATATGAACTTGTAAACCTTGACAAGCACATCCTCTACTATCCGCTTTGGGTATGTAAGAGATATATCAGCCAATTGTAACGTGACACTTATAGGTTTGGTTTCATTTAGGCCCAACTTCTTATATATAGACAGAGGCATCAAGTTAATGCTAGCCCCTAGATCACAAAGTGCCTTGCCAATGAATTGGTCCCAGATAGTGCAAGGAATTGTGAAGCTTCTTGGATCTTTTAGCTTTGGTGGAAGCTTGTTTTGTAGGATGGCACTGCAGTCCTCTATCAGCGCCACTGTTTCATAATCCCCCATTTTCTGCTTCTTAGATAAAATGTCCTTCATAAACTTGACATAACTAGGCATTCCTTCCAATGCCTCCGCAAATGGGATGTTTATGTGAAGCCTCTTGAATACCTCCAGGAAATTTAGAAAACTGCTTGTCCAGCTTTTGTTTTTGCATACGCTGGGGAAAAGGCAATTGAGGGAGAGGAGGATTGACTTTACTCATTGGAGGGGTTGGTGTTTTAGGGCTAACTTGAGTACTTTCCTCATCCCCAGCTTTCTCACTATTCTGCTCCACTACAGGTTCCTTTTCAGTGACTTTATCTTCCACTGGAGAACTTTCTCCACCTTGATCATTAGTAGTCCACCCACTTCTGAGTGTCACTGCTTTGCATTGTTCTTTGCATTCCCATTTCGGGTTGACATCAGTGTCACTAGGCAATGTGCCTTGTGGATGACTGTTTAAAGTAGTGGCCAATTGTCCCATCTGTACTTCAAGATTCCGAATGGAGGCTTCTTGATTGTTACTCCTTGTTTAATTCTAGGCAATATACCTCGTCAAGAGGTCTTCCAAGCTAGGCTTCCTCTCCTATTGAGGTGGTGGATGGTGGAACTGATTTTGAGAGTTCTATGGTTGTGGATTGTACTAATTCTGAGATTGAAAACCCGGAGGGTTAGAATAATTCGACCTGGTGGATGAAGATTGTGCTTGATTGGGGTTGTTATTGTTGTTGTCCTAAGAGAAGTTGGGATGTTTTCTCAAGCCCGGGTGGTAATGAGGGGGAAGATTGGCATTTTATTGCCACCCGTAGTTGGAAACAAATTGAACTGACTCAGTGCTTATTGTACACTGATTAGTAGAGTGGCTCCCTTGACATAATTCACACTGGACTATGGCACTCTGCACATTCTACACTGCTGATGGTCCCATGGTGTCTATTTGTTTCATTAGCGCTGCAACCTGAGCCGCTAAAGATGTGAACGAGTCAACCTCATATACCCCCGCTGCTCTTCTGGGGGCTTGCATATCATTCGGCCATTGATAATTATTGGTCGCCATTGTTTCCACTAGTTTGTACCTTATTGTGTGATGTTTAGCCATGAAGGCCCCTCCAGACGCAACATCAATACTTGAACGAGTTAATCTGGATAGCCCATTATAAAAGGTCTGGATTAGTAGCCATTCTGGCAATCCATAGTGCAGGCATTTTCTCAGTAGATCCTTGAAGCGCTTCCACGAGTCATACAAGGATTCCAATTCGAACTGGACAAAAGAAGTGATATCATGCTTGAGCCTGGCTATTTTGGCGGGTGGGAAGAACATCACCATGAACTTTTGTGCTAAGTCAGACCATGTGGTGATGGATCCTGATGATAATTAATGTAGCCAGCTCTTGGCTTTGTCCCTTAAGGTGAATGGAAACAACCGGAGTCTGATGCCATCGTCAGACACTCCATTGCATTTAAATGTTCCACAGATCTCAACAAAATTGATTAAGTGATCATTGGGATCATCATTCGGTAGTCCCCTAAACTGAATATTGGTGCACATTTGAATGGTGCTCGACTTGATCTCAAAATTATTAGCTTGGATGGCGGGCCTGAGAATGCTCGCTTGGAGATCGTCGATATGAGGCATAGCGTACTCCCTCAAAGATTTCTGAAGTTCTTCAACCATTTTTATAGGAGCAGGCATGTGCTTGGATTTTTCCCTCCGCAATCGTCTGAATGTTCTATCAACCTCGGGATTGAGAGGTATTATATTTTGTCCCTTCTGAGGTGGCATAAACAATGAAAACTACCTGAAAAGAGAGTTAAATAGATGAATCAATTTAAAGTAAGATCGTAATGACATAGTTTTACTATTGAAAAATAATTAATTATAAGTCCCCGGCAATGGCGCCTAAAACTTGTTGGTCAATTTAACTATTGCCAAATCGCGCGCAAGCATACGCGGTCCACAAATAATATAATGATAAAAATGAGTGTCGAACCCATGAGGACAAAGTCTTAAGAGAAACAATTACTAAGGTAAAGTTGTTACTTATCTTATCTAAACAAGTAAAACAAGATGGTTGGTTAAGCTATGTGTTTAAAACTATAAGAATAAGAGAAGTAGTTGTGATGTAAAGTCAAATAGGATCACAACTCCCCTAATATGTCGCCTAATCTCCTAACTCTCCAAATTACAAACAAATCAAGGAATGGTCAACTGAGAACAGTAAATACACATAAGCTTCTGGCGAAGATCAAATGCACATCCCTAGCCAGATAAATCACAATATGTTTATTGGTGAAAATAGCTAGGCCAAGGTAATTAAGCTAAGTCTCACGGTCACACTAGGCAAATAGAGATATGTCTATCCTATTAGCAGTTTATGCAAGCATTCCATTGACATGGTTATAACAGGTGTTGTTGTATTTAAAGATAGATAATAACATCCATTTATCAATTTCCATTATTATCAATACCAATTTCTCTGTCAAGCAATCAGTCATTAAGTACGAAATACAATAACCCATTCCAAAATGATTCATTATATAAAATAGGAGAGAAAGTTAATTAAGCTACCCAAAAGGTTACATTGCAATCCTAAAAATGGAGTTAGTTCATAACTATGGTACTAACACACATTTTCAATACATTACAAATTATCAGCATTACATAAATAAATATGAGATTTGGAATAAGAAAACCCCTATTTTGAAGTGTTCTTCCTCCAATTCTTCTCTTCACTGCGTAGTGGCTGAACTTGTGTCTGATGCAATAACTCTTCTTCCTTTGAAGCACAACTTCTTTTTCTTATAAGAATTTAAGAATGTAATAAATATTTCTAAGCTACGCTCTGTCTGAGATTTCTATCGCAGGCGGCTAATATTAAGTATATGAACCCTCTCTCTCCTTAGATCATTTAAAGCCTCTTTACTGCCTTGACACCAGAGCTCGCGCTACGACGCGAGCATTAGAGTAGAAAGTGGCACTGCGGCTCCATGTAGGGCTAAAGAGACCAAAGGTCACGCTGCGGTGCGACTCCATAAGAAGGGATCGGTGCTGCGGTTCGAGGAACAATGGCGATGGGGGCGCTGGGGCGCTAGGACGCGTAATTCCAATGTGTTCCAATGTAGAGTGGCGTTGCAGTGCGGCTCTCTATGTGATCTTTGGCGCTGCAGCGCCGAATTGCAGTGTGTTCCAATGTAGAGTGGCGCTGCGGCACGGGCTCTAAGTGTAACTCTGGCGCTGAGGTGCCAGTACAGCAAAAATGACCATTGAGCCCCTGAAAGATGGAAAAGATCTGTAAAGCCTTGCATGATAGAACTTAAACATAATAACAACAGAATATAAATAAAAGATAACAGAAAGACTGAAAACATGCAACAACTCAAGCCACAAAGGATCTGATTCGCACGTATAAATCCCACTCATCAGTCACTTGTATAACCATGCTTAGAAATTAACGAACATAATAAATATCTTGATTGTACAATAGTACTGTGTTGATAAACAATGATTGAATAGAATTCAAGAACTAGCATGACTACAAAGTATAGATACATGAACAATAATAATAGAGTTAATAAGTTGGCAAAATAACGATATAATTCTGAAATTAGCTTATACATGTCCACTACATAAAGTAAATTTAGAGGGTAGGATACTTGCCTTGTCTGCTGCTTATGGTTACAAAACTTAGTTTTATCTTTTATACAACGACCTATAATTCATAAGATTGTTCTTTCGATTAGAATAACATACTATAACACATAGTACTGCTATTTGCATAACCTAATCATATTGTCATATATATTTAACGGTCATTGAATCATAAACAAACACGTATCTAGTCAAACTATCTAAGTCTAGATCAATTTCTGAAACATTTTGGTGTACTGACGGTTTTATCGAGTAATTATCGAGTCTAAAACTCTATTCTGTAGTTCAATATTCGTTTAGATAATTTAAATATCACTCATATTATTTTTAAATGACTTATAATAATTTTTAAATAATTTTATAATTTATCATGATTTTTTAAACACATGAATCATTATTAAATGATTTAAATATTAAATAATTCTATTATAATTAATATTTAAATAATATTAAAATATTAATTGAACCATTTCCAAAATATTAAAGTTATTTATAATAATTCAAAATACTTTTAAAGTATTAATATTACCCTTAAATGATTTTAAAAACATTTAAAATCATTTTTAAATAATTACCATTAATATTTAAATATTAAAAGTCTTTTATTATAACTTAAAATATTTTTAAATCATTTATATCCTTTTTAAATGATTAAAATCATTTTTAAACTATTTATTTAATATAATTATTAAATAAATCTAATATCATTAATATTAAATAATTAATGAAATTTACTTTAAAATATTAAAAGTTATATTTTATAAATTAAATTATTTTAAATACCTTATTATCATTTAAAATGATTTTTAATATAATAAAATCATTTTTAATTAATTTATTGAATACATTTATTAAATAAATTAAATGTCAATAATATTCAAACAAATACTAATATTTATGAAAAATATGTCAAATTATTAAAAGTTAATTTTTATAACTTTAAATAATTTTAAAAATTATTTTTAGAAATTATTTTCTATTTTTTAAGCATTTTCCAGAAATTAGAAAACTAAAATAATTAAATCCGTTGCTAAAGGCTTTAGTGACGCTTTCTGTTGCTATTGGTGTTCTTGAGCTCAAGAACACTGCCGGCAAGAACACTGGTCAAACCCTGTTAGAGGGCTTGTTCAACCGATTTTTGGAATTTCTAGAAACTCAGAGTCAGGGTCGAGTAGGCTACTTTGACCATCCACTACTTACAATCTATTGATTGTTTAAGTAATATAAAGACATGGATCTATAGTCTAACTAGCAAGCTACAACTTAGTTATAACAACATCATCAAATCTTCTAACACGTGACAGATCAAGGCGTTAGAAAACCTTGTCAGACATGATCTGGGCAGTTTCTAGGTTACTAAGAATTGCTCAGTCATGCTTGGTCGACTGAGTTTGACCATCTATAACTTGAAATCTACAGATGATCTGACCTTGATTCCAGTTCCAGATCAAAGTTCTCATAGCATACTACAAGTTCAAACATTTAAACAAACAAAACCATAAACAAACAAAGATCTATGAAGTCTGACATTTGACTGTCAAACACATTTTAAAAAAATTCATGATTTTGAAAAACATTAAATTCAAGCCTATAGATGTTATGGATCTAACAAATACCAACCCAGATCAACTATATAAACCTTGTACAATATATTTAAACAATAAAACACAACTTTTAACATAGTATTAAAGATCAGATATGGCTTTTAGGGTTATACCTTTCTTTGAGCTATTTCTTGATTGAAAGCTTCTGATCTGTTAGTGGAGGTAGTTAGGACTTGTTTTGAGACTGAAATGATATTGTATTTCATGGGTTTAGGGTTGAAAGAGTTTAGTTGGGTGCATGGTGAACAAATGTGATAAAATGAGCACTTTTCTCTCTCTTGATCTATATATAGCACTTGAATACAATGTATATGGGTATTGTATATGGCATATTGCTGAGATTTTTGTCAAATGGAAAGTCAAGAGTGGTTGAACCACTAAAGTGTTGGCAAAACTTGCATGTTAGCTAAAAATAATGCAAGAAGGGTAATTTGGTCTGTTGCATTGTAATTTTAATGGCATGTTGGTAATCTTAGCTAACCCTTAGGGTTTAACCCTAAGTTTTTGCAAATTGTTTTTCTTAAATTTTGCAATTAGGATTTAAAATGGAAATTAGGATTTCATAATCATTTTTAGTTTCCTAATTATAAAGAACATGGAAATTAGATTAAAGATTTACTTAATTATCATTTAGCTTTCTAATTTAGCGATTAGGATTTATAATGTGACGACCGAAATTTGGGTATCTTCCAACCCGACAGATGGTGATACACAGTACTCATAATTGTACATTCATTTTATTAAAACAACATCAAAATGAGTGTATCAACGACATTCTTATTACATCGATAATAATAAATCTCGTTCCTAGGTTCTGAATCCTTTACATTCTTTGTTTGTTATAATATAATTCTTACAAACACACTAGTCTATTACAGAATAAACTAGTCATTCATCTTCTCCTTGCCTTTGTCTTTATTAGAACCCTCGGTTCTCTCGACCTTAGCTGCAATCATATGATTCACGCAAGAAGTGAGCATAACTAGCTCAGCAAGTCTAACAGTATATTATATAAATACCACTTCGAGAATCATATGATTATTCTTTATTAACTGAACAATAGTTATGAAGTACTATGAAAAATTGAATAGCACTTCTCATTTCATAGAACGATTCCGAAGTACATATAGTAGCTTAGAAATTCTGAGTACGTCCATAGACTATGAACATTCTCTTTAGCTTTTATTCATGAAAAGGAAAACCTGGCAGTAAGATTGTAAGTTCGATATTTCTTACGAGCACTTCTAGGTGATCAACCTATAGTACTCTATGTTGATCAACACTCATCCATTAAACATATTTACGTTTAAGTTTTGGCAGCCTCGCATCCCATCGAATAATCGATGTAAAATACATTTGTTTATTCATACTTAGGCTTACCTTGAATCCATACCAAACAATTAGCGTAAGATAATGTTAACAATTCTATATTGAAAGACTTGTAAATAAATCAATCAATCTTTCAAGATTAGTGTAGCCGAGTTAAAACTGGCATCGACCCTTTCTTTAAAACCATTCATGCATATCATAACATGAATCACTGAAAACCTGGCTAACACGAAGGTTAGATAAACGATAAGAAAACTTGCCTTCAGTGTCTGCTACAGTAAAATTACTTTTCTTTTAGTCTTTACGGTCTCTACAACACATAACCACATAACATACCACATTAGATCATGAATAAATATATTTGTTATTATTGGTTCCGGTTTGCCATTATAACTTACATCATTTTTACTAACTTCATTCTCTTCTTTGTCTTAAGTGAATTTACTTCATTAATAAATGTCAATTCGACTTATTAATCCTTCTTATGGATTACTAACATTCTTACGTTACTAACCGAGACTCGATCATTATTGGTGAAGTACCAAAGTTGAATACCATTCACGGTTTACGTACTTATCCTTCATATTCTTCGTTTAATTATTCTTAAACCATACTTAAATTCCTACCGTCATCACTATAAAAGTGATTTAAAGTTAGTCTTATCATGTACGTTAAGTACATGTACATTCTACTATTTGTTCCTAATCCATTTGATTTACAAAACCTAACTTGGTCAACCAATTTCCACTGTCGGCGTTGCGGCGAGGCATCTCTTTACTATAGTGGTGTTGCGCGCCACTCTTCAGTATTCGGTCTTACTATACACGACACTGCGGCGCTCAGATTAAAATTGGAGTTGGCGCCATGCATGCGACTCTAGCGATGGCCATTTCCTTAGCCCCAAAGATTGCGATCGACTTATAAAGCTCATTCAGTCATGCATGCTGACCTCTCGATCTAGAAATTTTTATAGTTTATTTCTTAGGTGGGATTCCCGGGCTCATAACTTCTTCGTTATAAGTTCGAATTGGCTCGTTCAAAAGCCATTAGCTCAAAAATTACATACTCTACGTGTTCATGCAAGAATTTTTCATTTTCGACTTCGTTAACTCGAAATTCACCTTTTAGTTCATTTTAACAAAAATAATAAACGTTCGTGAACGTTCAACGCTCGTTTCTTCGTTCTAACTCAGAATTCAGTCATTTTCGAATCCGCAACTCTAGAATGCCAAATGAGACTATACTCCATCGAAAACCAATATTTCTGAGTTCAATGTCAAAATTTGACTTCCATTCCAAGAATTTCACGATTTCGACGATTATCGTCCGAACTCGTGAATTTCGCCATAACTTCGTTACTTGAGATTTTTAAACCATTTCAAATGGATTCATTCCATCATACTAACATCTTAACATACATATTTCATTAACTTATATACATGAAAAGTTCTTAATTGTTCTTCATAAGTTTATAACTTATATGGTTATGAATTGCTTATTCATGACTTATTAAGGCTTAAGTCTTTTGATTAATCATTCCTACTTCTTCTTAGCATACATGTTCTACCTGTAACAATCCAGAATTTTGGATTGTAATTTTTAAATATTTATTGAATTTTATAAATATTTAATTAATGTGTTTATTGTGGAATAAATATTTATTTAATTTGATTTGATTTAATTATTTATTTGTTAAATAAATAATTAATTAGTGAAGGAAATTAATTATTATAAGATAATGTTCTAATTTAATTTAAAATTAAATTAGAGAGTTGATAGGGATTAAATAGATTATTATAATGTTTTAATTTAATTTGGTAATAAAAGTGTGACAAATAACTATGCTATAAATGAGTTATTAAAATAAATTAAAGGAGTTTAATTTAGTGTTGCCAAACAAGGCTTAAAGATATTAAGTCTTTAATTTTTAAAGAGTTTTTGCCAAACAAAGCCTTATGGCTTTTGGATTTTGAATTTTAATTATAATAAATAAAATAAATTAAAATAATAAATAAAATATATATTATAACATATACGTTTATATTCTTGTAATTGTTATATTAAGTATGCTTATTATGGCTTATCAATTTTAGTGTACACGTACTATCAGTTTTAGTGTACACATATTGTTAATTGGCTTGGCTATTAGTTTTATTTTATGCATAAAATTTAGTTGCTAAGCCTAAGAAGAAAGAAGGAAGAAAATACATAGGGAAGTTGAGAGAGTTGAGAGATTTCAGTTGTTAACAAGGATTGTTCAAGATAAGAAAAGGTATTTTTGAAAACCTTGATATTATATATGTATATATATATGTTTACTTCATAAAATTTCCATGTTATGTGGAGTTAATTTTTCTGTAATTATTGTTATACAACCTGTTTATGGTGATTGTATATAATTATGATGTTAGAGTCGTATTTAGACAAGGAATTGCATTTAAAATTATGTTCAAAAAGAAAGAAAATAGTTTTATAGTGAATATGTGTATGAACATAGATTGTAGGAGTACCAAAATTAATATTTTATTGTGAACTAATAGATAAATTGAACCTTGAATATGTTAATATGTTAAGAAATGGAGAAAATGAGTTCGAATGAATTAATTTGGTGTATAATTATGGTTACCGTGTTAATTTTGTCAAAAAATGGAGTTTTGGTTTAAAACATGACATTCAAGAATTTAATTTTCTGAGATTGTGGTTTAGTTTTTTTGAAGTCAGTATATATATGGTGGGTAATGTTTATGAGTAATCTAGGTTAGTTATACGTGTTAATTTAGGTGCTAGAATTTGTTAAACAGACAAAAATTAGCTTTGTTCTGTTCTTCGTTCTCGCTTACGTAATTGAGAGCCTCAAATACCAAACTCGTCGAGTTGCAGTAGCAGATCTCGCCACCTGATACCCTTGCCAGCCCAGTATCGACACCATACTTATTGCCACATCAGCGCCATGTGCCATTGTGCCACCACTGCATAATGACCGTCAACCGCCATCATGTCACAATCATATGACCGCACCGCAACACCAACCCTAGAGTCTGTAATTGTTGATATGATGTAATATTATGACTGTTAAAAATGAAATTTTTGTTATTTTGATATTATAGTACTATGAATGAGCATATTATTAATAATTAACGAGTTTTATTATTTCATTATTAGTATAGCTTGATTATGTGGTTAAAAATCAAGCCATACATGAAATAGATACTTATTTGTATATAAAGTATTTGTAGTGAATAATTGTGTCATAATGACATGTGTTTAGGATATTGTGAATCAAACTATTACGGTTTAGCTTACACGCAAGGCTAGTTTTCTAACCCTAAACTTTCTTTGTACAAGTTTCATAACACTCATTATATCGTGCAAGCTCCTAAATCTTACCTTTTGATATTGAGCCAGTTGTTTTTCTAATATTTAACTTGTTATTTAGCATGCAAGTCTCTAAATTCTGATACACTAACGTTGAACAAGTTTATCGTTCAATTTACTATTTGTTATGCATGCTCAATGCTCAATTCTAAATAAGATTTTAACCTTAGCTTAATATCTGTAACACCCGAGAAAATTGGATTTTATATGAGAATTAAATTTTTATTTGATTATGTGAATTAAATGAATTTAATTGATTATTTATGTGAGTAAGATATGTGAAGGTCGTTCAATGACCTAGAATGTGCGGATGTGGTTAGTATTCTGGTTATGTGCTAGAATTAATTGTTTGGAATTTCCAAGACGAAAATAAAAGTTTTCCAAGAAATTTTGGTAAAAACACTATTCATCCGTTTCTGCTCGGGAATTAAGTTTGAAATTCCAAGAAATGCGTAATGATAGAATATAAAGACGAGATGGAATATCTAATAATACTTCATTTATGGCAAATGAAGTTTTCGCCTGCGGACTTAAAACCTAAGGGTTGAGAAGAATGATTTTCGGGAAGGAAGTGAGATTCGTATAATGAATTACGATAATGATTATGCGTGCGTTATACGAGTATGACACGATTTAGTATATGAGTATTGTATGAAGATTTAATACGAAGTACAATACGATTATCGTACGAGTATTATACGAAGAGAATACGTGAATGATACGTGTAGAATATGATTGGTGTTATGGATTTATAGTTTAAGGACTTAATATGATCCAATTGGATTTGGATTATACCAAGCCTAAGTAATTGAGTAATTAAGCCCAAAGAATTATGTGTCTAAGCCCAAGTTAAGTCCCAACGTTATCTTTAATTAAGCCCGATCCAAGAAACTGAACCGTAGATCGAACCGATGGGTCACTGAATGGGTAAAACACATGGGGCAACCCATAGAGATGACCCATGGGCATGTGGGCCGGCCACTTGGTGGCCAAGTAAAGTGAACTACTTGATCACCAAGTATTTTACTTGGTGATGAAGTAGTGAATAGTAAAGAGGTGGGGAGAATTGACCAAAAAGCCCTCCATTTGAGTTTCCTATAAATAGAAGGCATATGTGGACATTTGGTGGTTTCCAAGAAATCATCCAACTTATATTGAGAGAGAGAAAGAGCTAGACATAAGTAATCATCTTACTTTGAAGCTTTTTATTAGAGATTTTAGCAAGAACACACAGATCCGGAAGGTAATATTCCATTAATAATAGTTTTCCATCCCTTTTGATTTCTTTCTTATAAAGAATCATAAATTGGTGGAGCATGCCTCTTATGGAGGAATAAGGATGGCTTGTAATAGGTAAAACCTTTATAAGTTATGTGTAAATGAAAATCGTAAGGGTTTACGTAGGAAATATTAATTTATGAACATGGTTGTTGATGGACAAATTGAACACCATCACTATTAGGATATGTTCATCTTGCTTGGTTAGGATTTAGATATGAAATCAATAGAGTGTTCAATTTGATTTGTTATATAGAACACTAGTAACGAAGTTATGGCAAATTTTACGGAATTAGACGTTAAACGTCGAAAACGTAGGAATTTCGGATTAGTAGTCGAAAGTTGTCGTGAGACTTGGAAACATTGGTTTTCAATGTCAACACGTGAGATAGGGTATTTAAGAGTCGTGGACTCAAGAATCGTCAGATTCTGACTTACAACGAAGAAAATGAGTATTGAACGCTCGAAAGCATTTAATAAACGCTCGATAATGAACTTATAAGTGAATTTTTAGTTAACAGATTCAGAAATGTAAAATTCTTATTTGAACGCGTAGAGTATGTAAAATAGGAGTCGTAGGCTTTTAAACGGACCAAATCAGACTTATAACAAATAAGTTATGAAGCCGGGAAGTTTACTAAAATTTTTATCTGTAAAATTTTTCGTGTCTTTGAGGTGCAGCGCCGCCACGCTGAACATAGCTATAAGTGCTTGTCTTGCGGATGCGTGCAGTGTAATGACCCTCTTGAAGAGTGGCACCGCAACGCCATTCACATGTATAGGTTTCAAATGCAGCGGCCTTGGGACCAAGGGCTTAGGTCTTTGAAACTGGCCCTGCCAACCATGTTGTGTATAGAGGCCACACCGCGGCACCGAGGCAGGGCATTTGTTAGACAAGTTAGGTTTGAACTCCAATTGTTTCAAGACCTGTATAAGTTAAGTTTATATACTTAATAAGCGTACAAAGACTATTCCTATGTTACATATACTAGTGTATATGGTGAAGAACTTAGGAAGTAAACATAAGTTGTTAGTATGGTAACGAAGAACACGAAGTGTTAATAAATAAACCGTGAACGGTAATCGGCATTGGTACTTCACTAATGATGATTGAGTTTGGTTAGTAACGTAAGACCGTTAACAAGCCGCGATGAAGGGTAGTAAGATGAATTAACCTTATTTATGAAATAAAGTCAATTAAAACATAGAAGAGAAAGAAGTTGGTAGAAATAATGTTATTGATTGTTTGGTAGCTAATTATAGTGTGCTATTTGAATATATCATGTAGATTCTGTAAAGGCTGAGAACAGTCGAATAAATTATTCGAAGACGCTTGAAGGAAAGTTTTTCTTAAACGCTTGTCTAACCTTTGTGTTAGTCGAGTTTTCTGTGATTCATTGTGATGAGTTGCATGAATGATTTTAAAGAAAGTGTCAATGCCGATTTTAACTCGGCTAGACTATTCATAAGAGATAGATTGATTTATATATATATCTTTCTATATAGAAATGATAATGTTATCCTATGCCAAGTATTTGGTACGAATTCAAAGGTAAGGTTTGTCTATGAACAAACAAAAGTATTTTTAATCGTTTATACAATGGACATGCGAGTTGATCAACATAGAGTACTATAGGCTGATCACCTAGAAGTGCTCGTAAGAATTGTTGGATGTACAGCCTTTGTGCTGTGATGTCCTTTTCAAGTATAAAAACAGAAAGATATTATTCATGGTCTTTCGACCGGTTTAGAATTCCTAAACTAATATATACTTTGGGAATTGATGTTATGAATTGATAAGTATTAATGTTTCATAATACTTCATGACTATTTGTTCAGTTATGGAAGATTTTCATATAATTCATAAATGTGGTATTGATATTATTCTTTGTTAAACTTATTGAGCTATTTGTGCTCACTTCTTGCATGAATTATATGATTGCAGTTAAAGCCGAGCATACTAGGAATGATAAGAGAAATAAGGGCAAGGCTAAGATGGATAGTTAACCATCTTGTAATAGATTAGTATGATTGTATGTACTATACTTACGAACAATGAATGATGTAATCGGTTTATGAACCTGGGGAAGGATTTCACTTTGATTGTAATAAAAAGATAGTTAATACATTCATTATGTTGTGTTTTCAATGGAATGATTGTATAGTTATGAGTATCGTGTAGCACCATATGTCGGGTTGGAAGATACCCAAATTTGGGGGCGTCACAATATCGTTCAAGCAAGGTATGTTATATTATTCAATGCTTATGTTTTTAGTTCATTCTTAAAGCATTACCTTACTATGCAATGTTGATTCATTTATGACTTATTACATAGCGCATTGTTACTACATTTTATTCAACTAATCCTTAGTTGATGTTCGTTAAACTCTAAATTACCTTGAAACTTATCCAAACCAAACTTACTTTGGTCCGGACTTGTATTCTAAATACTGAGATGAACAACCCTACTACAGAGGATAATTTACACATAGCGTTGAAATGTTTGTAAACAATACATTGTAAGAAGGGCTTATCCCCCTAAGTACAAGTAGTCCCTATAGTCTTATGACTGTTAAAGTTTAAGTTGATAGAATACTTATAACTATAAACATAGTTCGCGGTCTTTTGACCCTTAGTAATATATTTCACATTCTGTTCCTCATTGTTATTGATGAAGTACCTTATTCATTTCTATTGAGCCTATTCATTTAGCTGTTGATATGATGTTTATTCATTATCATTTCAACTGAGCATTGTTTACTCACTCTTGCTTATATTAATAATACAGCTAAAGTTGAGAAGGTCGATGAACCTACAACCAGTAAAGGGAAAGGGAAGATAAGAAAGTATTAAAGATTTATAAACCTCTTAGCTTTAATGTTGTTGGATTTTATTTTAAATCTTGTGATGTATTTATTTAATTTTTTTCGCACATGATGTTTGTAATTAAAGGTTAGATAACCTGGATGATTATGTTGAACATATTGATGTAACCCTTTAACGGAAAGGTTTATTATTAAACTTTATTATTTTGGGTAGTTAGATATGAATGTTTTTATCAAGTGAACACCAAATCTGGTGGAAATGAAGTACCCGAATTTGGGGGTATCACAAGTTGGTATCAAAGCCTTAGGTTATGAATCTTAGGTGGGGGAAAAGCCTTAGGAAGTAACCTTCGAAAAGATAGTGGTGATAAACTCTTACCGAGTTTGAAGGAAGAAGTAATAAAAACACTTATGTGCTTATGTGATTACAACTTATATGCTCGTGAGTGTCGAGTAGTAATGATTAGTAATTAAAACTTAAAAATTTTGTTGTCGAGATGGCTAATGTAGGAGAATTCAGTCAGGCTGGGGAGGAAGGACCCCAGATGCCTAGAGAGGATGAGCCTCAAGATATTCGGGTGGTTTGGGAACAACTACTGCCATGGGAAACATCTCTGTTGGTCATAGTAGTTGAGCAAGAGGGGTTACCTGATGAGTATGATGAGATAGAGACGGACGAGGAAGACCTTGTTGAGCTGCCACAGTCGAATGAGGATGAGGATGACGGGGAGGAAGATATTACACTTAACTCGATCGTTGCCCATATGTACGATGAAGTGTACGACTGTAATGTAAAACTTCAGGATAGCGTCGAGGAGTTGAGAGAGATAGTAGCTGAAAAACAGACCTCAATGGCGCAGAAGGACAACGAGATCCAGGATCTAAAGGAACGTTTGAACAATGTCGAAGGGAAACTTGTCCACGCTAAAGGAGGAAACGAGCAATTGACAGAGGAGATCGCAGACCTGAAGAACAAGCTGAAGGAAGAATAGCAGAGAGAGATGTGCAAGTGAAGAAGATCAAGATGGAAGAGATGAATAGTATTTTTAACACTATAATCAATCAAGCTCAAGATCGGGTCATGGGTTATCCAATTCAGTTCGAGACGTTGCCATCGTACATATTAGATCACCGAACAATGTTCCATATTATGGAAGAAGAGCGTAGTAAGGCTATGCAGTATTTTAGTAGGTCGTCATAAATGTACTTGATATACAATTAATAATATGATAAATAATATGAAAATCCCAAGTGTTACATAACCTATGGGATATGATGATGATGTTATCCTGGAACTTTAGTAGTTCAGGAAAGTTAATGTAAATAGCAGAGATGGTATTGTTCTTATGTTTTCTAAAAGATTATGAATGAATAAAAGTTATTATTTTATTCAAAGTGTTACGTGATAATATTTTATGGTGTGAAAATTAAGTAGAAAATACTTAAAGGAATTAAGTAATAATCTACTGAGTGTATTTTAACAGAAAATGCCTCCAAGAAGACGTCAGCCTCGACAAAGAACCCCTGAGGGATCTATCAACAATAACAACGCGGATACTAACCCCGTTCAATAGTTAGTGACGTTACTGATGGGTGCGTTACAGAATCAACTACAGAATCAAGTAGTGACATTTAAGGACTTCAAGGCGGTTGGACCACCAGAATTCTGTGGGTCCATGAATCCAATTGAGGCACAGACTTGGATTATGGAGATAGAGAAAGTATTTGATGTAGATAGAGTAGGTAAGAATCAGAAGACTACTTTTGCAACATTCATGTTGAAAGTAGAGGTTGGTTATTGGTGGGAAGCCAATAAAACTCGAGGAGGACAAGGGGTGATGACACGGGATAGGTTTAAGGAGATATTCTTTGAGACCTATTTCCCAGAGAGTTCGAAGAATCAGATGGAGGTGCAGTTTCTAGAACTGAAGCAGTGATCAATGACGGTATCGGTGTATGCCGAAAAAGTTAACAAATTGGTGAGGTTGGCACCATATCAAATCAACACAGATGAGTGCAAGGCGAGGAGATTTGAGCAGGGACTAAAACCCTGGTTATACAGTAGGGTCTCCATGTTCAAGCTAAAGACATTTGCAATAGTTCTTGAGAAAGCAATTCTCGCTGAGGGTGGAGGCAAGGCTGTGACAAAGTATAATCAAGAACAAAAAAAGAAGAAGAATGAGGGTGAAGGTAAGAATGGTAGTGGGAGTGGTAGAGATGGTAACAATAACCTGACGAGAAAATGGAATGGAAATGTGGGTCCTGGAAGCCAGCAGGGTAACCAGCAGAAGAAGAAGTTCGAAGCATGTGCCACATGCAGGAAGTTTCACGCAGGTGTGTGCTTAAGGGGGAAGCGTGTATGCTTTAATTATGGTCAGGAGGGTCACATTGCCCTAAATTGCAGCCAACCCAAGAAGAATATTTGCTATACGTGCGGGTCGAAGGATCATTTTTCTCGTGAATGCCCTAAGAAGAAACCTGAAGAAACAACGGGAAACAACGTCATCAAACAGACCCATAGCCAGAACCTTCAACATGACTGTGTAGGATGCAGTTCAATCAAAAGATATTGTGTCAGGTATTATCCCAATCAATGATATTGATGCTTATGTATTATTTGATTCGGGTGCTACTTGCTCGTTTATATCTGATGAATTTGCTAAGAGGTTAGGATCGTCTAGTGAATAATTGAATTTCTCTTTAAACATAGAAATTGTGAATATGGAAGTGATTCCTATTAGGATGGTATACAAGAATTGTAGGGTAAACATTAAGGGGAATGTCAGGATGGTAGATTTAATTCTAATAAAACTTGGAGAGTTTGATGTTATTTTGGGAATGGATTGGTTGTTCAATTATGGAGCGATAATTGATTGCCAAAAGAAATGTGTAAACCTTATGACTCAGTTAAGGGTAGTTTTCTATGGTAGCAGATCGCCTAGACATGTGAGATGTCTGACGATTATGCAGGCCAAATAGTTGTTGAGTCAAGGCTGTGTGGGTTTTTTAGCTTACATAGTAGATACTCAGAGGAGGGGGGCGAAACTGGAAGATATACCAGTGGTTAGGGAATTTGTAGATGTTTTTCCAGAGGATTTTCCAGGACTTCCGCATGACCGAGAGATTGAGTTTGTGATCGACTTAGCGCCAGGAACTGCTCCGATATCAAAGTCCCCATACAAGATGGCTCTGGTACAAATGAAGGAACTGAAGGTACAATTGCAAGAGTTATTGGATAAGAAGTACATTCAGCCGAGTATGTCACCGTGGGGAGCACTGGTGTTATTCGTGAAGAAGAAGGATGGGTCAATGCGTCTTTGCATTGATTATATGGAATTAAACAAAGTCATTATTAAGAATATATATCCATTTCCAAGAATAAATGACTTGTTTGATCAATTGAAGGGTGCTAGATATTTCTCAAAAATAGATTTGAGAAGTGGGTATCACCAATTGAAAGTAAGAAAGGAGGATGTACCAAAGACGACATTCAGAACTCGGTATGGACATTACGAGTTTCTAGTGATGTCTTCCGGATTGACAAATGCCCCTGCTGCATTCATGGATTTGATGAACAAGGTGTTTAAACCATTCTTATACAAGTTTGTGGTGGTATTCATTGATGACATCCTGGTGTACTCCAAATCTCAAGAAGAACACGTGGAACATTTACGTTTGACGTTGGAGACACTAAGAAAGGAAAAGTTGTACGCAAAATTCTCTAAGTGTGAATTCTGGCTAGAACGTGTACAATTTATTCGGCATGTGATTGACAAAGATAGGATTTCAGTGGATCCATCAAAAGTTTAAGCCGTAATTAATTAGGAACAACCAAGAACACCTTCAGAGGTATGAAGATTCTTGGGACTGGCCGGCTATTATAGACGATTTATTCAGGATTTCTCTAAGATTGCCACTCTGTTAACAAATTTGACAAGGAAAGCTGTAAAATTTGTTTGGACGGAGAAGTGTGAAGAAAGTTTTCAAGAATTGAAAAAGAAGTTAATTGTGGCACCTGTGTTGTCATTACCAGATAATACAGGAAACTTTGTGGTGTATAGTGATGTCTCACATAAAGGATTGTGTTGTGTTCTTATGCAAAACAACAAAGTTATTGCATATGCATCAAGATAACTGAAGGATTATGAAAAAGGATATCCGACTCATCATTTAGAGTTGGCTGTTGTGGTATTTGATTTGAAAATATGGAGAAACTATCTCTATGTAGAAAAATGTGAGATCTACACAGACCATAAGGGTCTGAAGTATATTTTCACTCAGAAGGACCTGAACCTGCATCAAAGGAGATGGATGGAATTGATAAAAGATTATGATTATGAGATATTTTATGTGACACCCCTAAAATAGGTATACATCACCCATCTTGGGTCGCCAGATATCACACTACATAAATCAAATACAAACTTCTTTAATACAACTGTCGTGTAGAAATACGTCAAAACATAGCTGAGAGTTTAAACAAGAATATTGCCTTCTAGACAATATCCACACTCAGTGAAGTCCTCATTACAATTATTATCACACTATTTCACAGAATAGTGAGGACTACTAAAACAACCATCTGGACCGTCAATCCGTTCCCCGATCAGTCCCAGCTATATTCTCATTCCCTGAAGAGAACAGTACAAGAAAAGGGTGAACTCAACTAGCCCAGTAAGAAATATTATGACTAAGATAATGCAGAATAAATTATCCTTAGCCTTCAATAGTATAACAACTAATAGAATACAATAGACAACAATTTTTAGATTAACAACTACAGTGGAATAAGTAATCCATTAGAAGAGTCAAGTAGAGCATAAAATCTACTATCTTCTATGATTTAAAAAGTTTTTCATCAACTTTATCGCTGAGACTCAGCTTAATAAATAACATCAAATCATCCCTGCACCACGACCAAAGATATTCATGTAATCATCAATGGTCATGATTATACCGAATAATCCATGGTTATAATCATACCAATAACTGTCCATCAATGAACTACAGGCCAATGAGGACTTTTACCACATCATTCGTTACATTACGGTCATGATTATACCGAATAATCCCTGGTCATAATCATACTAAGTCCATCTATGCACGTAAGCCAAAGATGACTTTCATCACAATATAAGCATAATGATGATGGCAATGATATAAGCAATAATCAATCGAAATCAAATCAAACAAAATCAAGGATAAATATTAAAGACTTTAAATTTATCCAGAGTTTAAAAATATCCATATTGTCAACATAATACTGCTTTGTAGAGTAAAATTCAAAAATAATATTCATGTACGAAAAATTATTTGGATAGAAAAGAATATATTTTTCGGGTAAATAGTACCTCGTGAATAGTACTTCAGGAATAGTACCCCGTAAATAGTACCCCGACACGAAAAGTGTCCCGAATACCCGAGTGAATGATACTATAGTGAATAGTAATCAGGTGAATAGTAACTCGTGAATAGTAACTCGTGAATAGTACTCCGGCACGAAAAGTACCCCGAATACCCGAGTGAATAATACTAGAGTGACTAGTAACTTGATGAATAGAAACCTATGAATATTAACTCATAACAGAAAAATACCAAAGAAAATGATATTTCATGATGAGTACAGAAGAAATGATATCCCGGATGAGTATAATAGAATATCTGAAGCTATGAAATGGATTTTCACCCGCCATGCAATAATCCACGTAGAGCGGATCATTTCCACAATTTAATAAAGAATGAATACAAAGGATTATTCACCATGCATGTGGTAATCCACATGTACGGAGTTATTCAAATAGAATAATAAAGAATGGAATAATGTAAGAATTCACCATGCATGCGATAGATCAAGCATGCGGTGTTATTCCCAATGTAATAATAAAGAATGGAACCAGTCGTGCGTAATCTGCGCATGTGATATTCCACAGAATAATAAAGAATTGAACTAGGTCATGCGTAATCCACAAAGACAGGATATTCCAACAGAATAATAAAGAATGGAATAACAACAGAATTCACCAGGCATGCGATAGACCGCATAGACAGGTTTTTCCAACAAAATAATAAAGAATGAAATTACAGAAGAATTTCACCATATATGCAGTACTTCACATAGACAGGTTATTCCAACATTATAATAAAGAATGGAATAACAACCCTTACGAGTATTGAAAGAAAATAACTCTCTTCATGAATATGAAAGAATAATACCCTTTACCTCAGAAGAAAACTGGATACTGGAATAGTGAGGTAGCAGACTTCTCTTCTTCTTTCTCTCTATAATTTCTCTCTATAATAATTGCTCTATAGCTTTAGTGAATTGGTGAAAAATAATGAAGGAATGAGCTTCTATTTAGAGGAAAATAGAGTTTCGATAATTGGATGTTTTGGGGCTCGAAATATTACAGTATAATACCTTCCTCTTTTCCTTCATTTTTAATTTAGTCCTGCAAGTATTATCAAACTTGCACCACCTCCCCTAATAGTAAATCATGTGAATCAATAGTTCTAGACATGTAAAAATACGAATTACAATATAGTACCTCTATATTTACCTCCATTTTTAACTTAGTCATGCAAGTATTATCAATCTTGCACCAACTCCCCTAATAGTAAATGAATGTGAATCAATAGTACACACATATGAACAAATAGTTATAATCATCTGAATCAATATCAATTAATTGCTCATTTATCTGGTTAATTACCCGATTGGTCAATATAACCTCCAAACATCAATTATTATCAAAATAAATGTCGATTTCCACTAAAACTAATAATCTCAACACAATGGAACTATCAATTTCATCTTTAATCAACACGAACTTATTCATCATTAATATTATAATTCACAATATTTAACAACCATGTCGTTCCCAGGAAATAGGTGGCTTTCCGATAAGGATTTCTCCTTATTGGCGCGCAATTAGGTGACCAAACCTCTCCTTGACAAAACTTCTAGACATTGTCAAAATTCCAAATAATAATATGAATAACTTTGTCGTCTTAATTATTGATTTAATAATATAACATATTATATAGATGATACTATGACAATAATTGAATCAATAATATGAGAGATATGATGCAGCAATTACTGTAGTAATAATTGAGTATAACTGAATGACTTCTTACGTTTGAATCAATAATCAATATCGTGTGCTACTATGCAACCACGCGTATTACTGTACTTCTATCACCGATTATTTTATGACAACTTGCTTACTTTGAAAAAAATTTCAAATATCACCCTTAACTTTAAACTTTTATCAATTTAACTATTTACCAAAATAGAAAAATTGAATACTTTTATTTCATAAAATTCGGGATCTCATATTTTATCATCCAGGCAAAGCGAATGTGGTTGCGGATGCTTTAAGTAGGAAAGGTCGAGAAAAGTTGATGCTGATAACCACTCAAAAGGAGTTAATTTCAGCAATGACAAAGCTAGAGTTGGAAATAAAATTTCCAAAAGAATCCAATGAACGACTATTCCAGATAGAAGTTAGTCCAACTTTGGTGGACAAGGTAAGGAATGCTCAACTACAAGATGAAGAATGTGGAAAGATCAAAGAGAAAGTGGTTGAGAGTGGTGAAGTAAAATACAAAATCGATATCGAAGGGTTACTAAGATTCGAGGGAAGAATCTGGGTTCCAGCAGTACCAGATATTAAAGACAAAATTTTGATCAAAGCTCATAACTCAAGATATTAGATTCATCCAGGGAGTACGAAGATGTATCAAGATTTACGACGACACTTTTGGTGGACAAACATGAAAAGAGATGTCGCAGAATGTGTTGCAAAATGCTTGACATGTCAAAGAGTCAAGGCCGAGCATCAACGGCCAAACAGATTACTTCAACCGTTGGAAATACCAGAATGGAAGTGGGAACACATCACAATGGATTTTGTGGCGGGTCTTCCAAATACTCAGAGAGGATACGATATGATTTGGGTGATAGTGGACAAATTGATAAAATCAGCACACTTTTTGCCAATAAAGAGTAGATTCAATCTTGATCAGTTGGAAAAGTTGTACGTTAAAAAAATTATTTCGAGACATGTAGTGTCAGTATCAATTGTATCAGATAGAAATCATTCACGTCAAACTTCTAGAAGAGACTACAAGAATGCATGGGAACACAGTTGAGAATGAGTATGGCATACCATCCGCAAACAGTTGGCCAAAGCGAACGAACAATCCAGACATTGGAAGATATGCTTAGAGCATGCATCATGAATTTCAAAGGGAGCTGGGATGAACATTTACCATTGGTAGAATTTTCCTACAACAACAGTTACCATTCCAGCATCGAAATGTCGCCTTACAAAGCATTATACGATAGGAAGTGCAGAACTCCATTGTGCTGGGATGTAGTTAGTGAACGCTAACTGTTAGGACCAGAACTGGTACAGCAAACTGCTAAGGTTGTTAAACTCATCAGGACAAGATTGGTAGCTGCTCAAGACAGTCAGAAGAAGTATGATGATCAACATAGACAAGATCATGAATTCGACATATGAAATTTCGTGTTCTTAAAAGTTTCTCCTTGGAAGGGGAAAATCTATTTTAGTAAAAAGGGAAAGCTAAGCCCGAGGTTTATTGGACCTTTCGAAGTGCTGCAAAGAGCAGGAGAAGTGGCTTATGAGGTAGCTCTACCTCTTTACTTGGAACACATTCATAAAGTTTTTCATGTTTTGGTGTTACGATCGTATAAACCCGATTACAAGCTTGTGATCGAGCACGAACTATTGCAGTTCTATAAAGACTTATCTTATGAAGAGGTTCCTATCCAGATAGTCGACATGAAAGAACAAGTGCTCAGGAATAAGGTGATACCTTCCGTGAAGGTAATATGGGGGAACCACAATGTAAAAGAGGCTACGTGGGAACTCGAAGCTGAAATGATGAAGAATTACCCTGAGCTATTTGTTTGATCTATGTCTTTGATTCTAGGGACAAAATCTTTGTAAGGAGGGAAGAATGTGACGAAAGATTTGTTTGAGTTGTGATTTTGGGGACAGAATCCTTGTAAGGAGGGAATGATGTAACAATCTAGAATTTTAAATTATAATTTTTAAATATTTATTAAATTATATAAATATTTAATTGATGTGTTTATTGTGGAATAAATATTTATTTAATTTGATTTGATTTAATTATTTATTTGTTAAATAAATAATTAATGAGTTAAGGAAATTAATTATTATGAGATAATGTTCTAATTTAATTTAAAAATTAAATTAGAGAATTGATAGGGATTAAATGGATTATTATAATTTTTAATTTAATTTGGTAATAAAAGTGTGACAAATAACTAAGCTATAAATGAGTTATTAAAATAAATTAAAGGAGTTTAATTTAGTGTTGCCAAACAAGGCTTAAAGATATTAAGTCTTTAATTTTTAAAGTTTTTGCCAAACAAAGCCTTATGGCTTTTGGATTTTGGATTTTGGATTTTGAATTTTAAATATAATAAATAAAATAAATCAAAATAATAAATAAAATATATATTTATAACATATATGTTTATATTCTTGTAACTGTTATATTAAGTACGCTTATTTTGGCTTATCAGTTTTAGTGTATGCATACTATCAGTTTTAGTGTACGCATACTGTTAATTGGCTTGGCTATTAGTTTTATTTTACGCATAAGATTTTGTTGTTAAGCCTAAGAAGAAAGAAGGAAGAAAATACAGAGGGAAGTTGAGAGAGTTGAGAGATTTCAGTGGTTAACAAGGATTGTTCAAGGCAAGAAAAGGTATTTTCGAAAACCTATATATTATATATATATATATATATATATATATATTGCATAAAATTTCCATGTTATGTGGAGTCAATTTTTCTGTAATTGTTGTTATACAACCTGTTTATGGTGATTGTATATAATTATGATGTTAGATTTGTATTTAGACAAGGAAATGTATGTTAAATTACGTTCAAAAAGAAAGAAAATAGTTTATAGTGAATATGTGTATGAACATGGATTGTAGGAGTACCAAAATTGATATTTGATTGTGAACTAATAGATAAATTGAAACTTGAATATGTTAATATGTTAAGAAATTGAGAAAATGTAGTTTGAATAAATCAATTTGGTTTATAATTGTGGTTATCGTGTTAATTTTGTCAAACAATGTCAACAATGGAGTTTTGGTTTAAAACATGGCATTCAAGAATTTAATTTTCTGAGATTGTGGTTTAGTTGTTTTGAAGTCAGTATATAAATGGTGGGTAATGTTTATGAGTAATCTAGGTAAGTTATACGTGTTAATTTAGGTGCTAGCAGTTGTTAAACAGTCAAAAATTAGCTTTATTATGTTCTTTGTGCTTAGTTTTGTAATTGGTACCTCGGTAAATCTCACCCTGCAATACGCCTTTTCTTGCTTTGGGCATCGCGTCAAGATCGCCCGACCCTCGCGCCCACAATGTGAGTCCCGACTTAATGCCTCGCCTTGACGCCTTCACCCATATTCATATATGCCTACCAACCCCAAATATAAATCGTATCATGCATGTTTCACCGGTTAGCAAAATGGCCAGAAAATTGTTTTCTTTTACACAGCGTCTGTAATTGTTGATATGATGCAATATTATGACTGTTAAAAATGTAATTTTTGTTATTGTGATATTATAGTACTAAGAATGAGCATATTATTAATAATTAATGAGTTTTATTATTTCATTATTAGTATAGCTTGATTATGTGGTTGAAAATCAAGCCATACATGAAATAGATACTTATTTGTATACAGAGTATTTATAGTGACTAATTGTGTCATAATGACACGTGTTTAGGATATTGTGAATCAAACTATTACGGTTTAGCTTACACGCAAGGCAAGTTTTCTGACCCTAAACTTTCTTTGTGCAAGTTTCTTAACCCTTATTGTATCGTGCAAGCTCCTAAATCTTACCTTTTGATATTGAGCCAGTTGTTTTTCTAATATTTAACTTAGTATTTAGGATGTAAGTCTCTAAATTCTGATACACTAACGTTGAACAAGTTTATCGTTCAATTTACTATTTGTTATGCATGCTCAATACTCAATTCTAAACAAGATTTTAAACTTAGCTTAATATCGTTCAAGCAAGGTATATTATGTTATTCAATGCTTATGCTTTTAGTTCATTCCTAAAGCATGACCTTATTATGCACTGTTGATTCATTTATAACTTATTATATAGTGCATTGTTACTACATTTTATTCAACTAATCCTTAGTTGATGTTCATTAAACTCTAAATTACCTTGAAACTTATCCAAACCAAACTTACTTTTGTGCGGACTTGTATTCTAAATAATGAGATGAACAACCCTACTATAGGGGATAATTTACGTATAGGGTTGAAATGTTTGTGCACAATACATTGTACTAAGGGTTGATCCCCCTAAGTACGGGGAGTCCCTATAGTCTTATGACTATTAAAGTTTAAGTTGAAAGAATACTTATAACTATGGACATAGTTCGTGGTCTTTTAAGCCTCAATAATATATTTCACATTCTGTTCCTGATTGTTAGTGATGAAGTACCTTATTCATTTCTATTGAGTCTATTCATTTGGCAGTTGATATGATGCTTATTCATTGTCATTTCAAGTGAGCATTGTTTTCTCACTCTTGCTTATATTAATATTACAGCTAATGTTGAGAAGGTCAATGAACTTATAACCAGTAAAGGGAAAGGAAAGATAAGCAAGTATTGAAGACTTGTAAACCCGTTAGCTTTTATGTTGTTATATTTTATTTTAAATCTTGTGAAGTATCTATTTAATTTTTTCCACACATGATGTTTGTAATTAAATGTTAGATAACCTGGGAGATTTTTATGAACTTATTGATGTAACCCTTTAATGGGAAGGTTTATTATTAAACTTAATTATATTTGGGTAGTTAGATATGAATGTTTTTATCAAGTGAACACCAAATCTGGTGGAAATGAAGTACCCAGATTTGGGGGTGTCACATTACCACTACTCATTTCTCTAACAATTGAAGAGAAAGAGAATCATGGTTTAGGATCTTACCCTTGAAGATCACTTGATTAAGCTTTGTTTTTCTTCTTACTTCTTGAATTAACAAAGTCTAACTTTTTCTAGCTTTTCTAGCTTATTCTCTCTAACCAATAAGTACTTATGATGTTGGATGAACTAAAAACAACCAACAAATGAGCTATGACATCTTCTATTTATAGAAATCACTAAATGAGGGCTTAATGATCAATAAGCCATCCACCTCCTTATCACCTCCTTATTATTCGTTACTTGGAGTTCACAACACTCAATTTGCTTGCCCTCCAAGTATAAGCACTTTACTTAACCACCAAGCATAAGCACTTTACTTAGCCACCAAGCATAAGCACTTTACTTAGCCACCAAGCATTAACACTTTACTTGGCCATTACTTAACTTATCCTTTACTTAACCATGAAGTTTACTTGCTCATCACTTTGGACAACCCATGGGTTGCCCCATGGTTAATGCTTACCCATTGGATTCTTACTTTGGGCTTTATATTCAATTAGCTTAATTAACTTAACTTATACTTGGGCTTACATTAAACAAACATTGGGCTTGTTCATTAATTAATATTGAACTTATCCAATTCTAAACTTGGGCTTTATCATAATTCTAATTGGACAATACAATTTCCTACACAATCCTACAAATCCAATACATTCTGGTTAAAGCCTTATAACGTATTGTCTACGTATTATTGTCGTATTATAACTCGTATACTTATTCATATATGACATACCATCATTCATACATACTCGTATAATACCTCATATTCATTACCTCGTATAATACCTATGTATTATACGATCATCGCTTTAATTCATTATGCGCATTTCAATTCCTTCTCGAAAATGACTTTCCCTAACCGTTAGGTTTTAAGTCCGCAAGTGAAAACTTTATTTGCCATAACTGAAATATTATTAGGTATTCCATCTTGTCTTAGAATTCTATCATTACGCATTTCTCAGAAGTTCAAAAATAATTCTCGAGCAGAAATCAGTGAATAGTCTTTTTACGGAAATTTCTCGAAAAACTTTTATTTTTGTCTTAAAAATCCAAACACTTTAATTCTATCACATGGCCAAAATCCTAACCACATTTGCACCTTCTAGGTCATAGAACGACCTTCACATAGCCTACTCACATAAATAATCAATTAAATTCATTTAATCCACATAATCAAAAAAAAATTTAATTCTTATAAAAATCCGATTTTCTTGGGCATTACATTATTGCCCCCCCCTTATAAGGATCTTGTCCCTAGAATCTTGCTACAACACATAAACAAATGAGGAAATATTTTCTTCATTTTAATCCCGAGTTCCCACATTGCTTATTCGACATTGTGGTTCCTCCATTTCACCTTCACCGCAGGTAATATCTTATTTCACATGACATGCACCTTCTTATCAATAATCTGAGTTGGAAGTTAAGCACTTACTAACACATTACGCTATCTCTCTTTCACATTTGGCCCACCAAAGTCCCGTCAAAGGTCTTAATACATCGCAATACTACCTGGATGTATCGAGCACCTCGAACTACTGTTTTACTCACTATTTTTCTTTTAACTTTAGAATTATTTGGAATTCAAATTCCTCCTTCAAAACAAGATTATACTTGGTCTTCTCTTCATCCTTCATCATTTTTTTCATTTGCTTGTATTCTTCATTACCTAGTTATACTTCCTTAACTCATTCCATTTTTTATGGATTGAGTCTACATTGTGAATAACATTTCTACCACGTCATTCCGTAATTTAACTTCTAACTCCGTTCTCGCCATCTCCGTTATTAACTCATTCTGAGTCGTTAACATCAATAGCTTTTCTCTACCCTTCCTACTTAACGTGTCGGCTACTACGTTTACCTTCTCTTTATGATATAAGATATCACAGTCATGATCCTTTACCCACTCTAACCACTTTCTCTAGCTCATATTCAACTCCTTCTATATGAAAATATATTTCAGACTCTCATAGTCCGTGTATATCTCACACTTCTCTCCGTATAAATACTATCTTCGGATTTTTAATTCAAAACTACAGCTGCCAATTCTAGATCATAAGTAGGATAAACCTTCTCATAATCCATTAACTGGCGTGATGAATACGTAATAACCTTGCCATGCTACATGAGCACGTAACCTCGTCCTCTATGTGATGCATCGCTATAAATTACAAAGTTCCTCGTATCATCTAATAAAGATAATACAGGTGCCTCACTTAACTTTCCTTTTTAGTTCCTAAAAATTCTTTTTCTCACTTCTCATCCCAACATACTTATTGATAACGAATCTGTATATCTTTTAAGCTAAATTTCACACTTAGTGAATTCTGTATCCAATTTCTCCCTCCGTAGTGTTTCCCACACTATCTTCAAATGTTCAGCATGATCTTCTGGCGTCTTAGAATAGACTAGAATATCACCAATGATCATTCTGGCACACTCGTTCAAATATTATTTGAACACTCTGTGACGCTAATGGTACTTTCAACCATAACACCTTACAAGAGTACCTATCAGCTTACCACCGACTTGCTCGACGCCCCTTACCGAAAGTCTAACTTCAGTACATTAGTCAACCCAAATGACATAACCAGAAACTTGTATAACGAGTTTTGAACATCGTCTTAGGTACATCCTACTTCTTTACTTTCAACTAACAATACCCAGTACACAACTCTATCTTAAAAAAAATACTTTACCCCTTTCAACCGATCAAATAGATCATCGATCCTGGGCAATGGGTATTTATTCTTAATCGCTAACTTACTCCTCTTACGATATTCGATACGCAAACGTATTAACTCATCCTCTTCCTTAACATCCTCCTAACTTGCGTAATGCTTAGATAACAAGAGCGTCCCGGTGATTTATTACCGTAAAATACTACCTTGGGTTTTCTTAGAAAATCGAAGATTTATACTTTTCTTATGACAATTTATTAAAGTTTTATGGTTAATTAACCCATTCATACCGAGAATTACTTCAAATTCTATCAAACTTATTGGTACTTATCTACCGATATTTTATTACCTCTATTATCCATAAAATAATTCCCATGAATATATTCAACGAGAGTTATTTCCTCATTCTCTACCTTAACGTTTAAAGGTATTTATAATCCCTTTGGGAATGAACTTAATCACATAGCAAATTCACATGCTATAAAAGAACAAGTAGCACTCCAATCAAACAACACATAGGCATTCATTGTATTGACTGTAATGATACATGTTACTACATCCACTGATGCAACCGCATTTTGTACCGCCATATTAAAAGTACGGGCTATAGGTCTACCCGACGATGGTGGTCCAGTAATGGCTAACTTACCACTACTAACACCTTTACTTTCCTCCGACCCCTTCATTGGGCAATTTCTTGCCATGTGGTCCATCGATCCACATACAAAACAACCATGGTTTTTCTTAGGACTAGGACAATTGGGTGATATATGACCCTCCTATCCATAGTTATAACAAACTGACTTTCCCTTCAGACAGACTCCCAGATTAGTCTTTCTGCATGTCTTGCATGCTTCGATCCTACGCTTAGGATCCCCTTGTCCTACTCCAGTATTCCCGGAGTTAAAATTCTTTTTTTTTGCATACTGCCACTACCACTGGCACTCTCTGTCTTGGTTCCTCCCTCTCCCTTACTCTTATTCTTTCTCTCTTTATGGTATTGTGTCAACGCCTCATTACCCTCTGCTATAATTGCTTTCTCCAGAATGGTCCCATAGGAAGCACTCTGGAACATAGAAATTCTACTATAGAGCCAGGATTTCAGGCCCTGCTCAAACCTATGAGCCTTCCTCTCCTCAGTGTCCACTTGATGTGGAGCAAACCTTGCCAATTCATTGAACTTGGCCACATACTGGGGAACCGTCATGTCCCCTTGCTTAAGTTCTAAGAACTTAATCTCCATCCTCCCTTGCATGCTTGTAGGGAAATAGTTCTCGAAGAAAACCTTCTTGAACTGTTCCCACGTTACCACATCAGTTATAGCCCCACCCTGGTGAGCTTCCCACCAAAAGTTGGCTTCCCCTTTCATCATGTAAGTCTCAAAATAATTCTTTTGCGCCTCAGCTACGTTTGTAATAACAAACGCCTTCTCTATTTCTTTTACCCATGTCTAGGCCTCTATTGGGTCCATCGTTCCTTTGAACTTCGGCGGACCTACACTTTTAAATTCTTTAAAGGTAGTCGTTCTGGCTTCCCTAGGTCCCGCGGGTACTCTACCCCCAGTTTGGTTAAAAGTAGTCATTAATAAATTAACAAACTCTTGCATACGGTTGTTTTGACCCCCTTGGTTATCATTATGTGACTCAGCCTCCTGATTACGTTGTCTTCTCCATGGAGAAATTTTCTATTTAAATAATTATTATCTATTTACCTACTTAGTTATTATTCGCCAAACAACAACAACTCATACCATAATAAAGCATATCAAATGAAAATGTCATTATATTCATATGCTCCTTCATAGTTTGAAACTATTTACAATTTGTTTCCATAGCCAAAAGCTATTACATTTCTATCCCGCAATTGAACTTCACAAAAGTTGGGATTTACAAAAGACTACCCTTTTATACAAAAGAGGGTTTTACATCACTACACACATATTTATAACTCTAGACTTCTAATAATGCATAACAGCGTCCTCGTGTTTCTTATTTGCAAGAATCGACACAATATCCCGACTATTAGTATGTCGAGTTTGTCCCGGCTCAATGGAATAACAAGCAATTTTTAGCTTGAAATCCATATGAGCACTCTCATGGATGTAAGACATTCGTGTTATCTTCTGGTCTCTTTCAACCAATTTCTTACGAAGCTCATTGGCCTCTTCCTTATAGTCCCTAGCCTTATCTGTTATAAGCACCTTTTCATCGTGCTCTGACTCAAAATCTGCTTCTGCAGACTCCTTTTCTTCATGGAGATAACTAATCTCTTCATTCTAATTACTCACTGGCTATCTGTACGCGATTTGCACATTCGTCATCGATCACTTCCGATATCTGATGCTCTCATTACATCCGGAGATGTTGACTCTTGTCTGAGTGTACCATTTGTATTAACCTAATGTTACCTCCATTTATTCTTCCACATCAATCATCATATTTATGTATGATGTTATATCTATTTCTCCCTTGGAGTAGTTCTCCTCAGAAAAGTACTCCTCTGGCTTCGATTCTTCAAGAATCAATAATGGTACCTCCGCCACTAGCATATGTACAGGCTCTAATCTGTTCACAAGCTCTTCGTTCACCACATGTATATCTCTATACATCAACCTATCGATCGATCGACATCTACAATAACACATAACATATTGATTAGTACATAATACATAATAGTATAAGCACGAATCACATTTAATTTATTTAGGATTAATTTCCATTTTTTAAATCTTTCGGTACTGAGTTTCCTCAATAACTTATTAACTAATTCGACTTAAGTAAAACTTGAGTATACTCCCTTCAAACTTTTCCTTCCCTAACGAGGTTATTAGCCTAAGGTTCTTCCCCCTTTAAGTTTTATAACCTAATGCTTTGATACCAACCTGTGACACCCCCAAATTCGGGTATCTTCTAACCAGACAGATAGTGCTACATGGTACTCTCAACTGTACATTCATTTTATTGAAACAACGTCAAAATGAGTGTATCAACGACATTCTTATTACATTGATAATAATAAATCCCGTTCCCAGGTTCTGAAACCGTTACATTCTTTGTTCGTTGTAATATAATTCATACAAACACACTAGTCTATTACAGAATAAACTAGTCATTCATCTTTGCCTTGCCTTTGTCTTTATTAGAACCCTCGGTTCGCTCAACCTTAGCTGCAATCATTTGATTCACGCAAGAAGTGAGCATAACTAGCTTAGCAAGTTTAATAATATATTATATAAATACCACTTCGAGAATCATATGATTATTCTTCATTAACTGAACAATAGTTATGAAGTACTATGAAACATTGAATAACACTTCTCATTTGATAAAACAATTTCGAAGCACATATAGTAGCTTAGAAATTCTAAGTAGGTCCATAGACCATGAACATTATCTTTAGCTTTTATTCATGAAAAGGACAACCCAGTACTAAAACTGTAAGTCCGATATTTCTTACGAGCACTTCTACGTGATCAGCCTATAGTACTCTATGTTGATTAACACCCATCCATTAAACGTATTTACGTTTAAGTTTTGGCAACCTCGCGTGCCCATCAAATAATCGATGTAAATTACATTTGTTTATTCATACTCAGGCTTACCTTGAATCCGTACCAAACAATTGGTACAGGATAGCGTTATTAATTCTATATTGAAAGACTTATAAATAAATCAATCAATCTTTCAAGATTAGTCTAGGCGAGTTAAAAATGGAATCGACTCTTTCTTTAAAACCTTTCATGCATCTCATAACATGAATCACTAAAAACCTGGCTAACACGAAGGTTAGACAAGTGATAAGAAAACTTGCCTTCAGTGTCTGCTAAAGTAAAATTACGTTTCCTTTGAGTCTTTATAGTCTTTACAACACTTAACCACATAACATACCACACTAGGTCATGAATAAACATACATGGTTCCTAATGAATCATACTGTGCTTCTCAATCTAATCATGTATTAGATTTGTTATTATTGGTTCTGGCTTGCCGTTATAACTTACATCGTTCTTACCAAATTCTTCCTCTTCTAATAAAGGTCAATTCGACTTATTAATCTTCCTTATGGCCTACTAACGTTCTTACATTACAAACCAAGACTCGATAATTATTGGTGAAGTACCAATGTTGAATACCATTCACGGTTTACTTACTTATCCTTCACGTTCTTCGTTTAATTATTCTTAAACGATACTTAAATTCCTACCGTCATCACTCTAAAAGTGATTTAAAGTTAGTCTTATCATGTACATTAAGTACATGTACATTCTATTATTCCTTCCTAATCCATTGGATTTACAAAACCTAACTTGGTCAACTAATTTTCACTGCCGGCGCCACGGCGTGGCATCCCTTCACTATAGTGGTGTTGCGACGCCACTCTTCAGTATTCGGTCTTACTATACATGACACTGCGGCGCGCGGATTATAATTAGAGTTGGCGCTGCGGCGCGACTCTGCAGTGGCCATTTCCTTCGCCTCGGCCAGTGCGACACTGACTTATAAAGCTACATGCAATCACTGCGCTTCCATACCTTATCTTTAGAAATTTTTATAGTTTATTTCTTAGGTGGGATTTCCGGGCTCATAACTTCTTCGTTATAAGTCTGAATTGGCTCGTTCAAAAGCCATTAGCTCACAAATTATATACTCTACGTGTTCATGCAAGAATTTTTCATTTTTGACTTTGCTAACTTGAAATTCACCTTTTAGTTCATTTTAACAAAAACGATAAACGTCTGTGAACGTTTAACTCTCGTTTCTTCGTTATAAGTCAGAATTCTGTCATTTTTGAGTCCGCAACTCTAGAATGCCAAATTAGACTATACTCCATCGAAAACCAACATTTCCGAGCTAAATGTTAAAATTTGACTTCCATTCCGAGAATTTCACTATTTCGACGATTATCTTCCGAACTCGTGAATTTTGCCATAACTTCGTTACTTGAAATTTTTAAACCATTTCAAATGGATTCATTCTATAATACTAACATCTTAATGTACATATTTCATTAACTTATATACATGATAAGTTCTTAATTTTCTTCATATGTTTATAACTTATATGGTTACGAATTGCTTATTCATGACTTATTAAGTCTTAAAACCTTTGATTAATCATTCCTACTTCTTCTTAGCATACATGTTCTACCACTACTCACTTCTATAATAATTGAAGAAAAAGAGAATCATGGTTTAGAATCTTACCCCTAAAGATCACTTGATTAAGCTTTGTTCTTCTTCTTGCTTCTTGAATTAACAAAGTCTACTTTTTTCTAGCTTTTCTAGCTTTCTCTCTCTAACCAATAGGTACTTATGATGTTGGATGAAATAAAAACAACCAACAAATGAGCTAGGACATCTTCTATTTATATAAATCACTAAATAAGGGTTTAATGGTCAATAAGCCATCCACCTCCTTATCATCTCCTTATTATTCCTTACTTGGAGTTCACAATACTCAATTTGCTTGCCCTCCAAGTATAAGTACTTTACTTAACCACCAAGCATAAGCACTTTACTTTGCCACCAAACATAAGTACTTTACTTAGCCAGCAAGCATAAGAACTTTACTTGGCCATTACTTCACTTATCCTTTACATAACCATTAAGTTTACTTGCTCATCACTTTAGACCACCCATGGGTTGCCCCATGGTTCATGCTTACCCATTGGATTCTTTCTTTGGGCTTTACATTCAATTAGCTTAATTAACTTAACTTATACTTGGTCTTGCATTAAACAAACATTGGGCTTGTTCATTAATTCATATTGGACTTATCCATTCCTAAACTTGGGCTTTATCATAATTCCAATTGGACATTACAATTTCCTACAAAATCCTACAAATCGAATACATTTGGCTTAAAGCCTTATGATGTATTATCTACGTATTATTCTCGTATTCTAACTCATATACTTATTCATATACGACATACCATCATTCATACATACTCGTATAATACCTCATATATATTATACTCGTATTCATTACCTCGTACAATACCTATGTATTATACGTTCATCGCTTTAATTCATTATGCGCATTCCAATTCCTTCTCGAAAATCACTTTCCCTAACAGTTAGGTTTTAAGTCTACAAGCGAAAACTTCGTTTGCCATAACTAAAATATTATTGGATATCCATCTCGTCTTAGAATTCTATCATTACGCGTTTCTCGAAAGTTTAAAAATAATTCCCAAGCAGAAATCAGTGAATTGTGTTTTTACGGAAATTTCTCAGAAAACTTTTATTTTCGTCTTGGAAATTCAAACACTTTTATTCTTTCACGTGGCCAAAATCCTAACCACATTCACACCTTCTAGGTCATAGAACGACCTTCACATAGCTTACTCAAATAAATAATCAATTAAATTCATTTAATCAACATAATCAAATAAAAATTTAATTCTCATAAAAATCCGATTTTCTCGGGCATTACATATAACATAGTAATTAAGGTTCTTAATTTGACAATTAGTGTTTTCAATTAGTAATTAGGGTTTTCTAAGTAATAATTAGGGTTTCCCTAATTAACATTAAATTCTATATTACTTGACATTAGACACATTAACACCATCACTTATTAGTTTTAAAGTCTTATTTGACTTCCAAATTAGGGTTTTAACAGTTTACATTAGGGTTTTGACACGCTAAACCATAATTGACCAACTATTATCAATATACACATACAATACATATTTATAGCACTGAAATATAATTAATATTTATATTATTATTATTATCATTCCTTATTTAAAATCCAGAATTAGGGTTTTGAATCCATATCCGACATAACTTTCATATATACCATTATTGTGACGCCCCCAAAATAGGTATACACCACACCCATTCTGAGTCGCCAAATACATGGTACAGAAACAACTACAACTTTATTATTACAACAGTAAAACTGTGAGTTTAAATACAAATATTATCTTTTAGACAATATCTATACTCAAATAAATCCCCATCACATTTATTGATACATTATTTTACAAAAATGGTGAGGACTACTAAACAACTCTCTCTAGAACCTTCATTCCATACCCCGACTAGTACTCGCTACATTCTCGCCTCCTGAGAAGAAAAATGGAACAACAAGGAAAAGGGTGAGCTCAACTAGCCCAGTAAAGAATACTATGACTAAGATAATATACAACAAATTATCGTTAGTCTCCAACAGGAAAAAATCGATAAAATACAATAGACAACAAGTTTCAGATCAATATTCGCAATGAAATAATAATTCATAGAAAGAGTTACGTGAGAATGAAATCTACTATAATCTATGAATTTAACGGTCCATCATCAATATTTTATCCTCAGTAACATCAATCAATATTCATCTCAAATCAAATATTCATCTTTGCACTACAGGCCAAAGATATTCATCAATCGGTCATGTTCATCTCAACACCTGTTCATCTTTGCACTAAAGGCCAAAGATATTCATCAATCGGTCATGTTCATTTAAACACCTGTTCATCTTTGCACTAAAGGCCAAAGATATTCATCAATCGATCATGTTCATTTAAACACATGTTCATCTTTGCACAACAGGCCAAAGATATTCTTCAGAAATCATTCATCTTTGCACTCTACAGTGCCAAAGATATTCAATAATATCATCATTTAAGGCGAGGATGATGAAAATATTTTTAAAGAACGAATCCGGTGAAACAAAATGACAAGGATTAAGGATTAAGGATTAAGTACTTTGTTTTATCCATGTCCAACAATACCTCAAAAATAATCATAGTGGTGTAAAATTCAAGAATGATCAAAACATGGATACAATCAAAGCTAGTATCCAAAATAGATATTTTGGACGAAAAGAAGAAATTTTATTTTTCGATGAATAGTAGTATCGTGAATAAAGCCGTATCATCGTGAATAATAATAACTCAGACACCAAAAGATAGAAATTCCACAAAAACATCTTCACGCTTCATGAATAGTACTCGTGAATAGTAACTCGTGAATAGTAACTCATGAATAGTAACTCGTGAATAGTAACTCATGAATAGTAACCCCGACATGAAAAAGTTCCAAATTTGATAAAAACTTCGGATCAACATTTCAAAGATAATGATATTGAAGAAATAATATCATTCTGAAAAAAATAATATCCCTTACCTCAAAGAATCGATTACTTGAAGGAAAGGTCGGAAGTGATCTTTGAATGAAACTTATCTTTGAATGAAGAACTCTCAAAGTATCTAAATACTCACAAAATACGCTCGATAATATAGAGATAGAAAGAGAGAAAACTTTGTTTACGGTGTGATTTTCAATTCTAACTTAGCCCTCTATTTATAGGAAAATGTTAGCCGCAAAAGCGCACTTGACACGCTGCACTGATGGCTTTACACTTTACTATTGCCACCCACCACATTTGAAATAAAATTCAGCACATTTTTTTTTCACCAACCACAAGTGGGGCCCACCAATTCTAGAATTTTCCACCAAAATCATTTATAACCTAATTTACAATCAGATCACCTCTTAAAATTCATAATAAATTATACTCATTTTAATTGGTTCAAAATTTGTGGACATATACTCAACTTATGTATGTATAACATACCCAAAAAATTACCACAATCTAACTATTTGGATTAAAAATTATAACCCCATGAATATATCTCAAAACCCCGATTTAATTTTTAATACCTCTAATCTGATAAAATAATTGAAAACACCTCAACATTAATTTCTTCATTTATAACCACATAAATAAATCCATCATTTATATCCACATAAAATAAATATTTCCTTATCATATGAATCAATAATTAATTATTCACAAATAATATTACGAATCACATTTATAACAACCAGTCGCATCTCTTGAAAGAGGAGCTTTCAATAAGGATCTCTCCTTCTTGGCGCCAATTAGGTGACCAAACCTCTCCTTAGATGTAACTTTCTAGACATTGCCAATAATGTTATCTAATAATATTATTCAAATAATATGAATTATTGATCCGATAATGGGAAATCTTGTGCGATGACAATTATTGAACAACAATAATATAAAATATCAACGCAAAGCAATTATTGAATCAATAAAATAAAATATTGAATAAGAACTCATTGTGAAAATTATTGAGTAGCGCCCATCTTACGTGCGAATCAATAATTCACAATCAATACTGCAATCTGGTGTACATCTCTGCAACCACGCCAGACATCGTTGTTTTAACCACCGGGTATTCCAACGATCTTAATGAATAACTACGCCAATTATTTATAACCACCCAAACTTTGTCGCTTTCCTCATCCAATCGCTTTTTAGTTATGGGGCCCACATGCATTTACTTGTATTAAATTTAATATTCCAGAACGATTTAATATTCCACGACCAAACGAATATTCCCCAACAAAATGAATATTTTATAACCACTTGCTTATTTTGAAATATTTATGTATTTAACCCTTAACTATCCACATTAATCAAATCAACCCTTACTATTTCAAAATAATAAATAAAGGAAATTCCTTTTATTTAAAAAATTTTGAGGTCTTACAATTATTAATTAAGTTAAAATAATTAACTTAATTAATCCTGAATAAATTCATATAATAAAATAATTATTATAACAATTCTAATAATCACATCATATATTATTTAAATAATATTATAATCATAATTTCATGGAAAATAAATAATAAAAACATTTCTACTACAAAATTAATTTAATATAATAATATAATTTATATTGATCAATATTTCTTAAAAAAATTATTTTCAATTATTCATTTAATAAATAAATTTTATTTATCACATATATACATACAGTTTACCTTTTACATATTCCCTTTATATATATAAAAAAAAAAATTATACACAAAATTTCGTATTTAATTATATTAAAAATATTGGGTTATTACATTCACCCACCCTTATAAGGATTCTGTCCCCGGAAACATCGTTACAAAACTTATAGATACCAGGGTAAATAATATACACATTCATTTTAGGTAGATCTCGATCGAATTCGATCAAACTGATCTTTAACTATTCAGTATAAAGCTTGTCTATCTGATTAAACGGAAATTTGATTTCTAAGAGAACTCAAATTCCTCCTTCAAAATTTCTTTTTAAAATAACTTACTATGTATAAGAAAATCATATATAAGCAAATAAAATTTATTCGAATAATACTTGGAGTTTCATCCTTGGCTGCTACAGTATCCTGAACAGTCATGTTGAAGACTCTTACAGTTGATTTTGTTGGTTTGCTTGTTGAAGTTGGTCCGGTTATCGCCAGAGTCCCGTTGCCTTTCCCCGTACTCACACTTCCTGCCTCTATTCTCCTTTTCGGATAATCCTTCACCTTATGCTCCGTTGATCCACACAGAAAACACCCACTGTTCATCTTGGGATTGGGGCAGTTAGGAGAGATATATCCCTCCTGCCTACACTTGTAACACACAAACTTACCTTTTAGACACCCACCTAAGTGATTTTTTCCGCAATTCTTAAACTGCACAGCCTTCTTCTTAACACCTTCATGCTTAACCTGAATATTCCCAAAATTATTTCCCTTCCTCTTTCCATTCCCACTCCCACTACTGGCTTCTATCTTCACTGCTCCCTCAACCTTACCCTTATTTTTTTTCTCCTTGTTGTAGAGGCTCATAGCCTTACTCCCCTCTTTAGCTATAATAGCCTTTTCTAAATGTGCTACAAAGGTATTCATCTGCAACACTACCACCTTGTTGTAGAGTCATGGTTTTAATCCCAGCTCAAACCTCCTCGCCTTTCTTGCTTCTGTATCAACTTAATGCAGAACGAACTTATCCAATTCATTAAACTTTGCGTCATACTCCGCAATTATCATGTTCTCCTCCAAAAATTTCACCTCCATCCTAGCTTGTATATTGGATGAGAAATAGTTCTTGGAGAACAGTGTCTTAAACCTAGCCCATATAACCAATCCTTCTCATTCCCTAGCTTGATTTGCCTCCCACCAAAAATTTGCCTCCCTTCATCATATAAGTGGCCAAAGTTGTCTTTTGCCCCTCCACTACCCTTGCTATCACAAACACTTTTTCTATCTCCTTAACCCAAGTATGAGCTTCTATCAGGTCAGTTGTCCCTCTAAATTCTGGTGGTCCTACATCCTTCAAATCTTTGAATTTTGCCAAGCGATTGTCTGCCTGATTTCTTGCGGCTGGCATTCCATGTTGTATGGCTTGAGCTACCATGTTTGCAAAGTTCTACATCAGATCTGGTTGTTGTCCTCCAATATTGTTGACAGATTCTTCTCCTCTTTGGTTTCAGGTTCAACGTCTTGTTGGCATTATCTTATTAAATAAGACCATAAATTATACTTTATTAACTTACATTCTAAACCTTATCGTATAAGTTTAATATATCAAACTTATTTCCTTAATCAAACATAGATTCTTATTCATTCAACTAATTCATAGTTCTTTACATAGCATAACAAGTACTGCTTTAAACATCCGATATCCCTTTGCGACCATAAAAGTCGGGATTCGCTGCTATAACTTATACAAAAGTTTGGAATATTACATTACACAGACATACCTAACATATATACAACACCGAACACACATATTTCAACAGTACTTATAATACTTATTCACTACGCCTTTTTCTTGATCTTGGATAACCTTTCGCCTAATGACCTTCTATCCCATAAATAAAACAGACACCTTTCTTCGGATTGGGACAATGAGGAGAGATATGTCCCTCATGTCCGCAATTATAGCAAACATTTTCCCCTTTTCTGCATAAGCCTTCATGTTTCTTGTTATAATTTGTACATTTTTCTATTTTGTTAGAGTTCCCTTGGTTAGAGTCAGAATTTCCTAAGTCACGGTCTTTCATCTTACTTTTCCCCTTCTTGCTCGGAGCTGCACATGATTTGTTGGTTTTATCTCCCATCTGATCAATTTGGATTTTAAGCTTATCTTGTTCTTCCACTGTTTCTATTAATTCCTTCCGCAATTGACTATTTAATATCTTTTCTATTTCCAACGACTTTTCCAGAGAAGAAACCTTGTTCCTCAGATTCTGCACTTCCGTTAATGCTTGATCAGCTCCAACTTCAGTGTCTGAATCACTATCTGTTAGTTCCACCGTTTCTAGATCTGGTACTACGTTTTCCACAATAACCACCTCATCAGGGTTGCTTTCAATGTGAACCTCCATTTCAGCTATTGGCTTTGATATTGGCTCGATTATAGAGATTAGCTCCTTCTTTAGGATCTGAGGGTATCCTAATCCTTTACCTGACATCTACATATAAATTATCTTGATTAGAATATAATATATACACACAACAAATAATAGTTTTATATAGGTTATCTTTTATTTTGGTTGAGAATGAATTTATCCAATTCATCTCATTTTAAAAAATATATGAGTTATTTGTGTTTTCAATATTTTCCTCTGTCGTAAGGTTATAGCCTAAGGTTTATCCCCACCTAAGGTTTCAAACCCTAAGCTCTGATACCAACTTGCGACGTCCCCAAATTCAGGTACTTGAAACCCAAACTCGATGCTTCATGATACCATTTCTTTGAGCGGAATAATAATAATAATATAAACATTAAACTTAATTTACATACATCAGAGTTTTCTAATCCCAGGTTCCCAACCTTTAATACATTACATTACATGATAAGTAATAAATATCATTGTCTTAATAGAGTCTAAATATTACATAGGATAGCGTAGAACTTATTCTGCAACCTTTCTTTTTCCTTTTTCCTTGGCAGAGCCTTCAGGTTGATCAAACTTAACTGAAAACTTTTAAATTAAGCAAGAATGAGCATTTGAGTGCCCAGGAAGTAATAGCAAGCAATAAAAGTTCGCTGAAAGAAGTAAATGTTTTTTTGTGAATGGCACTTCTACAATGAATCAACAGTTGTGAAGTAAGCTGAAGCAACAATAAATAATATATCAATTCTATTACAAATTTTTAAAACTACGTACTGACTGTAAATAGAGAGCATTCGACAAATTATAAACATTGTTTTTAATTTTTGCAAAGGTTAAACAGAACATCATCTGTAAACCATCATAACTTACAGGCACGGGGGTGATCAACCCATTATGCCCTGTATTGATCAATACTACATGTTCTAACGATATTTTCGTCTTAGGCGCACAAAAGTTTCCCATATTATGGATGTTAATAGTTAGTCTGAATCCAAACCAAAATAATTTGGTTGGATATCAATAAGGTTCTATCATGTTCAACGATATTTTTAAATCTATGTCTAGCTGAGTCAAATAGCTTAGACGACTTTTTAATTAACCTATACATCCTGGAAACTAATAAGTACTTGGAATACAATGTATATGGCTATTATATATGGCTGATTGCTGAGATTTTTGTAAAATGGAAAGTCAAGAGTGGTTGAACCACTAAAGTGTTGGCAAAACTTGCAAGTTAACTAAAAATAATGCAAGAAGGGAAATTTGGTCTTTTGCATTGTAATTTTAATGGCATGTTGGTAATCTTGGCTAACCCTTAGGGTTTAACCCTAATGTTTTGCAAATTACTTTTCTAAAATTTTGCAATTAGGATTTAAAATGGAAATTTAGTTTCCTAAAAATGGAAATTAGGATTTCATAATCATGCTTAGTTTCCTAATTACAAAGAACGTAGAAATTAGATTAAAGATTTACTTAATTAGCATTTAGCTTTCTAATTTAGCGATTAGGGTTTATAATATAGTAATTAAGGTTCCTAATTTGATAATTAGGGTTTTCAATTAGTAATTAGGGTTTTCTAAGTAATAATTAGGTTTTCCCTAATTAACATTAAATTCTATATTACTTGACATTAGACACATTAACACCATCACTTATTAGTTTTAAAGTCTTACTTGATTTCTGAATTAGGGTTTTAACAGTTTACATTAGGGTTTTGACATGCTAAACCATAATTGACCAACCATTATCAATATACACATATAATACATATTTATAGCATTGAAATATAATTAATATTTATATTATTATTCTCATTCCTTATTCAAAATCCGAAATTAGGGTTTTGAATCAATTTCTGACATAACTTTTTCATATATACCATTATTAATTAAGTTAAAATAATTAACTTAATTAATCAATAAATTCATGTAATAAAATAATTACTATAATAATTCTAATAATCACATCATATATTATTTAAATAATATTATAGTCATATTTTCATAGAAAATAAATAATAAAAACATTTCTACTACACATTTAATTTAATATAATAATATAATTTATAATGATCAATAATTCTTAAAACAATTATTTTAATTATTCATGTAATAAATAAATTTTATTTATCACACTTATACATACACTTTACCTTGTACATATTCCCACCTTTATATATAAAAAAAATTATACGCAAAATTTCTTATTTAATTATATTAAAAATATTGGGTTATTACAGTTTCTCAACCAAATTGGTCTTTTTAACTTTTGTTGTTTTCGTATTTAACTATATTAACAACTTCTAACAAAAAATTACAGATTACAACAAGTTTTAGCCATCAATTTTTGGACTCAAAAATGAGTATTTCTTGACATTTCTATGGAATTGAAAACTTAGGAATCAAAAACATATAAGTTAGCATTATTACCTCTTGAATGCTTGCAATCATTAACTATAGCTCATCCATTCTTCCAATTCTACTAACTCTCCAATTCCACTAACTTCCAATAGCAAAATTCAGACATTTCAAACAACGGGAAAGGAGAAGAAGAAGGCTCTATTTATAGAGGATTTGCTACCCAGCTTCTAGCTTTGCACTAAGGTTTGATTCAATGGGAAATGGAAGAAATCACTAGGCAAGAAAGAGTTGGCCAACTGCCATCCTCTATAGCTATCATTACTGCTATACTAGCTTCAACCACCTACTAATTTTCACGCAATATAGAGTTAGGCTACTATTCATTATATTGATAAATAACACTTATTTTGGGACAAGACTAATTCTCAGCACTAAAGCTTAGTCTAGTTACTTTAATTCCAAAAATGAAATTTTAATGTGTTAATGCTACTACACCAAGTAAAATTAGGGATTATTTATGAACTCACATCATTTACTCCATGTACATTAGTCCACATAATATTTTAATTAAGCTATATATAGCTTAGTTGGGTACTCTCATCCCATTATTTTTTATCACACATAAATATCACAATGATTATTATCAATCATCTATTATCTTTTCCATTAATTTTCTTTTAATAATTCCAGTTAAACCTTCAGTCTAGTTTAACTTTAATACTTAGGCCACACAAGACTCATTTATCTCATTTACTGGAGTTATATAACTCAAGCTCATTATTTCTATAATAAAATATTAAAGGTCTAGGCCACGTTTGGCTATTCTCCAATCCCACATTATTTTAATATTTATTTAATGTAAAGCTTAGGTGTCACACTTTACCTTAATATTTAATTACCTTAGATGAGTGTATACTATAAACTTATACTCATAACATCTTTATCCAAATAGCCATTTATAATTATATTGGTATTTTTCTTTTATTAATCACCTAACCCTTTTATATATTACAATACCATGAAATATATCAAAAATATCAAATATTAATTAACATATTTCTTTCATCCTATTATGCTAAACACATATATATTAATTCACTGTCTTCTGTAAGTGAATTAATCCTTTCTATTCAATTTAATATTATGCCACTACCCCGCAAAGCTTCATAATATAATATTCTATAATATAGCTTAATTAACTATATTTATTTCGGGTTAATTAATTAACTCTTATTCAAATCCATTCATGGACACTATAAATATCAAATATGACCCATATGATAACATATTAGTCACTAATATACAATTCCTATAGTTTAGATTACACAACTCATGAGATTACACAAACTCATCATGAACTGTCTACAAACCTGGGAGAGCTGCAGGTAGACCCGCGGCCATCCGTGGGTTTATCTTGCTTGGCCTTTCCCTTTCACAAGTCATTTTTAGTTGAAGTCGCACAGAGATTTCGAGAATTCTTCTTCAGATCTGCTGAGTTCGGGCTGTTTTCTACAAAATCCATCACCGTACAAGTGTTCTGTACTATCTTGGTAACGTATGCATGTCTTCTTTTCCAGTTTTGACCGTTGGAAAGTGAGTTATCACATGAAATGCTTATGAACACATAGTAGTGAATATGCATGCTCATATGACTTGATGAAAAATATTCAACATAGTAAATGGTTGTATTTAACCAAGCTGAACATATTGATGTGAAAAAATAGACTTTTAAAACAGTCAATTGGGCACCTTTTTAGCTATTTCTTATCTTATTTGAGGACAAATGAGCAAAGGTTGTAAAGCAAAGTAATCTTGTTAATTAAACTACCTTTATGGATTATAACTTTGATATTTTTATGCATATAGGATGTTTATGACTATGAACGTGTTGTGCTACTGAATGGCCACCTAGTCATGACTACATGCATGTGTATAGTTCTTTTTACAAAGGAGACTCTGGCAAAAAAAATTCGCGAGTCTAGGCATTGACTAAACATGCATTTTTAACTCTACTGTAGGTGTGTGTTAACATAATACATGCATGCTTATAGACATAAAATACATTTAATGAGCTCTAGGTTAGAATTTACCACACCCTTTTAGAGGTTATTTGGATACTTTTATCCAGATATATTGATCCAGACCAGCTGAGTAGCTCTCATAGGAGCTCTTCCGGTCTAAGGAGGAGAGCTTCTGATGTACCTCGGCCTCGCCCAGCCTGACAGCCTAATCGGTTGGCAGAGTCAGTTATTCGTCCTATCCGAGTTGATGTACCAGATGTTGAGGATGAGGAGGAGGATGTACCAGTTACGAATCCTGCTCCTGCTGCTTCTATTCCCCGCAGGGAGTTACCAGCCATACATGTGATGAATCCAGAGCTTCTAGATGATGTGAGTCACCACTCATTGATCTATTTATATGCAAACGAGGTAAAGCTGTATTTAATCTTCCTTTTTCCTATTAATGAGGAGCAAGGGTTCTGATTTTGGTTTGCATTTGATGCAGTCTCCCTGCTTTACATAACCTCGAGGGAACTGGTTCAGTATACACTCTTTGTACCAGACTCTTCAACCAGAGTATCGAGAGATTGTGCATACTTAGGGTTTCTAGGCATTCTTTTCCATCATCCACTGTCGTTGTCCTTGGGCTTACCTCAGGGCATTGTCTGAGCACTAGTTTCAACAGACTCAGTCTCTCCATTTGCTGGATTATGACGTGATGATGACACCGATGGATTGGCAGTTTATCACCGGTATGGAGTTTTTTGGGGCGCAGTGCCTTGTGTGGTTGACATCTCCCCTACTGTCATTAAATCCTTACTAGGAGTTCAGGTTGCGGCGCTCAAAGACAGGATAGTTCGCACCTGTCCTTTGATTGTAGACGCCATGAGTGAGCTATTACCCGATGATAAGAGAGTAAGGGATTGCATTCTTCGGCGATTGTTCCTGATCATCCTCCGGGGTTTATCCATGGTGGATAACTCTTCCACAGTGTCGTTCACTTTAGTCAACGCCACACTAAAGGTGGAATGTATTTGAGAGTTTAACTTGGGCTCCTATACCTTTGCATATTTCCTCAAGGGAATGCGCATGCACTCGCAGGGCTTGATGGAGGCTTGGCTAGGATTCTGCCCATTCCTGCTGGTGAGTATTTCTCTTTTGATTTCCCTTATTTGAGTTAAGAGTGTTGACTGATGGTAGATGTTTGATCTTGTATTGGTATTTTTGGGCCTATGAGGGGCTTCCATGTCCGCGTCCCATTAGTTTGTTATGTTTAGGTACCTACCTAGGGGGACGACGATGGCATCATTTCACATTGGTGGAGGTTCCTCTAGCTGAGAGTTTTACCCATTCACGCTTATAGTTGGAGCTATTGACTGTCGATATCATTACATGGGTTCCTTACTCTGAGGACCATTTGACAGTTGGCTTTGAGGGTGGTTTCCCAACTTGGGTCGAGCATATGATGTCCACCCGTCGGATTCCTCTCTTCACAGATGGAGGATGAGAGCTCTATTTTGGAGAGCGTTCTATTAAGAGCACCACGGGAGAGATTTATATACTAATCTATCATCCTTCTAGGCGTTATTGGCATGTGTCGCAGCCACCGATCAGTGATATCCCATTCGTGGGAGTTGATGGCTTTACTTTGTCAGAGGGATCGTTCACTCAGGAGGCATATGACCACTGCTGGTCCCCTCGTATCATCGGAGCTCGGACCCGCACCACCCAATTTATGGGGAATATAGTTCCTGGCTCCGTCATGATGGCAGATTAGATTGCCTGCGTCTGAGAACTTAATCATTTGACGCAGATTGATAGCTTAACCCAGCAGTTGGACCAGACACATTTTTTCATCTAAAATTTGGGCACAGATCCTTCCGAGGTGGATAATTTTGATCCTTCCAACTTAGGTGTTAGCCCTTCATCTTGCCCATATTCAGATGGTTTCGTCGGTGCAGATCCTTTATTATATCGGCCTGATATCCCTAGTGGAGGAGATACAGTGACTCAGGAGGAGTTTCCCATATTCAGATGGTTTCATACACAACAAGCATTTTTTTATAATTTTTCAACTCCCTTAAGTATTTTTCAAAAATCAATTTCTAATTAATTCCTTAAGAAATTAGCTACCTCAAGTTTAACTCCAGAAATTCCCAAATCTTGGCAAGATCTTACACATGTTAACGTGAGCTTCCATTTTAAATTTCATGGTCATCGGAGTTATAGAACTCTGGTTATAGCATTTTTCGTCGGAAAAACCTAAATATTAAAATAGTCATAACTTGTTCATTTTACGTCGGAATGAGCTCATTTTTGGACATGAGGTACTTTATACGATATATTTCCATGTCCCAAAAGGCCGGAATTTTTTTCACAAATTAAGTGGCCGAAACAGCCCTTACAAAATTTTGGGCAGTAGCTTTTTCTCCTTTTTCACTTTTTCGCGCTTTCTTAAAAATAGTCCATAGAAAAATCTACAATTCCTCTTTTAGTGATTCCACTTGGAGATGTTAGAAAAATTATCATAATATCCTCCCAAAATTTTCCAGAATTTTTCAATGTCCGAAAATAGGTCCACACGACCCATTCTGAGTCGCCAGATATCACACTATAAAAATCAAATACAAACTTCATACAACTGTTGAACTGTCGTACAGAATACGACCATAGTTAAACTGTGAGTTTTAATACAAATACATGTAACTCTCATGGTGCCTCAACCACAACCTTACAATGGTACTTTACATAAAAGTACAGTTAAAAACTGTGACGCCCCCAAAATTAGGTATTCATCACCCATCTTGAGTCGCCAAATACATGGTACAGAATTCAAATATAACTTAATAATAAAGCTGTCGTGTAAAATGCGATGAAACATAAACTGAGAGTTTTAATAAGAGTATTGTCATTTAGACAATATCCACACCCAATGAAGTCCTCGTTACATTTATTGTTACATTATTTAACAGAATAGTGATGACTACTAATGCTATCATCTGGACCGTCACTCCGTTCCCCGACTCGTCCCAGCTATATTCTCATTTCCTGAAGAGAACAGTGAAGGAAAGGGTGAGCTCAACTAGCCTAGTAAGAAATATTATGATTAAGATAATGCAGAATAAATTATCATTAGTCTTCAACAATGTTAAACTGATAAAATACAGTAGACATCAAGTTTAACTGCAGTGGAACAAGCAATCCATTAATAGAGTCAAGTAGAGAATAAAATCTACTATCTTTTATGATTTAAAAAGTTTTCACCAATTTTTATCGCTGAGACTCAGCTTAATAAATAAACCACATCATCGAATCATGCCTGCACTACAGGCCAAGGATATTCTTTAAATCATCAATGGTCATGACTATACCGAATAATCCCTTGTCATTATCATACCAAGTCCATCTCTGCACGTAAGCCAAAGATATACAATAATAAAACCAATAACCAACAATTCATCTTTGCACGTAAGCCAAAGATATATTATTCAATAAACAACAGTCCATCTTCGCACGTAAGCAAAATATAACTTTCATCACCATATAAGCATGAGGATGATGACAATGATATAAGCATTAATCAAACTAAAACAAGGATAAATATTAAAGACTTTAATTTTATCCAAATATTATCCATCACTTAAATAACTCATAATCTAATATTGTTAATATTATAACAATATTTTAATCACCTCTTAAACTTATAAATAATTTATTTCAATTGTTTACACTTTATCAAATAATGCATTTAATCATTCAAAAATGTCATACTCATGAGATTTCATCACTAATGATCAAATCCCTTATCAACAATCTACATATACCTTATATAGGATTCCCAAGCCATAAAATCCTATTTTCCAACTTTGTTACTTCACATAACATATTTAACTCATATGTTCGCAACTAAACTATTTTCATGAAAAATACCAAATCAGTCCCAAAAATATTTCTTTTCTGGGATATAGCATAATATAGTCCCATAAAGAACATACATTTTTCTCAGAATTTTTAAAATTCATTTACTATTTTTCAAAAATCAATTTCCAATTAATTCTTTAAGAAATTAGTTACCTCAAGTTTAACTCCAGAAATTCCCAAATCTTGGTAGGATCTTACACATGTTAACATGAGTCTCCTGTTTAAATTTCATGGTCATCAGAGTTATAGAACTCCGGTTATAGCATTTTCATCGAAAAAATCTAAATATTGAAATGGTCAGAACTTGCTCATTTTAAGTCGGAATGAGCTCATTTTTGGACAGGATGTACCTTATACCATATACTTTCATGTCCCAAAAGGCCGGAATTTTTCCACAAATTAAGTGGCCGAAACAGCCCTTTTAATTTTATGGGTAGTATCATTTTCTGTATTTGCAGCTTTTGACTCCTTTGCTAAAATCAGTCCACACGAAAATCTACAACACCTTTTCCAGTGATTCCACTTGGATAAGTTATATAACTCATAGATCTAACTCTAGAACTTGACCACACTAAAAAATTGAAAATATAATAGGAGATATGGTCAATTGAATTTCATGTTTCATTTTCACCAAAATCTGATTTTTCAACCCTTTGTGATTTCTAAGAAACTTTCATGTTTTCACATATTAACCGATATAACTTATCAAACACTTACTAATACTACATATACCCATGATTTTCATAAGTCCAATGCTTTTATTATTACTCTCATCATAATCAACGTAACCAGATTATTTCCACAATTTAATAAGGAATGAATACGAAGGATCATTCACCATGCATGTGGTAATCCACTTATACAGGTTATTCCAACAGAATAATAAAGAATAGAATAATAGAAGGATTCACCATGCATGCGATAGAGACCGCATGCATGTGTTATTCCCAATGTAATAATAAAGAGGCGGAACCAGTCCGAAGCGTAAACGCATGCATATGATATTCAAATAGAATAATAAAGAATGAAATAACAATAGAAATCATCATGCATACGGTACTTCGCATAGACAGGTTATTCCAACAGAATAATAAATGATGGAACTAGGTCCCAAGAAAAGCGTGCATGTGATGGATATTACGCGAGAATAATAAATGCGAATAATAAATAATGGAACCAGTCCCACAGTAAAGCATGCGAGCATGGATATTCCGATAGAATAATAAATGCGGAATAATAAATAATGGAACCAGGTCCGGCGTAAAACACACAGACAAGATATTCTGATAGAATAACAAATGCAGAATAATAAATAATGGAAGCAGGACAGGCAAAATTCACACCGACAGGATATTCCAATAGAATAATAAAGAATTGAATAATAGAAGAATTTCACCATGTATGCGGTACTTCGCATAAACAGGTTATTCCAACATAATAATGAAGAATTGAATAACAACTCTTACGAGTATTGAAAGAAAATAATTCTATTCATGAATACGAAAGAATAATACCCCTTACAGGTACAACAAATAATATCCCTTACCTCAGAAGAAACTGGATACTGGAATTGTGAGCTAGTAGGCATCTCTTCTTCTTTCTCTCCATAGATTTTCTCTCTATAGCTTCTCTCTATAATTTCTCTCTATAATAATGGCTCTAAAGCTTTATTGAATTGGTGAAAATGAATGAAGAATGAGCTTCTATTTATAGGAAAATATATTTTCAATAATTGCACGTTTTGGGGCTCGAAATATTACATTACAATACCTCCAACTTTTCTTTTATCTTTAATTTAGTCATGCAAGTATTATCTATCTTGCACCAACTCCCCTAATAGTAAATCATGTGAATCAATAGTAAAATCATGTGACTCAATAGTAAATCATGTGACTCAATAGTTCTAAACATTTGAAAAAATTAATTACAATATAGTACCTCCATCTATACCTCCATCTTTAACTTCATGCAAGTATTATCAATCTTGCACCAACTCCCCTAATAGTAAATGAATGTGACTCAATAGTACACACATGTGAACAAATAGTTATATAAGCATTGAATAAGTAGCAATTAATTGCTCATTTATCCGATAAATTACCCGATTTATCAATATAACCCCCAGACATCAATTATCATTGGAATAGATGTCGATTTCAACTAACACCAATAATCCCAACACAATGGAACTATCAAATTCATCTTTAATCAACACGAACTTATTAATCATTAATATTATAACTCACAATATTTAACAACCAGATCATTCCCAGGAAAGAGGGGGCTTTCCAATAAGGATTTCTCCCTATTGGCGCGCAATTAGGTGACCAAACCTCTCCTTTGCAGAACTTCTAGATATTGTAAATATTGCAATTTAATAATATGAATAACTTTGTCGTCTCAATTATTGATTTAATAATATATCATATAACGAAGAAAATACTGTGACAAAAATCGAATCAATAATATGAGAGATATGATGCAAAAATTCTCAGTAGCATAATTGAATATAACCGAGTGACTTCTCACGTAAGCATCAATAACCAATACTTGTGCCACTATGCAATCACGCCATTCATCGTACTTTTACTACCGGGTAGTTCAACAATATTAACGGTAAAACCTCCGCCATTATTTTCATAAAATATTTTTGTCGTTTTCTAACTACGACCATACTTAGTTGCCAGGGTCCACTAATGATTATGATGTCGCATTTAATATTCCCCGACAAAAAAGAATATTCCCGCCAAACGAATATTATATAACAACTCATGACTTTTTTGTAAATTTATAAATATTACCCACAACTATAATATTATATCAAATCCACAAAAAATATTTCGAGAAAATTAAATATTTATTCATAAAATCTAGGGTCTCACAAAAACTGTTTTAGAAATTAAAATCTTTGGGAAGTGCTCAAGGAAACCATTGTACATGGGAAGCCATGCGTCTAGGTTATGATTGATATCATATGTCCACAGAATTATCCTTGGTTGACCCAATAGACCCCAAAGAAAAACCAGAAGATTACTATCATCTTCTTTCCAATGGTGAGTCTTCTCTTGACATATAACTATCTCCAATGTCTTCAAGTGAAAATTTATATTTCAAATAAACTCCACGATCATATAGGTAGTGCTCGTAGATATACTCAGCAAGTGGATGTGCATAACCCTATCTATATGATAACTCGAGGTTTGTATGTCATTAGACATCTTGTATAATAGTGGCAAAACACCCTTCCAAAGTTGGGTTCACCTCACCCTATTCGGTTCACCAAAATTAAATATCAAATGACGTATAAAGTACGAACCACTTATCTAAAGTTCTCAATAAAATTATTTACATACTATTTAGGGAGAACCTCAACAGCTATAAACCACCGTTCTGTTCCCCTGTTATCCCCGCTCAACTCGGTAAACCCCTGTTTTGTGAAGCGAAAGGGTGAGCACAACTAGCTCAATAAAGAATATCATGACTAAAGATAATTAAATTCTCAATAGCCTTCATCAGTAAGAAATCGGAGATTTAGAACATATGGTAGATGATAAAACTTTTCGACCATAGTTGCAGCGGAACGAGCAATCCATTAGAAGAGTCAAAAAGACAATCAGGTCTATTATCTTCTCCATGTTAAAAGTCCACCAATAATGTTTTATCCCTGTAATATCAATCAACAATTCCTGTCCAAAATCACATGAATAATTCATAATCATAATTGTGATTCTAAATTTCTCTTCGCACCCAGGACGAAGATAATTTTCATCACCTATCTTCACCTGAAACATAAGAAATCATGGTTATACCAAATCACAATTCCTGCTCACAATCATACTAATAAATTCATCTTTGCACTACGGCCAAAGATATTCATTAACAATTCATCTTTGCACTACAGGCCAAAGACATACAACTGTATTTTAGAAGAGTCAAGTAGAGCATGATATCTACTATCTTTTACTTAATTAAAAGTGTATTATCAATATGTTATCATTTGAGACTCAACAATAATTAATGCACATCATCAAATCATCCTCAGACTACTACCAAGGATATTCATTAGTATTACGACCATGAATTATCCATGCACTACGGGCCAAGGATATTCGTGTTTTCAATTACGGTCATGATTATACCGAATAATCCCTGGTCATAATCATACCAAGTCTATCTATGCACTACAGTCCAAAGATGACTTTTACCACATCATTTATAATATTACGGTCATGATTATTCCGAATAATCCCTAGTCATAATCATACCAAGTACATCTATGCACGTAAACCACGGATGACTTTCAACACAATATAAGCATGAGGATCACGATAATGATATAAAGAATCAATCAAATGAGATAAAGGATAAATATTAAATATTTACAATATAATTTATCCAGGGTTCAAGAATATCCCAATGTTATCAATCACTTAATAATCTCATAATCTAATATCATTAACATTATAACAAGATTTTAATCATTTCTTAAACTTATAAATAATTTATTTTAATTGTTTACACTTTACCAAATAATGAATTTAATCATTCAAAAATGCTATACTCATAAGATTTTATCACCAATGATCAAATCCTCATAAAAAATTTGCATATACCTTATATAGGATTTTCAAGCCATAAAATGCTATTTACCAATTTTTCAACTTCACATAACATATTTAACTCATATGTTCGTAACTAAACTATTTTCATGAAAAAATATCAAATCAACTTATTATTTTTTTATCCTTTGTCCAAACATATATACATATATTTCATACACAACAAGTATTTTTTTATAATTTTTCAACTCCCTTAAGTATTTTTCAAAAATGAATTTCTAATTAATTCCTTAAGAAATTAGCTATCTGAAGTTTAACTCCAGAAATTCCCAAATCTTGGCAGGATCTTACACATGTTAACGTGAGCTTCTACTTTAAATTTCATGGTCACCGGAGTTATAGAACTCCGGTTATAGCATTTTTCTTCGAAAAAAACCTAAATATTGAAATAGTCATAACTTGCTCATTTAAGTTGGAATGAGCTCATTTTTGGACATGAGGTAGTTTATACCATATATTTCCATGTCCCAAAAGACTAGAATATTTCTCACAAATTAAGTGGCCGAAACATCCCTTACAAAATTTTGGGCAATAGCTTTTTCTCCTTTTTCACTTTTTCATGCTTTGTTAAAAATAGTCCATACAAAAATCTACAACTCCTGTTTCAGTGATTCCACTTGGAGATGTTAGAAAACTTATCATAATATCCCCCCAAATTTTTCAAATGGATTTTAACCCGCCATGCGGTAATTGACGTAAACAGATCATTTCCACAATTTAATAAGGAATGAATACAAAGGATCATTCACCATACATGTGTTAATCCACATAGACAGGTTATTCCAACGGAATAATAAAGAATGGAATAACAGAAGAATTCACCATGCATGTATAGGCCGCATGCATGTGTTATTTCTAACGTAATAATAAAGAATGGAACTGAGGCCATGCGTAATCCGCATGCATGGATATTCCAATGAATAATAAAGAATGAAATAATAACGAATTCACTGTGCATGCGATAAACCGCATGCATAAAGTTATTCCAATAGAATAATAAAGAATGGAACCAGGTCATGCGTAATCCGCACAGACAGGATATTTCAACAAAATAATAAAGAACGGAACCAGGTCACGCATAATTCGTACAGACAGGATATTCCAACAGAATAATAAAGAATGGAATAGTAGAAGAATTTCACCATGTATGCAGTACTTCGCATAGACAGGTTATTCCAACATAATATTAAGGAATGGAATAACAATAGCTCTCTTCATGAATACAAAAGAAATAATACCCCTTACTATAATAATAATATCCCTTACCTCAAAAGAAAACTAGATACTGGAATAGTGAGGTAGCAGACTTCTCTTCTTCTTTCTCTCTATAATAATTGCTCTATAGCTTTAGTGAATTGGTGAGAAATGAAGGAAGAATGAGCTTCTATTTATATAAAAATATAGTTTTAATAATTGCACGTTTTGGGGCTCGAAATATTATAGTATAATACCTCCCTCTTTTTCTTCATTTTTAATTTAGTCCTACAAGTATTATCAAACTTGCACCACCTCCCCTAATAGTAAATAATGTGAATCAATAGTTCAATCATGTGAATCAAAAGTTATAATCATGTGAAAATACGAATTACAGTATAGTACCTCCATCTATACCTCCATTTTTAATTTAGTCATGCAAGTATTATCAATCTTGCGCCACCTCCCCTAATAGTACAAGAATGTGAATCAATAGTACACACATGTGAACAAATAGTTATAATCATGTGAATTAATAGCAATTAAATGCTCATTTATCCGGTTAATTACCCGATTGGTCAATATAACCTCCAGACATCAATTATTATCGAAATAAATGTCGATTTCCACTAACACTAACAATCCCAACACAATGGAAATATTTTTCTCAAAAATTTCATTTTTGAAATTTTAAAGTTTGACTTTTTTCGAAAAAGTCAACTATTGACTTTTTTGACCAAAAAGTCAACCCCGTCAAATTTTGTTTTTATATTCTATTTCTACTAATTTCATCTTTCCAAACTCAAATATCACGTCCGCGTCTCCAAATTCAACTCCGAATTCAAATTCAATTTTTAATAACATTCATTAATATTATAACTCACAATATTTAACAAATAGGTCGTTCCCAGGAAAGAGGGGGCTTTCCGATAAGGATTTCTCCTTATTAGCGCGCAATTAGGTGACCATACCTCTCTTTGACAGAACTTCTAGACATTGTCAATATTACAAATAAAAATATGAATAACTTTTTCATCTTAATTATTAATTTAATAATATATAAAATATTATGCAGATGATACTATAACAATAATTGAATCAATAATATGAGAGATATGATGCAGCAATTATTGTAGCAATAATTGAGTATAACTGAGTGACTTCTCACATAAGCATCAATAATCAATACCGTGTGCTACTATGCAACCACGCGTATTACTGTACTTTTACTACCGGTTATTTTATGACAACTTGCTTACTTTGATAATTTTTCAAATATGACCCTTAAATTTAAACTTTTATCAATATAACTATTTACCAAAATAGAAAAATTGAATACTTTTATTTCATAAAATTTGGGATCTCACAATAATTGCATGTTTCTCCAGGGCTTGTGATCTTGATGTATTCTAAACTCCCCATTGATGGATGGACATTAAGATGTCTCAGGATCTTTCAGAATGGATCGTTGATATGTGTATTCTCTACCCTTTGGTGTATTGGGACTGGTTTCTGTATGTGGTTATGGAGAGGATTGTGGCTTTCCTCTCGGAGGTTGACCATCCCGTAGATGGTCGCCGATACTCCTTTGTATTGGGGAGACAAGGTAGTTCCATCTCTTATGGATTGGTGTTTCTCTTTGAGGACTTAACCGCAGCTTAGAAAGTCACCAATTTTTCTCCCAATTATGTGGGGAGACCAGGTAGTTCCATCCGTTTGGTCTAAGCCGATGATGTGTGGTTTGAAAGATGATCCCAAAACCATTGACTAGTTTTTGTGTTTTAGTAAGGGGTGGGACCGAACCATGAATGGCTGCCTACGTACTCCCATTGATAAGTAGAGATCAGGTCTGCGTAGTTCGAACCTATCATGAAAAGGTTGAAATTTGTATGTGATAAAAAGGGTGTAGAGGGATTTTTTTTCTTTTGTAGTTAAACTGAACCATAAAAATGGTTGCCTACTTACTCTCGTGTATTGGGGAGATCAGGTCGGTGTAGTTTGCCCCTGACATGACAAACTGAAGGTCTGAGATGTTTGATCCCTGGTGGGACAAACTGAAGGTGTTAAATGTTTGATTCCTGGTGGCACAAACTGAAGATGTGAAATGTTTGATCCCTAGTGGGACAAAATGAAGTGGTGAGGATTGTATGTAGTGAGAAAGGTTTTGAAAACCTAAATTAACTGGGGATCTGGTCATCCAAAACCAGGATGTTAGTTTGTAGGTAACTTCAGATATAGTACCGTTTCACAGTGTCCGAATTAAGGAGTTGTGGAAATTTCTCGCCATCCATCTCTTGTAATCTGAGGGCTCCTCCTATCATTACCTCCTTAACAAAAAACGGGCACTCCCAGTTTGGGCCTAATTTTCCTTTGGATTGATCTTGGTTATCAAGAACCTTCTTCAAGACCAAGTCATGTTCCTTAGAGGATATAAACGCTACAACTTCCTTCCATCCTGGACTAAATGTGACGCCCCCAAAATAGGTCCACACGACCCATTCTGAGTCGCCAGATATCATACTATAAAAATCAAATACAAACATCATTTATACAACTGTTAAATTATTGTACAGAATACGACCACAGTTAAACTATGAGTTTTAATACAAATGTATGTAACTCTTATGGTGCCTCGACCATAACCTTACAATGGTACTTTACATAAAAGTACAGTCAAAAATTGTTTTAGAAATTAAAATCTTTGGGAAGTGCTCAAGGAAACCTTCGTACATGGGAGGCCATGCGTCTAGGTTATGATAGATATCATATGTCCACAGAATTATCCTTGGTTGACCCAAAAGACCCCAAAGAAAAACGAGAAGATTACTATTATGTTCTTTCCAATGGTGAGTCTTTTCTTGACACATAACTATCTCCACTGTCAACAATTGAAAATTATATTTCAACCAAACTCCAAGATCATATAAGTTGTGCTCGTAGATATACTCAGCAAGTGGATGTGCACAACCCTGTCTTATGATAACACGAGGTTGTATGTCATTATACATCTTGTATGATAGTGGCAAAACACCCTTCCAAAGTTGGGTTCACCTCACCCTATTCGGTTCACCAAAATTAAATATCAAATGATGTATACAATACGACACACTTATCTAAAGTTCTCAATAAAATGATTTCCATACTATTTAGGGAGAACCTCAACAGCTATAGACCACCGTTCTATTCTTCTATTACACCCGCTCGACCCAGCTACACTTTTATTACCTGAAAGGAATTGTGAAGCAAAAAGGTGAGCACAACTAGCCCAGTAGAGAATATCATGACTAAAGATAATTTACATCATTAATAGCCTTTATGAGTAATAAATCAGAGATTTAGAACATATGGTAGATGATAAAACTTTTCAACCATAGTTACTGCGGAATGAGCAATCCATTAGAAGAGTCAAATAGACCATCAGATCTATTATCTTCTCCATGTTAATAGTCCACCAATAATGTTTTATTCCTGTAACATCAATCAACAATTCCTGCCCACAATCATATGAATAGCTCATAATCATAATTGTGATTCTAAATTCTTCTTCGCATCCAGGACGAAGATAATTTTCATCACCTATCATCACCTGAAATATCAAAAATCATAGTTATACCAAATCACAATTCCTGCTCATAATCATACTAATAAATTCATCTTTGCACTACGGCCAAAGATATTCATTAACAATTCATCTTTGCACTACAGGCCAAAGACATACAACTATATTTTAGAAGAGTCAAGTGGAGGATGATATCTACTATCTTTTACGAATTAAAAGTGTATAATCAATATTTTATCGCTGAGACTCAGCTTAATAAATAATCCACATCGTCAAATCATCCCTGCACTACGACCATGGATATTCATGTAATCATCAATGGTCATGATTATACCGAATAATTTCTGGTTATAATCATAACAATAGCTGTCCATCAATGCACTAAGGGCCAATGAGGACTTTTACCACATCATCTATAACATTACGGGTCATGATTATACCGAATGATCCCTAGTCATAATCATACCAATAAACAGTTCATCTATGCACATAAGCCAAAGATACTCATCAATCAATAGTTCATCTTTGCACTTAAGCCAAAGATATACAACTGTAAAACTAATAATCAACAGTCCATCTTTGCACGTAATCCAAAGATATACAACTATAAAACTAATAATCAACAGTCCATCTTTGCACGTAAGCCCACGTAAGCCAAAGATGACTTTCATCATAATATAAGCATTAGGGTGATGACAATGATATAAGCATTAATCAAACGAAAATAAGGATAAATATTAAAGACTTTAAATTTATCCAAATATTATCAATCAATTAATAAACGGTAAATCTATGTATTTCACCACTATACTTGGCAGGTTTTATTTAATACACCATTGAACTTTTAATTTTTTGAATTACCCCATTAAACAAGTTAAAAGTTTTTAATTGGATCATTCTGTTAACTGTTCCTCAATTATGTTAATATCAATGTTAGATGTTTCCTACGTGGCTTTCTTTAAAAAAAAGAAAAATGACTCAGCCACGATGGCTCAATCTAAGGTGGATTACGCGACAAAAGAAAAGTACTATCAAATCAAATCAAACGAAGTCTGAGTTATTTTTTACAGAGAGAGCGAGCGAACGATAATGTGAAGAAGGCAATTGCTACAAACTAGGGTTCCAAACTACTCGAAGTTCACACACACACACACACACACACACAGAGCGAGCGAAGAAGACGATTGCTACAAACTAGGGTTCCAAACTAGTCGAAGTTCACACAGAGAGAAAGAGAGCGAGTGAAAAAGAAGAAGGGGCGATTTGATCTGATAGGGTTTTGCATGCAAATCTCTGGCGAAGACGAAGGTATGTGTGGGTTTGTGTGATTTTTTTTCTTTGTCGAGATTCTTCTGCAAATATCTGAGTTAGAGTGGTTTCCCACTGATTATTGTTCGATTTGTGTTTAAATGTAACACCCTTAGAATATCTCCTGTAATTTTCAAAATGATGATGATTTTGCCACTGATTGGTTTTAGATTTTTATTTATATATCGATTTGGGTTTAAATGTAAATATTTAGATTTTTTTTTGGACTGATGTAAATATTAAGATTTTTTTTCTTCCACTAATTATTCTTTGATTTAGGTTTATATGGTGATTTGGGTTTAAGTAATGAATCAGTTTTGGTACATGATTGTTCCATGATTTGGGTTTATATGTAAATTTCTTCCACTGATTGTTCAATTTTACAATGTTTATTATCTAATGTTGTGCCCTGTACCTTTGCAGCATGGGTTTGTTTTCTGTGGAGTTTAATCATGGTGGTAGGTTCATTGAAGAATCAATATACCACTATGGAGGAGGTTTTATAGAATTGCTTCATGACGTTGATGGTGACTGGATGAATGTTGACAAAATATACAACTTACCTAAGAAGTATGGTTACAAAAAGAATACTGCAATGTATTTCAAAGTTGGGAACTTGGATATTTGTTATGGTTTAGAGTTGATACATGATGACCATAGTATTAGGTTACTAGTCGAGGAGGGTGAACGAAATGGTCTAGTTGATCTATATTGTGACCACTCTACTGATGAACTCTTACCATTTGAGATAGAAGTTGGTCAGAGAGGTGAGAGGGAAGTTGAGCAGCTTCTGCAGAAGGAAGTTGATGTTGTTGATGTGCAAGTTGATGCACCAAATGGAGATGATGACGAATCTACAGATGAAGAAACAGATACTGACTATAGTGAAGAAAGTGATGATGATGGGAATGAGGAGTTGATCAATGCTAGGCTGCATAAGGAAGAGATAATAAAATCAAAGATTAAAGAGTTGGAAGTTGTTTGTGAAGTTCAGTTGGAAGATGAAGTTCACTTGGATGATGAAGTTCAATTGGATGATGAAGTTGAAGTGGATTGTGGTGAAGTACCTGAACCTACAGGGACTCAAGCTTCTAGCTCAGTACATGTTAACAAGGCATCAGATAATCATGTGACACCTGAGAAAAAAGTCAGGATAAAGAAAAGGGTAGGACTTAACACACCTAACAAGAAGAAGAAAATTGTTGATGAAGATAATGTGGAGCCTACTTTCTCATCTGATGATGAGGTCATCACCAAATTTGGTACAAGGGGCATGAAACCATGGGAGGAAATATATGAAGATTCTGACTTTAAAGTACCTGCAACTCCTCCTTCAAGTAGTGATAGTGAGTGGGAAGGTGAAGAGCCAAGGATTAAACAGAAGAGAGTTGTTCATGTGTATAATCCAAACATAGCAATCAAAGATATTGAATTTGAGTTATACATGACTTTCACTGTGGTTAACCAACTAAGGGAAGCAATAAAAAATTATGCAGTTGGGAAGGGGAAAGGAATCTGGCTTAAAGTTAATGAAGCTACCAGAGTTCAAGCTAAGTGTGTAGCAGGATGTCCATGGAATCTTTGGGCAAGCTATGTTCCTAGGGAAAAATGGTTTCAAATTAAGGCTTACCCTACTAAGTTCCACAGTTGTATTAGGGCCAACAAGATAAAGATTATTAGATGTAGGTGGTTGGTGGATAAGTTTGGAGGGACAATTAAAACAAAGCAAAGGATCAAGTTGAGAGAATTACAAGAGGCAATAAAGCAAAGGTATGGATGGAAATCTTCTATTGCACAGTGTTTGCAAGTTAAAAAATTAACCTTATCCGAGATAGAGAAAACACTGGCAGAGCATTATGAGGGTGTTTGGGACTACGGACAGGAGATACTAAATACCAATCCAGGTAGCACTGTACAAATTAGGACTGATCAGGGCACTCCAAAAAGGTATCAAAGGATGTATATTTGTTTTGATGTTGTGAAGAAGAACTGGTTGGAAGGTTGCAGGCCTATTATTGAGCTTGATGGTTGTTTTCTAAAGATATATTGTAGAGGGGAGCTGTTAACTGCAATAAGTAGAGATGATAACAACTAGATGTTCCCAATAGCTTGGGCTGTGGTGGAATGTGGAAATAAAGACAGTTGGAGTTGGTTTTTAACTTTGTTATGCAATGATGTTGGATTAGAACAAGGCCGGGGATGGACATTAATTACTGATCAACAAAAGGTGCAGTTAACAATAATTTCATCTACACAATAATTTGCAATTTAAGAATACTTTGCATTACACATGTATATATCATTATACTAACCATCCTGCATATTTCCATAGGGTTTGGTGCCTGCTATTCAGGAGTTACTACCCCAAGTAGAGCACAGATGTTATGCAAGACACATATATGCAAATTGGAGGAAAAAGTTCCCTGGGGCAGCTTTGAAGGTGATGTTCAGGAAGGCATCAAAGGCCAACAATCCTGCTGATTTTCGAAAGGCAATGAAGGACATCAGGAAGGAATCAAAGGATGCACATACTGCCTTGATAGGTATCCCTCCTAAACTTTGGAGTAAGGCTTACTTTGATACCACCACCAAATGTGATGTAATGACAAACAATATGTCAGAGTGTTTTAACAGTTGGATCCTAGAGGTTAGGTATAAACCCATCTTAACAATGTTTGAAGATATCAAAACCCAGGTAATGGAGAGAATCCATATCAAGAGAGATCAGATTCTAAAAAGAGATGGAAAATTATGTCCTAGGATACTAACTAAAGTGAATAGGTCAATTAAATTGACAAGGTACTGTGATCACCATTGGGATGGGGGGCATATGTATGAGGTGAGTGACAGGTCAGGTAAATATGTGGTGGATATAGTGAAAAAAACCTACTCTTGTGGGGTATGGCAATTATCTGGAATACCTTGCCATCATGCTGTCACTGGGATACTTCATCAAGAGAGGCCTATTGAGGATTTTGTGGACCCTTGTTACTACATTGAAACCTATCTCAAGTCATATAACCACCTGTTAAACCCATGAGTGGTAGCAATGGTTGGCCTACCACTGATTTACCAGTCCTGTTGCCTCTATTGACTAAAAGATTAGCTGGAAGGCCAAAGAGATATAGAAGGAAAGATCCAACTGAAGAAAAAAAGCAGACTGGTAAAATTTCAAGGAAAGGGACTACAATGATGTGTTCCAAATACAAGCAATATGGACATAATAAAGCAGGTTATAAGAACACACCTGCCCAAGCACAACATGGTCCAGAAGCACAACATACTGCAAAAAGGCCAAAGCTTAATGTGAGTTATTTAATTTTTAAATTTATACTGCCTTTATATGTTTCCTTCAATTATGAAATGTACATACTAACATCCTGCAACTGTTTTATAGGTTAAAAGGAAACAAGGTGGTACAGTTGGGGAGAGGACTGGAACTGTGAGACAGAGATCAGGCAATGATGGTGGAACACAGTCTGGCTATATATTGCAGATGGGGGACAATGAAGGCTCTTCCATATGGATCTGTTTTAGATTTAGTATCTTTTTGGGGTTATTTTTGAACAATTAGAACAGTGAATGTTTAGTATCTTTTTTAGCTGTTAACTGCAGTGTTAGTATATTTTTGAGTTTGATTTGAATACTTTTGTCATGGTTTTAACTGCAGTTTTAGTATATTTTTGGGTCTGATGTAATGGTATTGGCAGTTTATATATGACCAGGTTTGGTATGTAATTGTATTGGTAGTTTTATATGCAATGGTTTGGCAGTAAATTTTATTGGCAGTTTTATATGCAATGGCTTGGCAAGTAATTTTATTGGTAGTTTTATACTGATTGGTTTCAAAGCTTACTTTAATATGCAATGGTTTGATTTGGTGTTGCATAAGGGAGTTTTATATGCTCAGGTTTGGTTTTGCATAAGGCAGTTTTAAACTGGATGTGTTTGCAAGACAGGGCATTGACAGTTTGGATGCCATTTAGACATTTGCTCAACAAAAGGAAACCTAGACATTACATAACAGTGCATTATACTAGAAATTACATAAAATGGATCCATAACTTCATAAAATGAATTCATAACTTCATTACATAAATTAGTACAACACAAAATTCCATTTATTGATCAACAATAGACATTACATTGCATTAACAAGGCATACATAAAATGAATCCATAACTTCATTACATAACTTTCAATGCTTAAAATTCCATGAATACATAACTTAGTATAACACAAGTCACCATCCATGACAATATCACATATAATTGTAATTTCTTATTTGCCTCATCTTAGTCTAAAAGTTTCCAAATCCAATTTTAAGGCCTCCCTTTTCAAATTATTCAACTTCTCTTTCAACTTTCTTGTTTTGTTCCTCAGAAAATCGAGTCCATCTTCATTCATTGAATCAGAACCCATTTCACTGCAACCACTATCATGACCTTCATTTTGGGAACTTATGCCCAACCATTGAAAAAATCCACAATATTTATTAACATCCTGCAAAAGACCAAAAATTTCAAGCAACTTAAATCCAATATAAATTACAATAATAATATTAAGACACAATTATGGTGCTTAAGAATCATTTGTGAATACCCTCACACCCTTTAACAGTCATAGTCACAAACAACATCATTATTTTTTCATGTAAATGAAGAATCAAATATGAATATGAATTTATGTACTTACTGGGTAAAATCGACATCCATAGAATCTTCGTCCCTTTGATTTGTTCTTTATGGAGACACAAATAGATGTAGATACACCACAGAAACATTCTACCCTCTTTTTAATAACCGAAGAGGATCTACTATGTGAACATGCCATTAACAACCCCCTAATTTTACCCTTTGATTTTGGCCGAATCAATTTCCTCAAATGCGAGAGACTGAGTTGGAACCCTAGTTTAAAGTATTAAACGAATGAAGAAATAAGTGAGGCGAAGAGGAGTATCACCAGAAAATAATACATACCTTTAATTTTTGATTCTTGTGGAGACTTAAGCTGATACGAAAAAACTAGGGTTCCACCCTTTTTTGCAGCAATCAATAACGATCGACTAAGACAAGATGCCATTAACCTTCCTCTGGGTGTTCGAAAGCTTTAAAGAGATGACATATAGAAATAACCTAAATTTCCCCAGCTAATTTTGGGCGAATTGATCTCCAAGTTGGTTTTGGAGCACTAGATTAGTTGTCTAAGATTTTTCAAATGCGTAACTGGCTAAATGAAAGAGAAGCTGAGTTGTTATATATCGATAGTGGTTGAGTCATTTTTTATTTTATTTTTTAAAAAGCCACGTAGGAAACATCTAACGTTGATATTAACAGAATTGAGGAATAGTTAACAGAATGATCCAATTAAAAACTTTTAATTTGTTTAATGGGGTAATTCAAAAAATTAAAAGGTCAATGGTGTATTAAATAAAACCTGCCAATTATAGTGGTGAAATACATTGTTTTGCCATTAATAAACTCATAATCTAATATTATTAATATTATAACAATATTTTAATCACTTCTTAAACTTATTAAAAATTTATTTTAATTGTTTACACTTTACCAAATAATGCATTTAATCATTCAAAAATGTCATACTCATAAGATTTCATCAGTAATGATCAAATCCCTCATAAAAAATCTGCATAAACCCTATATAGAATTCCCAAGCCATAAAATCCTATTTTCCAATTTTGTTACTTCACATCATATTTAATTCATTTACTCATAACTAGTTCATTTTCATGAAAAATACCAAATTAGTCCCAAAAATATTTCTTTTCTGGGATTTAGCAGAATATAGTCCCATATTGAACAAATATTTTTCTCGAAATTTTTAAAATTCATTTACTATTTTTCATATGGCCAAAACTGCCGAATATTTAGACATTTTATCATAAATTGTACTTTTGTCCAAAAATTCCAAAATTTACAAGGTATACTCCTGTTATATAATTGTATTCCCAATAAAAATTTCACCAATTTTGGAGTTAACCACAAGGAGTTATAAGGGTTTACTTTTAAAATAGTATTTTCCCATAAAATTCATAATTCTTAATCTATACATCCAAAAATCGCCATCTTTAGACAAAATATAGAAAACTCATCAAATTATCAATTAAATTTTTTCCAGAATTTTTGAGGGTCAGAAAAATTATGAAACTTCAAATGGATTTTCACCCGCCATGCGGTAATCCACGTAAATAGATGATTTCCACAATTTAATAAGGAATGAATACAAAGGATCATTCACCATGCATGCGGTAATCCACATAGACAGGTTATTTCAACAGAATAATAAAGAATGGAATAACAGAAGAATTCAACATGCATGCGATAGACCGCATAGACAGGTTATTCCAAACAGAATAATAAAGAATAGAACCAGGTCATGCGTAATTTGCACAGACAGAATATTCTAACATAATAATAAATAATGGAATAACAACAGAATTCACCAGGCATGCGATAAACCGCACAGACAGGTTATTCCAACAGAATAATATAGAATGGAATAACAAAAGAATTTTACCATGTATGCGGTACTTCGCATAGAAAGGTTATTCCAACATAATAATAAAGAATGGAATAACAACTCTTACGAGTATTGAAAGAAAATAATTCTCTTCATGAATACGAAAGAATAATACCCCTTACCTTAGAAGAAACTGGATATTGGAATAGTGAGGTAGTAGACTTCTCTTCTTCGTTCTCTCTATAATTTCTGTCTATAATAATTGCTCTATAATAATCAAATTTTTATTTGATTATGTGGATTAAATGAATTTAATTAATTAATTATGGGAGTAAGCTATTTAAAGGTAATTCTATGACCTAGACATATCGGAATGTCGTAGTATTTTGGCTACGTGATAGAATTAAAGTGTTTGAAATTCCAAGAAATACGTAATGATAGAATATCGAGGTGAGATGGAATATCCAATAATATTTCAGTTATGGCAAACGCAGTTTTTTGCCTACGAACTTAAAACCTAACGATTAGGGAAAGTGATTTCCGAGAAAGAAATGGAATATGTATAATGAATTAAAGCTATGATTGTATAATATGTAAGTATTATACGAGGTAATGAATATAAGGATAATACGAGGTATTATACGAGTATGTATGAATGATGGAATGTCGTATATTAAATAAGTATACGAGTTAGAATACGATATTAATACGTAAATTATACGTTATAAGGCTTTAAGCCAAATGTAATGGACTTGTAGGATTGAGTAAGAAATTGTATAGTCCAATGAGATATTGATAAGGCCCAAGTGTAGGAGATTGGAATGTCCAATTGAGATAATAATAATAATAAAGCCCATTGCAAATTAATGTTAAAGCCCAGAGAATTGTTAATGAAAGCCCAATGTATAAGTTAGTTTAATTAAACCTTAAGCCCAAAGTAAGAATCCAATGGATTAGGAGGATCCATGGGGCAACCCATGATCATATGGGTGAATTGGTGATCAAGAACTTTGTGTGATGAACAAGTAGACTTAAGGGTTAAGCAAAGGATAAGTTAAGTAACTTAAAGGCTAAGTAAAGTGCTTATGTGTGATGAACAAGCAAAGTGCTTATATGTGATGATTAAGTAAACTTAATGGTTAAGTGTTGTGATTGCCAAGTAATTAATTTGATGAGCAAGCAAAGGATAAGCTATGTGCTAAGCAAGTATACTTAAGAGCTAAGTAAGTGTGGTGGCCAAGTTTACTTAATAGCTAGGTAATGAATAGTAAGGAGGTGATTAAGGAGGTGGAGTGGCTTTATAACCATTATACCCTAACTTAGGAAGTCCTATAAATAGGAAGCTTGCTAGCTCATTTGTTAGTTGTTAGATTTTCATCCAATAACTCATAGCTTATTGGTTAGAGAGAATAAGTGAGAATAAGCTACAAAAGCTAGAACAAGTTAGCCTTTGAGAATTCAAGAAGCAAGAAGGAGATTAAAGATTAACTAAGTGATCTTCATAGGTGAGAACTTAAACCATAATTCTCTTTCTCTTTAATTGTTAGAGAAGTGGGTAGTGGTAGAACATGTATGCTAAGGAATGATAAGAATAATTAATCAATAGACTTAAGTCGTATAAGTCATGAATAAGTAATTCAAACTTAATTAAGTTTTGAACTCATAAGAAGTTTATATGAACTATTCATATGTGTACTTTAATAAGATGGTATGATAATAAGAAGTAAGAATGGTAGTTAAAAGACTTAATCTATAATAAGTCATGAGAAAGGAAGTCATAAGTAGTTTATACTTTTATAAGTTATAAACTCACAAAGAACAAGTAATAACTTATCATTTTTATAAGTTAATGAGTAAGTATGTCAAGATGTTAGTACGATGGATTGAATCCATTTGAAGCGAAGAATAAATGATAAGAAATAAAGTTAAGGCGAAATTTACGAGTTTGGACGATAATCGTCGAATTCATGAAATCCTCGGAATGGAAGTCGAATTTTGATATTGAGCTTAGAAACATTGGTTTTCAATGGAGACAAGTCTTATTTGGCATTTTAGAGTTGTGGACTCGAGAATGACCGAATTTCGACTTAGAACGAAGAAACGAGCGTTGAACGTTCAGGAACGTTTATCGTTTTCGTTATAAATGAACTAATGGTGAATTTTTAGCTAAGGAAGTCAAATAGATAAAATTCTTGCATGAACGCGTAGAGTATGTAATTTTTGAACCGTATACTTTTGAACGAACCAATTCGGACTTATAACCAAGAAGTTATGCGACCGGGAATCTCACAAAAATAAAAATCTGTCAAATTTTTCTAAGGCACAGAGTCCATGCGAGGTCGGAGACAGTACATCGCTAATTATGACCTTGTACAGCCATAATAAATGAGACTCACGCCACATCGCCGAGTCTGGAGCATGCACACTGCTAAGTCACGCCGCGGCGTGACATAAAGAAGAAATGCCGGCGCCGCAGCGCCAGCTTTAGGGATTGCATAGAGATGAATGATTATGAAGATAAAAGGAAAGACAAATGAAGTATCGCAACCTTACCAAACATAAGGTGGCATTATTAAGATATTCTTAAACCTTAAGTATGATCACTTAGGGTTGAAGATAAGTAATTGAACATGAACGATATGCAGTAAGTGTACTTAACCAATGATGATCAAGTTTTGATTAATAACGTAAGAAAGTTAGTAAGCCGTGAGGAAGGATGATTAACTCGAAACGAGTTGTATTAATAAAGTAAATCCAAGTAAGACATAGAAGAGAAAGAAGTTGGTAATAATGATGTAAGTTATAACGATAAGCCAGAACCAATAAATAACAAATCTAATACAGGATTAGATTGAGTAGAAGGGTGAGATTCATTAGGAACCATGTATGTTCATTCATGTCCTAATGTGGTATGTTATGTGGTTATGTGTTGTAGAGACCGTAAAGACTGAAAGGAAACGTTATTATACTGTAGCAGACGCTGAAGGCAAGTTTTTCTTAAACACTTGTCTAACCTTCGTGTTAACCAAGTTTTCTGTGATTTATGTTATGAGATGCATGAAGTGTTTTACTAAAGGGTCGATGCCAGTTTTATCTCGGCTAGACTAATCTCGAAGATCGATTGATTTATTTATAAGTTTTTTAATATAGAATTGATAATGATATCCTACACCAATTGCTTCGTACAGATTCAAGGTAAGCTTGAGTATGAATAAATAAATGTATTTTTCATCGATTATATAATGGGCATGCAAGGTTGCGAAAACTTAAATGTACATACGTTTAACAGGATGTAGTGTTGATCAACATAGAGTACTATGGGCTGATCACCCAGAAGTGCTCGTTAGATATATTGGACTTACGAACTTAGTGTCGGGTTGTCCTTTTCAAGGAAGTTATGAAATGCTCCTGGTCTAGAGCCAGATTGATGTTTTACTGAATATTGTTATTATAAAACATTTTGAAGGAAAAGAAATGATATTTTGAATTATTAATAGTACTTCATAGCTATTATTAAGTTATTGAAGATATACGATTCCTATGTTTCAAGCATGTTGTTGAAAAGAATTTGTTGTACTTGCTGAGCTTGTTATGCTCACTCTTGCTTGAACCATATGAATACAAACTAGGGCCGAATGAACCGGGGATCTCGATGAGGATAGAGGCAAGACGAAGTTTGAACGATTAGTTTACCTTGTAATAGACTAGTAAGTTGTATATATTATTGAATGATGAACAAAGAATGTAATGGTTTTAGAACCTGGGAACGGGATGTAATATTATTAATGTAATAAGAATGTCGTTGATACACACATTTTGATGTCGTTTCAATGGAATGAATGTACAGTTATAAGTACCGTGTAGCACCATCTGTCGGGTTGGAAGATACCCGGATTTGGGGGCGTTCACGGGTTTGTATCAAAGCATTAGGTAATAAAACTTAAGGGGGGAAGAACATTAGGCTAATAACCTCGTCAAGAAAGAAAAGTCCGAAGGAAGTAAACTCGAGCTTTACTTAAGTTGAATGAGTCAATAAGGTATTGAGTAAACTCAGTACCGAAAGATTTAAAAGATGGAAAGTAACCCTAAATAAATTAAATGTAATTTGTGTTTATACTATTGTGTGTTATGTACTAATCAACATATGTGATATTGTAGAATGTCAATCGATAGCTTGATGTATAGAGATATACACCCGGTGAGCGAAGAAATTGTGAACAGAGTAGAGACTGTACCTATACTGGTGGTGGAGGTACCATTAGTGATTCTAGAGGAGTCGAAGATAATGGAGTACTTTTCTGAGGAGGACTACTCCGAGGGAGATATGGATATAGCGTCATATCTTAATATGATGGTATATGAGAAGGAAGTAATGGAGATAGCATCGGTTAATACGGTGGTACCTACACTAGAGTCAATACCTCTAGATGCAATGAGAGCATTGTATCTGGCAGTGCTTGACAGAAATGTGCAATTGAATATAGTTGTGCAGAATCAGAGTGGAGATTAATTATCTCTATGATGCTAAGGTGTCTCCAGAAGCAGATTTTGAGTTAGAACATGATAGACAGGTGCTTATGACAGAGCATGCTAGGGACTATAAAGAAGAGGACGATAAGCTTCGTACGAAGCTAATTAAGAGAGACCAAAAGATAGCACAGATGTCTTACATACATAAGAGTGCTCAAAAGGATTTCAAGCTAAAAGTTGCTTGTCATCCCATGGAGTCAGGGAAAACTCGACATACTATTAGTCAGGATACTGTAGTGAAGATTACGAATGAGAAACACGAGGACGCTGTTATGCATTATTAGAAATCTACAGTTATAAATATGTGTGTAGTAACGTAAAACCCTCTTTTGTATAAAAGGGTAGTCTTTTTGTAAATCCCAACTTTTGAGAAGTTCAATTACGGGATAAAAATGTAATAGCTTCTGGCTTTGGGAACAGAGTGTAAATAGTTTCAAACTATGAAGAAGCATATGAATATAATGAAATTTTCATTTAATAAGCTTTGTTATGGTATGAGTTGTTATATGGCAAATAATTACGAAATAAGTAAATAGATAATAATGAAATTCTATTTAATCAAAAAATGCCGTCAAGGAGAAGACAACGTAATATGGAAGCAGAATCAAGTAATGATAATCAAGGGGAGGTTAATTTAACCCTATGCAAGAGTTCGTTAACTCATTAACGACTGCATTTAACTAAACCAGGGGTAGAGTACCTTCGAAACCTAGGGTAGCCAGAACGACTACCTTTAAAGAATTTAAAAGCGTTGGTCCGCCGGAGTTCAAAGGAACAACGGACCCATTAGTAGCCCAGACATGGGTAAAGGTAATAAAGGAGTTTGTTATTACAAACGTAGGTGAGGCGCAAAAGACTTCTTTTACGACTTACATGATGGAAGGGGAAGCTAACTTTTGGTAGGAGGCTCACCAGGGTGGGGCTAGAACAGATGGGGTAATGTGGGAATAGTTCAAGAAGGTTTTTTTAGAGAATTATTTCCCTATAAGTATGCAGGAGAGGAAGGCTCGTAGGTTTGAGTAAGGTCTGAAACCCTGGCTCTATAGTGGAATTTTTGTGTTCCATAGTGCATCCTATGGGACCATTCTGAAGAAAGCAATTATAGCGGAGGGTGGTAGTGAGGCGTTAACCCAATACCACAAAGATAGAAAGAATAAGAGCAAGGGAGAGGGAGGAACCAAGATAGAGAGTGCCAGTGGTAGTGGCAGTATGTCAAAAGGAAAGAATTTTAACTCCGGGAATACTGGAGTGGGACAAGGGGATTCTAAGCATAAGATCGAAGTGTGTAAGACATGTGGAAAGACTCATCTAGGAGTCTGCCTGAAAGGGATTATAAGTACCATTAAACATTACGGTAGAGGATGAGGTACCTAAGGTGACGTTCAGAACTCATTATAGTTATGACAAGTTTCTGGTTATGTCGTTTAGGTTAACTAATGTGCGGAGGTTAGACTTTCCCTAATGGGTGCCAAGCAAGTCGGTGGCAAATTGATAGGTACTCTTGTGAGGTGCTATGGTTGAAAGTACCATTAGCGTCACAGAGTGTTCAAATAATATTTGGATGAGGGTGTCATAATGATCATTAGTGATATTCTAGTCTAATTTAAGACGTTAGAAGATCACGCTGAACATTTGGAGAGAGTGTGAGAAACACTACGGAGGGAGAAGTTGGATACGGAATTCACTACGTGTTAATTGTAGCTTAAAGAGATAAACAAAATTTGTTATTGAGAAGTAGGTTGGGAATGAGAAGGGAGAAAATAGTTTTCAGGAGCTAAAAGGAAGGTTAAGTGAGGCATCTGTATTGTCTTTATCAGATGATACGGGGGATTTTATAGTGTATATCAATGTTTCGCATAGATGATGAGATTGCGTGCTTATGTAGCATGGAAAAGTCATTAGGTATGCATCACGCCAATTAATGGATTATGAGAAGGTCTATCCTACTTATGATCTATAAGTGGAAGCTGTAGTTTTTGAATTACAAATTTAAAGATAGTATTTATACGGTAAGAAATGTGAGATATACACGGACTCTAGGAGTCCGAAATATATCTCCACACAGAAGGAGTTGAATATGAGGTAGAGAAGGTAATTAGAATGGATAAGGGATTTCGACGTTGATATGTTATATTAATCCGGGAAAGTTAACGTAGAAGTCGACGCGTTAAGTAGGAAGGGTAGGGAAAAGCTATCAATGTTAATAACTCAGAATGAGTTAATAACGGAAATGGCAAGAATGAAGTTAGAAGTTAAATTACGGAATGAAGTGGTAGAAATGTTATCCACAATGTAGACTCAATCCACGATAAAGGAACGCATTAATTAAGTATAACTAGGTAATGAGGAATGCAAGAGGCTGAAGAAGAAGATGTAATATGAAGAGAAGATCAAGTATAATATTGTTTTGAAGGAGGAATTTGAGTTTCAAATAATTAAAAAGTTAAAAGAAGAATTAATCAAAGGAAGATAGCATAATATGTTAATAAGTATTTAAACTTCCAACTCAGATTATTGATAGGAAGTGACAAGTCATGCGAATTAAGATAACACCTTCGTTAAAGATGAAATGAAAGAACCACAATGTCGAAGAAGCATTATGGGAACTTGAGATTAAAATAAAGGAAAATGTTTCCTCAATGGTGTATGTATTATTAGCGAGATTCTAGGGATAGAATCCTTATAAGCGGGGGAAGAGTGTAACGGCCCAAAATATTCAAATTTTATGAGAATTAAATTTTTATTTGATTATGTGGATTAAATGAATTTAATTAATTAATTATGAGAGTAAGCTATTTAAAGGTCATTCTATGACCTATACATATCGGAATGTCATAGTATTTTGGCTACGTGATAGAATTAAAGTGTTTGAAATTCTAAGAAATACGTAATGATAGAATATCGAGGTGAGATGGAATATCAATTAATATTTCAGTTATGGAAAACGCAATTTTTCGCCTGCGGACTTAAAACCTAACGATTAAGGAAAGTGATTTTCGAGAAAGAAATGGAATATGTATAAGGATTAAAGCTATGATTGTATAATTATTAAGTATTATATGAGGTAATGAATACAAGTATAATACAAGGTATTATACGAGTATGTATGAATGATGGAATGTCGTATATTAAATAAGTATACGAGTTAGAATACAAGATTAATACGTAAATTATACGTTATAATGCTTTAAGACAAATGGAATGGACTTGTAGGATTGAGTAAGAAATTGTATAGTCCAATGAGATATTGATAAGGCCTAAGTGTAGGAGATTGGAATGTCCAATTGGGATAATAATAATAAAGCCCAATGCGAATTAATGTTAAAGTCCAAAGAATTGTTAATGAAAGCCCAATGTATAAGTTAGGTTAATTAAACCTTAAGCCCAAAGTAAGAATCCAATGGATTAGGAGGATCCATGGGGCAACCCATGATCATATTGGTGAATTGGTGATCAAGAACTTTGTGTGATGAACAAGTCTTATTTGGCATTTTAGAGTTGCGGACTCGAGAATGACCGAATTCTGACTTAGAACGAAGAAACGAGCGTTGAACGTTCACGAACATTTACCGTTTTCATTATAAATGGACTAATAGGTGAATTTTTAGAAAACGAAGTCAAATAGATAAAATTCTTGCATGAACGCGTAGAGTATGTAATTTGTGAACCGTATGCTTTTGAGCGAGCCAATTCGGACTTATAACGAAGATGTTATGCCTCCGGGAATCTCACAAAAAATAAAAATCTGTCTAATTTTTCTAAGGTACAGAGTCCGTGTTGCAGGGCGACTCAAGGCACAAAGGCGCTATGCTGCAATGCGAGGGAGAGACAGTAGTACTTCTAATTAGGCGCGCAGATCTTGGCCATAACATAATAAAGGTGACTCATGTACTTGCACCGCCGAAGTTCGAGCATGCACCTGCTTGCTAAGTCACGTCATGACGTGACATAAAGAAAAAATGCGCACATGGCAACATGACTTTAGGGATTGCATAGAGATGAATGATTATAAAGATAAAAGGAAAGACAAATGAAGTAACGCAACCTTAACAAACATAAGGTGGCATTATTAAGATATTCTTAAACCGTAAGTATGATCACTTAGGGTTAAAGATATGTAATTGAACGTGAACAATATGCAGTAAGTGTACTTAACAAATGACGATCAAGTTTTGATTAATAACGTAAAAAAGTTATTAAGCCCTGAGGAAGGATGATTAACTCAAAACGAGATGTATTAATAAAGTAAATCCAAGTAAGACATAGAAGAGAAAGAAGTTGGTAAGATTGATGTAAGTTATAATGATAAGCCAGAACCAAAAAATAACAAATCTAATACAGGATTAGACTGAGAAGAAGGGTAAGATTCATTAGGAACCATGCATTTTCATTCATGACCTAATGTGGTATGTTATGTGGTTATGTGTTATAGAGACCGTAAAGACTGAAAGGAAACGTTATTATACTGTAGCAGACGTTGAAGGCAAGCTTTTCTTAAACGCTTGTTTAACCTTCGTGTTAGCCAAGTTTTCTATGATTCATGTTATGAGATGCATGAAATGTTTTACTAAAGGGTCGATGCCAGTTTTATATCGGCTAGACTAATCTTGAATATTGATTTATTTATTTACAAGTCTTTCAATATAGAATTGATAACGCTATCCTACGCCAATTATTTGGTATGGATTCAAGGTAAGCTTGAGTATGAATAAACAAATGTATTTTTCATCAATTATTAGATGGGCATGCGAGGTTGTAAAAACTTAAACGTACATACGTTTAACAGGATGTAGTGTTGATCAACATAGAGTACTGTGGGCGTATCACCAAGAAGTGCTCGTAAGATATATCGAACTTACGGACTTACTGCCTGGTTATCCTTTTCAAAGAAGTTCTGAAATGCTCCTAATCTTGAGCCAGAATTGATGTTTTACTGAATATTGTTATTGTAAAACATGTTGAAGGAAAAGAAATTATATTTTGAATTATTGATAGTACTTCATAGCTATTTTTAAGTTATTGAAGATATACGATTCCTATGTTTCAAGCATGTTGTTTAAAAGAATTTGTTGTACTTGCTGAGCTTGTTATGCTCACTCTTGCTTGAACCATATGAATGCAACTAGAACGAAACAAACAGGGGATCGATGAATGATAGAGGCAAGACGAAGCTAAACGATTAGTTTACCTTATAATAAACTAGTAAGTTGTATATATTTATAGAATGATGAACAAAGAATGTAATGGTTTTAGAACCTGGGAATGGGATGTAATATTATTAATGTAATAAGAATGTCGTTGATACACACATTTTGATGTCGTTTCAATAGAATGTACAGTTATAAGTACCGTATAGCACCATCTGTCGAATTGGAAGATACCTAAATTTGGGGGCATCCTAATAATACCTCCCTCTTTTTCTTCATTTTTAATTTAGTCCTGCAAGTATTATCAAACTTGCACCACCTCCCCTAATTGTAAATAATGTGAATCAATAGTTCAATCATGTGAATCAATAGTTATAATCAAGTGAAAATAGTAATTACAGTATAATACCTCCATCTATAACTCCATTTTTAACTTAGTCATGTAAGTATTATCAATCTTGCACCACCTCCCCTAATAGTACAAGAATGTGAATCAACAGTACACACATGTGAACAAATAGTTATAATCATATGAATTAACTTCCAGACATCAATTAATATCGAAATAAATATCAATTTCCACTAACACTAATAATCCCAACACAATGGAACTATTTTTATCAAAAATTTATTTTTGAAATTTTGAAGTTTGACCTTTTTTGAAAAAGTCAACTGTTGACTTTTTGACAAAAAAGTTAACCCCGATAAATTTTGTGTTTATAGTCTATTTTTACTAATTTCATTGTTCTGGACTCAAATATCACGTCCGCGTCTCTAAATTCAACTCCGAACTCAAATTCAATTTTTAATAACATTTATTCATTATTATTATAATTCGTAATATTTAACAACCAGGTCGTTCCCTGGAAAGAGGGGCTTTCCGATAAGGATTTCTCCTTATTGGCGCGCAATTAGATGAATAAACCTCTCCTTGACAGAACTTCTAGACATTGTAAATATTGCAATTTAATAATATGAATAACTTTATCGTCTCAATTATTGATTTAATAATATATCAAATTATACAGATGATACTGTGACAATAATCGAATCAATTATATGAGAGATATGATGCAGCAATTACTATAACAATAATTGAGTATAACTGAGTGAGTTCTCACGTAAGCATCAATAATCAATACTGTGTGCTACTATGCAACCACGCGTATTACTGTACTTTTACTACTGGGTAGTTAAACAGTTTTAACGGTAACACTTTCACCGTTAGTTTTTATAAAAAGATAATTCTGTTATTTTCTAAATACGACAATACTTCCGTTATGGGGTCCACCAATAATTTTGTCGTCGTACAGATATTCCCTGACAAAAAGAATATTCCCTGACCAAACGAATATAATATAACAACTTGCATACTTTGCAAAATTTTCATATATCACCCTTAACTTTAAACTTTTATCAATTTAACTATTTACCAAATAGAATAACTATAAGAAAATTGAATACTTTCATTTCATAAAATTCGGGGTCTCACACTAAATGTGTTCCCACTCTTAGATGATACAGCGTAATTGCCTAACATTTACAGGTCACCACTGTCAACCATGTTTTGAATAAGGTGGCGGAGTGCCCAGCATTCCTCAGTGCTGTGACCGCGGGAGTGGGAGTGGTATTGGCATACTCTAGTAGCATCAAATATTTTTGAGCGTGGATTGACTAGAGGTAGCAATGCTATGATTTTTCCCTCATTGATCAACATCTGCAATATTTCTTTCATCGGTTAGCCTAAATAGGTGAATTCCCTTTTGTTGGCAAAGTCCCAACAGGCTTTAGCTTTTACTTTTCTGGCAAGCTTTTCCTCCAATGTTTTACTTTCTTGAGTAAGTGGTGGAGTACTTGTGATAAGAGAAAGGAGGCTATCATACTCCTGACTGAATAATTGATGTCTGACTTGGTGTTGATGAATCACCAGTTCTGCCAATTGATTGACTTGTTCACCAAGAGACTTTAATTCATGTTCCGTCATAAACTGGAACTCTGAATCTGTCTGAATTATCCTTCCTGATATGGGATGAACCAGCAACATATTTGAGGTATTTGAGGTATTCGGGCTTGGTCACCACTATCTCACCATTGTAAATTAAATCCCGGATCTTATGCTTAAGGGCCCAACAATCCTGAGTGTCATGGCCTGGAGCTCCAGCATGGTAAGCACGCTTCTTGCTTGTATTAAAACCCCTTCCACTAGGGTTGGCTGGTGGAAGGAGATGAGTGATTTTCTTTTGAGCTGCCAGAAGTTTGAGAATGTTTTCGAGTGAGTCCCATAAGGGTGTGAACACTCTTGTACGTCTGACTTCTCCACTCTTTGGCAATGGAAGGCTTGAAGACTATGCTTAAAAAGGGGAATAGTTTCTCATCTAAGTAGGCAAGTTTTGATTGCCTTTTTATCCTTCTAGTATCAACGATACATCCTCATCTTTCTTCTTATAGACCCTCCAGGGGTTGTTCCCATAACTTCTAGACTAGATGTGCTTAGCTACGACTTTTAATGCGGCGAGGTCTTGAATCTTCCCTTATTTCAATCCCATTTCTGTCATTTCTCTGTGCTTAATCATTTCTGAGAATGGCTTTCCTATTCCAGCTAAGACCCTTTCATAAAATGGAGCCTCTTAAATATCTATGAAGGTCATCACCATTTTAGACTCTGTCATAGATGGGATAACTCGAGCAGCCAGATGCCTCCATCTTAGGGTATACTCTCTGAATGACTCATTGACTTGTTTCTTGACCCTGGTAATTTGATACTGGTTTGAAGCCATCTAAGTTTGAAAGTTGTATTGACTGAGGAAAACATGGGCTAACTTCTCCCAACTGTGAATTTTGGAGTTATCTAATCTTGTGTACCATGCTCTGGCTTCTATAGTCAGAATTTTCAAAAATAGCTGCATTTTGAGCTTTTCAATCTCTATATAAGATCTGAGCTCTCCAATGAACACCTTTAAGTGGGTATAAGGATCTACCAATCCATCATATTTCTCAAAATCCGAAGTCTTGAATTTTTTCGGATAGTGAACCCCGGGAAAGATGCAAAGGTCTGAATATGAAACTCTTCCGTGTGTTCCAATCCCTTTGATGGACCAAATGGTCTCTTCCATTTGTAGAACCTTCTTCTGAATATCACTGGTGTCTTGATCTTCTTTAAGATGGGTGATTTAGGGGTTTTTGTTGGTTTTTTCAGTTTGAGCCTCAGGTGCTGGAACTTCTTTGTCTGGACCCTGGATTTCTCCATGTTCAGAGGATTCTGTGTGGATTGGTATTTGTGGATCTTGAGTTGACTTGTGTAATTCTTTGAGCAAAATAGCCAACCTTGTGATTTGATTGCTAGATCCTTCAAATTCCTCGCGAGAAAAAGGAGTAGGATTAGGTTGTCCAGATGTAGCCATGTTTGGCTGTAGGATTAATTCCTTTTTGTACTTTAAACAGGTAAAGGGACCAATCGTTTCCCTACAAAAAAACTTATGTAATTTAGTTTGGGGAAACGTGGCAATGTTACATGCAATGTAATGTGTCCGTTTTTTAGGAGTATATCCTACAAAACGGATGTCAGTTAATGAGTGCATATTATTCACTTATTTTGATTCCATTATGTTTAGTTTTATTGCATGTTTCATGTGTATATGTGCTTATTAAGGTGTTTAATGATTTTAGGAGGAATTGGAGATGAAATAAGGAAAAAGAGAAAATTGTAGGGTTTTTAGCATTAAGTTGGATGTATGGTCTTAGCTTGGGACTTTGATTTTATTTTAAAGCTCTTATTTAGCTCTTTGAAACATTTTGAATCGTCCCAATCGGAGTTCATATGAAAAAGTTATGATATTTTTACTAAACGGACGTTGAACCTCGAAGTTTATAAGTTACGATTTACAGAGCAGTCACTTGGAGCCCGATTTCGACCTTGATGCAGTCCGAATCTATCAATTCTCAAAGAATGAAATTTTAGATCTCGTCGATATCTTCGTATTGATAGGTAGAAGGCCCCGTAACTCTTTTCAGATCAAAAGGTATGCTCATTTTACCTAAAGGATGTCGTAGCAGGAACTGGAAATTCGCCCTAGCGAATTTGAGCGGGAAAATTGGGAAATTTTGGATATTTGGAAATTTTCTAAATACAGATTTTGGCAAACTTCTACATGGAATTGGATTGATATTTCTATTAGTTTTAGGATTTCCTTTAGACAAAGATTTATTTCCAAATTTGATTTTATTTCTTTATGGATACTAGTTATGAATTGTAATTCCTTTTAAGATTTGGAATTCTGATTCCCACAGGATTTATGACTTTGTCTAGTACTATAAATAGAGGATGATAGTCATGGTTTTATTCATTGAATCATATGCTACATTCTCTCATCTACAACATTGGAGGATTGAAGACATGAGCTAAGTTCTTTTTATTTAGTTATAAGGGATGTTGAACCTTATTTACAATTAATGGTTAATTGAGTATTCATTATTTATTCATTTTTCACATGAAAATTCATTCTTGATAATCTGTTTTAATTTCTGAAAGTTATTTGGCTTAACTAATTTGATTTCTGCAAGATTGAGTTGGTTAACGAATACCATATGTTAGATCAAGGAATACTATTACGTGTAATTAATATTGTTCCTAATCACAAGTAGTAATTAGTAATACCTGATTGTGGACAAGCTTTTGAGTATTTCTATGATTATCAAAAGACAAGTTAAACAATCTGAGCTTATGTGTTTGTTGCTTGGAATAGTCTAATTCCCTAGTTCTTAATGATGTTGTTATATTAAATCTAGAGAGCTTGTTCTATGTTATATAATTGTTATAATCTTGTGAAGAGCTTGTTCCATTGAGTGACAATCTAAGGGGAGTTTCGGGTAACAAAGCTTGTTGTTACCTAGGGCTATTAGTTTCATTGAAGGGTAAATAATGTTACACTATTAATCTATTATTGTAAAAAGGTGATACTGAACTGAAGAACTAAATATTTTTATTCATTATTTATTCTTGTTAATTTAGTTAATTAATTCAAAATCCCCTTTTCATTAGAAATCATAGGATAAATATAAAACAAATCACTCTATGTGGGATCGATCCTTGCTTATTACTGTGCTAATTATTTAAATTTGTAAAGTTAAAGTGAGGTTAATTTAGGAGTGTAAACGACAGCTCCAAAATTTTGGCGCAATTGCCTGGGAGTGTTAATTGTTTTTGTTTATTCTTTATTTTCGTTTATTATTATTTTCTTTTCTTTTTTATTTTTATTTTAGAACTTAATCCTCTCACTCTATTGACTTAAACTTTGTTCAAGAGATAGAGAAAACTGTAGATATAGAAGAAGCTCTTGTTACATCACTTGAAGAGGAAAAGATGGTGGCGCTAAATAAAAATAGGACTTTAAAAGAACTAGCTACTCTCGATCTTGATCAATCATCATTTTTTTAGTATCCTACTTTAGATGTTTCTTTTGAACTTAACCCCGGACTAATTCGTCTTTTGCCTATTTTTCGTGGTCTTGTAGGTGAAAATCCATATAAGCATCTAAAGGAGTTCTACGTGGTGTGTTCCACGATGAAATCACAAGGAGTGGTAGAGGAACAAATCAAGCTTAAACTTTTTCCATTCTCCTTAGTGGATTTGGCTAAAGACTGGTTATACTATCTACCATCAGGATCAATACGATCATGGACTGATATGCAAAGGTTATTCTTGGAGAGGTAGTTCCTTGCATGAAGAGTTATTGATACAAGGAATGAGATATGTGGAATCAGGCAGTTCAATGGAGAAACTCTGTACGAGTATTAGGAAAGGTTCAAGAAGTTGTGTTCCAACTGTCCACCTCATGGGATTGATGATCATCACTTGATCTGGTACTTCCATAAAGGGTTTTTACCAATGGATAGAAGCACGATTGATGCAACAAGTGAAGGAGCACTGGTAGACAAGACTCTAGAAGTTGCAAGGAACTTAATTGCAAACATGGCAGCCAACTCATAGCAATATTGTACTAGGATGATTCATACATCACAAAGGGTAAATGGGGTAAGAACGAGAGACTTGGAGCAACAGATTTCTGATTTAACTGCTTTGGTTCGGCAAATGGCTGCAAAGAATACGCAAGGTTTTCAGCAAGCTCAACCTCAGTACCACATAGAAAACCAAGAAGTACCTATCAATTCTGGGACATCTATGGAGGATATTTTATAGGCATTCATGAACCAAACACAACAGTTCATGAATCAGACACAACAATTCCAGCAGGAGACAAGAACTTATGTTCAAGATCTAAGGAACCAAGTTGGTCATCTTGCAACCACAGTAAGAAGGTCACCTTCTCAAACTATTGAAAATGTAAGTGCCATGACATTGAGATGTGGTGCAGAGGATCAACATCAAGGAAAGTCGATACAAAATAAGTTAGACAATAGTGAAACAAATAGCAGTGTTGTACTCAAGCATAAATTTGCACCTCTTTCAACTTAAGAACCAAAACTACCTTTTCCCCAAGTTCTAACAAGGAATTGGAAGGTTGGAAAGAATTTAACGTGGTATACAAAGTCTAATGAAAAATTCCTTGAAGAAATGGAGAATATAAAACAAGAACTTAAAGATCATAAGGAGTTCACTAGTGGAAACCATTTGGAAGTGTTCGAGACTACTACTAAATTTGAAGAAGAATTCAGTTATTTAAAGTCTGAAAAGTATGAACAAGAGGTAGAGATGGAAGAATTACTAATTCTCTACAGATTTCTATAAGGAGGACATAGATGATGATAGTTTCCTTGTAATAGCAACAACACAGAATGATAAACACCAAGGGACCTTACACATAGAATTGGATGAGGCACATGTCCAGTTTAGCATATATGAAGTTAAAAGGTATCTTGGTAATATTAATTTTATTTTTTCTACTAATTTTTTTGACTCTATAGTGCATGAATATCTTGAGAAAATATATAAGGAGGATCCGAGGGCTGGAATGGAGCAAAATCATGATCTGAAGGATGCTCCTAATGAAGAATTGAAGCTGTTACTAGTCCACTTGAAGTTCACAAGTCCAATTACATAGGATGAGAAGGATGATGTCAAGCCAATGAGAATAAACAAGGGCAGCTGCTTTGGAGGCAACCCAAAATCTCAGATTTGATTTTTCTATGCCTTTACTTTTTAGTTTTTTTTTATTGCATGTTAGCTAGTAGTATTTTCTTCTTTGCATGATTTTCTTATATTGGGGACAATGTAAGGTTTGAGTGTGGGGGAAGATTTAGGTTTTTATTTTATTAGGGATATTGATCCGATTTTGATGGGGAATTTGAAAAAAATTAATTCTTTTGAAAATATTTGAAAATTTTGGTTTCATGATTCTATTTGGCTATGTGTTAAAAAGATTAAAGTCAAAGATTGAAAATCGATGCTAAAATTCAGATTCTGATTGATGCTTAATTGGTTAATGAATGATGAAAACTAAGTCATGATCCATAGTAATTGATTTGAATTGAATTTGTGATACATGAGTACTTGAATATGAGAAGCATGTTTATTTGGCAAAGTTATTTGTGGAGTTGTCTATGTGCACTGATTCCATGACTTAGAATTGTTTAACTTGCTTCTGTTGTTGCAGAACCATGTGAAAAAATGATGAATGAAAAAAAGAAAAAAAGAAAAAAAGTTAAAAAGATAAAAAGAAAGAAAAGAGAAGGAAAAAAATAAAAATTGAAAATCTGCTTCAATGTCCATTGTGCGAAATAACTGGGTATCCAAGCCTCGAGAAGCATCGGTATTCACGCTGAAAAGTGTGATGGATAAAAGCAGCTTGACTAGTCGACTTTTGTGGCCTTTGTTACTTTAATAAGTAAGCCCTAGGGGTTTCTCTACACCTAGCGCCCTAAGATCATCTAGTTTGGGAGTGGTTGGTGGAAAGTTCGCTTATGGGTAACTCTGAAAAGCCTAAGAAAAGGAGACATTGCACATGTTAAGAAAAGAAAAAAAATATACGAGAAAAGCATGAAAATACATTCATTTGTGCTAAAAAGAAGGTTCTATGAAAAAACTTAAAAAGCAAAAAATAATTGTTCTTGGTTGTGAGTCAGTGTGCACGATTTTTGCTCCATGGTAACTAAGTTGAGTAAGTATGTAGATTTTGGGAAAGTTACTTATGTGGCTACAATTTGGTTTAATGAAATTCATTGGTGAAATAGTAAGGTTGTTCATTGTGAGTTAATTGATAAGGCATTGATTAGATTTTGGTAAATTTAGTGTTGATAACCATGATTTGTACCTTGAAATCTGTTGACATGATGGTTGAATAGAATTTTTTTGGAAATCAAACTTTTGGTTTACACGAGGACGTGTAAAGGATAAGTGACGCCCCCAAAATAGGTCCAATCCATCCAACCTATTCTGAGTCGCCAATTACATGGTATAGAAAACAACTACAACTTTATTACTACAATTGTTGTGCAAAATACAACAACACATATGTTGTGAGTTTTGATACAAATATATATATGAACTGTGACTCATGTCCCAACTATGGACAACACCTCACAGTGATACCTTACATAAAGGTACAATCTAGAATTGTTTTAGACATTAAAATCTTTGGGAAGTGCTCAAGGAAACCTTCGTACATAGGAGGTCGTGAATCTATGTTATGATAGATATCATATGTCCAAAGAATTATCCTTGGTTGATCCAATAGACCCCAAAGAAAAACGAGAAGATTACTATCATGTTCTTTCCAATGGTGAGTCTTCTCTTGACATATAACTATTTCCACCGTCTGCGATTGAACATTATGTTTCAACCCAACTCCAAGATCATATAGGTAGTGCTCGTAGATATACTCAGCAAGTGGATGTGCACAACCCTTTCTTCTGATAACACGAGATTATATGTCATTAGAAAACTTGTATGATAGTGGCAAAACACCCTTCCAAAGTTTGGTTCACCTCACCCTATTGTTGTTCACCAAAATCAATTATTAAGTGACGTATATATATCGACACACACATCTTAGGTCCTCAATACAATTATATATTGTATGTCATGCCGATTTTATAATGTGTTGAGAAACTTTGTGGGTCTCGGACCACCACACTATTCCCCTATTATCCCTTTCGATCCAAATACACTCTTTTTACACGAAAGGAATTGTGAAGCAAAGGGTGAAACACAACTAGCTCGATAAAGAATATTATGACTAAAGATAATTAAATTATCAATAACTTTTATCAGAAATAAATCAGAGATTTAGGACATATGGTAGATGATAAAAATTTTCAACCATAGTTGCAGCGGAACGAGCAATCCATTAGAAGTGTCAAATAGACCATAAAGTCTATTATCTTCTCCATGTTAAAAGTCCACCAACAATGCTTTAACCCTGTAACATTAATCAACAGATCATGTTCACAGTCATGTGAATAACTCATAATCATAATCATAATTGTAGTTCTAATTTTCTCTTCTCATCCAAGACGAAGATATTTTTCATCACATATCTTTACTTGAAACATCAAAGATCATGGTTATACCAAATCACAGTTCATGTTCATAATCATACTAATAAGTTCATCTTTGCACTACGGGCCAAAGATATTCATCAATAGTTCATCTTTGCACTACATGCCATAGATATTCAACAACAGGTCATCTTTGCACTACAGGCCAAAGATATTCATCAATAATTCATCTTTGTACTACTGGATAAAGATATTCAATCAACAAGTCATCTTTCCACTATGGGCCAAAGATATTCAACAACAGTTCATCTTTGCACTACAGGCAAAAGATATTCAATCAACAAGTCATCTTTGCACTACGGGCCAAAGATATTCATCAATAATTGATCTTCGCACTACTGGCCAAAGAGAACCCATAGTCATGATCATACCAATAATCTACCCATCTTTACACTCAAGTCAAAGAGAAATTTCATCATCGGGATTATAAAAATGTTATATATGATAATAAGAACAATATGATCAACAACTACATTTAATTTCAAAAGTAAGATTTATAAATCAATGATTTCATAACACCTTAATCCAAATGTTATAAATCACTTAATAATCTCATAATCTAATATTATTAATATTACCACAATATCTTAATCATTTCTTAAACTTATAAACAATTTATTTTAATTGTTTACACTTTACTAATTAATGAATTTAATCATCCTAAAATCCCAAACTCATAAAATTTCATCACCAATAACCAAAACCCTCATTAAAAGTCTGCATATACCTTATATAGGATTCCCAAGCCATAAAATTCTCTTTTCTAATTTTGTTACTTCACATAACATATTTAATTCATTTACTCATAGCTAGTCCATTTTCATGAAAAATACCAAATCAGTACAAACAAATTTTCTTTTCTGGGATTTAGCAGGACATACTCCCATATTGAACATATATTTTTCTCAGAATTTTTAAAATTCATTTACTATTTTACATATGGCCAAAACTGCCGAATATTTAGATATTTATCATAAATTGTACTTTTATCCAAAAATTCCAAATTTCATAGGGTATACTGATATTATATAGATGTACTCCCAATAAAAATTTCATCAATTTTGGAGTTAACCACAAAGAGTTATAAGGGTTTACTTTTTAAATAGTCTTTTCCCATAAAATTCATAACTCCTAATCTATACATCCAAAAATCTCCATTTTTGGACACAATTAATAAAACTCATCAAATTATCATTTCAAAATTTTCCAGAATTTTTGAAGGTAGGAAAAAATACGAAACATGAAAAACATAACAACCCTTAAAATCCCTTACAATCCCTTACCTCGAAAGAGTAGTATTTCTTACCGGAATGTAAAGCCGAAGGAACCTTGCACTGAATAGCAACTCTCAAAGTATCTAAATACTCACAAAACACACTTGATAATATAGAGAGAGAAAGAGAGAAAGCTTATATTTCTGGTGTGATTTTCAATTCTAACTTAGCCCTTTATTTATAGGAAAATATTAGCACGTCGAAGCAGACTTGACCTGCAACCTGATGGCTTACCTACTACTATTTCCACTCACCACATTTGAAATACAATTCAGCACATTTTTTCACCAACCAAAGGTGGGGCCCACTCATTCAAGAATTTTCCACCAAAAATCATTTATAAACCTAATTTTTGAATCAGTCACCTCTTAAAATTTATAACAAATCATACGTTAATTTTTAACGGTTCAAAATTTGTGGACATATACTCTAATTATATATGTATAACATATCCAAAAATCACAACGATCCAACGGTCGGATTAAAAATTATAACTCACGCAATATATCATAAAAAATACTAATTTGATTTTAAATACCTCCATTCCGACAAAAATACTGATAAAATACCTCAACATTAATTCCTTCAATTATAACCACATAAATAAATCCATCATTTATATCCACATCAAATAAATATTTCCTTATCATATAAATCAATAATTTATTATTCACAAATAATATCACAGAATCACAATTATGACAACCAGGTGGTTCGCAGGAAAGAGGGGGCTTACCGATAAGGATTTCTCCTTACTGGCGTGCAATTAGGTGACCAAACCTCTCATTGATAGAACTTTCTAGACATTGCCAATAATGCTATCTAATAATATTATTCAAATAATATGAATTATTGATCTGATAATGGGAAATATTGTGCCATGACAATTATTGAAACAACAATAATATAAAATATCAACGCAGCAATTATTGAATTAATAAAATAAAATATTGAACAGTAATTACTGTAACAATTATTGAGTAGTGCCTTCTTACGTAAGAAATAATAATTCAAAAATATTGTGCAATGCTGTCAGGTATCTTCTTGTGCGACCACATATTATTAACGTATTTTAACCACTAGGTATTCCAACAGTTTTAATGGTAAAAAATACGCCGTTATTTACAAAAACTCAAACTTGTCATTTTTTCTTCATCCGACAGTTATTTTGTTATGGGGCCCAGAACTGGTTGCGCCGTCGTACGGATATTCCCGACAAAAAGAATATTCCACGACCAAACGAATATTCCCCGACAACAATGATTATTTTATAACCACTTGCGTATTTTGAAAATTTTATATATATCACCGTTAACTTTAAACCTTTATCAATTTAACCATTTACTGAATAATAATTATAAGAAAAATTAAATACTTTTATTTCATAAAATTCGGCGTCTTACAATAAGTATGGGGGAATTTGATGAGTGCATATTATTCATTTATTTTGATTCCTTTAGGTTTTTTTTATTGCATGTTTCATGTGTATATGAGCTTATTAAGGTGTTTAATGATTTCAGGAGGAATTGGAACAGAAATGAGGAAAAAGAGAAAATTGCAGGATTTTTAGCATTAAGTTGGATGCATGGTATTAGCTTAGGACTTTGATTTTATTGTAAAGCTCTTCCTTATCTTTTTAGAACATTTTAAATCGTTCCAATCGGAGTTCATATGACAAAGTTATGATATTTTTACTCAACGAACGTTGAACCTCAAAGTTTGGAAGTTACGATTTACAGAGCAGTCACTTGGCGCCCGCTTTCGACCTTGATGTAGTCCGAATCTGTCAATTCTCAAAGAATGAAAATTGTAGATCTCGTCGATATCTTCGTTTTGATAGGTAGTAGGTCCCGTAATTCTTTCCAGATCAAACGTTATACTCATTTTACGAAAGGATATCGCAGTAGGAAATGGAAATTCGCCCTAGCGTATTTGAACGGGAAAATTGGGAAATTTTGGATTTTTGAAAAGTTTCTAAATGCAGATTTTGACAGACTTCTACATGGAATTGGATTGATATTTCTATTAGCTTTAGGATTTCTTTTAGACAAAGATTTATTTCCAAATTAGATTCTAGTTCTTTATGGATACTAGTTATGATTTGTAATTCTTTTTAGGATTTGGATTTCTAATTCCCACGGGATTTAGGACTTTTTCTAGTACTATAAATAGAGGATGATAGTCAGGGTTTTATTCATTCAATCATATGCTACATTCTCTCATCTACAACATTGGAGGATTGAAGATATGAGCTAAGTTTTTTTTATTCAGTTCTAAGGGATGTTGAACCTTATTTATAATTAATGGTTAATTGAGTATTCATTATTTATTCCTTCTCACATGAAATTCATTCTTGATAATCTGATTTAATTTCTGAATGCTATTTGGATTAACTAATTTGATTTCTGGAGGATTGAGTTGGTTAACGAATATCATATGCTAGATCAAGGAATACTATTATGTGTAATTGATTGTGGACAAGCTTTTGAGTATTGCTATGATTATCAAAAGACAAGTTAAACAATCCGAGCTTATGTGTTTGTTGCTTGGAATAGTCTAATTCCCTAGTTCTTAATGCTGATGTTATATTAAATCTAGAGAGCTTGTTTTAGGTTATATAATTGTTAGAATCTTGTGAAGAGCTTGTTTCATTGAGTGACAATCTAAGGGGAGTTTTGCAATGTGAGCTTGTTGTTACCTCATGACTATTAGTTTCATTGAAGGGTAAATAATGTTACACTATTAATCTATTATTATAAAAAGGTGATACTGAACTGAAGAACTGAATATTTTTATTCATTGTTTATTCTTGTTAATTTAGTTAATTAATTCAAAATCCCCTTTTCATTAGAAATCATAGGATAAATATAAAACAAATCACTCTCCGTGGGATCGATCCTTGCTTATTACTGTGCTAATTGTTTAAATTTGTAAAGTGAAAATGATGTTAATTTAGGAGTGTAAACAACAGCCCCCATCATTTGTTTGAATAACAAGATAGCATGACTAGTTTTAATATGCATGTTCACATATTGCATTATATTTTCCATTACATTGAGATTGGCATGGAAATGAAATTATAAGTAATTAAAATGGGAAAGTATGAAGAGACTTCGCTCTGTGTTTGGTTTATCATAGGCTGACCTATCTTTGGTTACTCTCGCGGATTTTTGGCATGAAGGTTCCCATATCATCACAATTTACTCGACGGAAAGTTAATCTGGTCTTTCAACTAGAAAGAATCTGGATGGTGCCTTTCCAGAACCTCATGGAATTAGTCTCCTGACGAGTCCAGTAATCAAACACCGACGGGATAGTCTCTCGACGAGTCCAGTAATCAAACACCGACGGGATATCCTCCTGGTGGAGGGACCACACAACATACATTCACATACATCGCATCTCACCGTATGGAGATGATGATATGTGCAAAACACTAATATCACAAGAAGATATGGTGTGAAGCACTACGTGCAGTAAATAAAGCATTAGTACACATTCATTCAAATATAAATGCAGCATCCACACAAAAGCAGATAAAAGTTTTGAAAAGCTTTTAATAGCGGCTTAAGCCCTCTTACTGGTGTCCCTAGCAGAGTAGCCACCTGTCGACGTCGAGATTTTTATTTATCCATTTCTGTTATTGTTTTTTGGTGTTCTTATGTTAGGTGAGATTTATTTGAAAAAAAAAGTTTGAAAAGGTCCGACATGTATATGTCGACGATTTGACTGCAAGAGTCGGCAGGTTGTTATTTTTAAATGGTTGCACCAACTCAATCGAGAAAAAAGGTTTTGCACAAAGACCTAGTGATGTGACACTGTTGAACTGGTCTGCAAAACAGAAAATCGTTAGGGTCTAGGGGCTTGATTAAGCAGAGGGGAGGTGTTAGGCACCCCCCGACTTCCGTGATAAAATGGTTATCACCACTTTTCATTAAAACATTGATCTGTGAATGTGTGTATGTGTGAGTTAGGTCTATGTGCAGTTGTTTGGAAGTAGTGTTTTGCCTCATTCGCACCTATATACAAAGGGTTTGACTTTTGTATAAAAGTTTGATTTTAACAAGATATAACAATGATGTTTTGTAAAATAGGTTTTTCAAACCCTTATGCTCAATAGTAATTGAGGTCTTTGATACTTCCATTTTATTATGTGTTCGGCTTGATTGCCTTTATTTTTGAGATATGAAGCATCTTTGAGAAAATAAGATATATAGCAGTGTTGAACTCCTTGTGGGCATAAAAGTTATCTAAGGAAATTAAGACATTGTGAATAATTTACAAGCAGACTGCAGCTGAAAATGTCCATCATGGGAACCGAATCTAGATTAAGAAAATTAAATCTGTGATCACATGATTTCTAGGCTCATATAATAAAGAAATATGTGCAAAAGCCAGAAAATGGAATATATTTAAATAAATCTAAGCATTCTAGCTTTAACGGTTCCAGTTTAGTCAGCATAAACCGATCAAAGTGAGAAATAGCCAGATTTAGGCAAATCTAGCCCGCACGCAAACAAAAGCTAGAAAAAGAAATAGATTTGAGTAAATCTAAACTATTCAGCTTCATTGGTTCCTGTGACAACCCGAGAATTTAGAAAATTATTTAAATCTTAAATGACGGATTAGAGGTTAAATAATAGACCTAGACATAAAATAAGTGTATGGATCTGGCATTTTTGGGAGGGAATGTTAAGGATTTCAAATTTTTTGGTGAAGGCTTGCAATATTAAGTGTATAAGTGTATATGCTCTGTGTGTATGGTTATGTATGTGTACAAAATGTGGTTAGGGGTCAAGGGTTGACCAATTAAGTTATATCAGTGTCCAAACCCTAATATTATATTAAGAACGTCAACGTTCAATTAGAAAACCCTAGCGATTGATAAGAAACCCTAATATTGGTTCTGGAAATCCTAATTTCAATTTTGGGAATCTGAAACCCTAATTCGGATTACGAAAACCTTAATTCAGGAACTCAAAGGCTTAAGTGTATTGATTACGAGATTAATTAGGGTAAAGCCTAACGAATTAGTTAGAAAACCCTAATTTTAAAATTTGAAACCCTAATTATTCTGTTAGATACCCTAATGTACAATTATAGACCTAATTGCTAAATTAGCAATTTTAATTAGGAAATATTAATCTTAATTATAAAGTCTTAATATGATTAGGAAATTTTAATATAATTAGGAAACTCTAATTATAATTTAGAAATAATAATTTTCTATTTTAAAATCTAATTAGAAAATCCTAGAAAATTAATTTTTAAAAACCTTAGGTTTTAACCCTAAGGGTTTGCACAAGTTACCAATTTGCCATTAAAATTGGAAGTCAAATGACTATTTTACCCTTTTCATATTCTTTAATAGCTAACTTGCAAATCTAGCCAAAAGGAAGTTGGTGAACCACTCCGTGTGCTGATATATCTCAGCAATCAGCCACTTTTTGACTATTTACATCAGCCAATTCATTACATTTATAATATATATAGATTGAGAGAGAGAGAGAGAAAAAAAAGTCACCAAAATAGCTTATTTGGTCACCAACACCCAACAAAACTCTCTCTACCTCTTAGCCACAAAATTATTAAGTGGATCAGTTCCTAAATGAGCCTTAGCAAGCCAAGATCATATCATGATGATCAAATTTAAGATCATAGCTAGAAAAAGGTAGAAAATCTTCAGTTCTTGAAAACTGTCCTCACACTTGTCAGTCCAAGCGTATTTCACCGTCTTCCTCGTCAAGTTAGTCAACGAAGTAGCTATCTTCAAAAAATCCTGGATGAATCTCCGATAGTAGCCCGCTAACCCTAGGAAACTCAGCACCTCAGTCGGCATTTTCGGTTGTTCCCAATTCATCACGACTTCCACCTTCGCTGGATCCACAGAAATTCCCTCATGGTCAATGACATGACCTAAAAATTGCACCTTCTCCAACCTAAATTCACACTTAGTGAATTTCGCATACAACTTCTCCGTTCTTAGTGTCTCCAACACTAATCTTAGGTGTTTAGGATGATCTTCTGGCGTCTTAGAATAGACTAGAATATCATCTATAAACACCACGATGAACTTGTCCAAATATTGTTTGAACACTCTATTCATCATATCCATAAATGTAGCTGGTGCATTTGTCAACCCAAATGACATCACTAGGAACTCGTAATGACCATAACGAGTCCTAAATGCTGTCTTTGGCACATCCTCCTTCCTAACCTTCAACTGATGATACCCCGTCCTTAAATCTATCTTAGAAAAATACTTAGCTCCTTTCAACTGATCAAATAGATCATCGATCCTAGGCAATGGGTATTTATTCTTTTATTATTAACTTGTTCAACTCTCGATAGTCGATACACAGTCTTAACGATTCGTCCTTCTTTTTGACAAACAGTACCGGTGCTCCCCATGGTGAAACACTTAGTTGAATGTACTTCCGTTCCAACAGTTCTTGCAATTGCACCATCAACTCCTTCATCTCCACTGGCGGCATACGATATGGTGCCTTAAAGCTGATGTGCCGCTCACAGCACAATGTCTATCACAAACTCTGTCTCCCTGTCCGTGAAAGACTCGATAATTAAGCTTCGAAATACATCGGCGAATTCCCTCACTATAGGTATTTGTTCCATGGTTGCTACAACTCTCTTGGTATCAACAACATGACACAAATAGCCTACGCATCCCTTCCTTAACAATTTCCTAGTTTGCGTCATGGTTAGACAACACAAATGTCCCGACGATCTATTCCCGTAAAATACTACCCGAGGTTGTTCTAACACCTTAATGTTCACACATTTCTTTTGACAATCTATAATTGCCCTATGGTTCACTAACCAATCCATCCCGAGAATTACGTCGAATTCTCCTAACTTTATCGGTAACAAATCTGCTGATAATTTACAACCCCGTATATCTACGCAACAACTCTTATGAACATCTTCAACAGGAATTATTTCTCCGTTTGCTACTTTAATACCTAAAGGTATAGGCAACTTTTCGGGAAATAATCCTAATCATCTAGAAAAATTGCATGCTATAAATGAACAAATAGCACCCGAATCAAACAGCACGTACGCATTGATATCGTTAATCAGAATAATACCTGCGACGACGTCCCCTGATGTAACTGTATCTTGGACTGTCATGTTAAAGGTACGGCCCATCGGCCTACCCGGCTGTGTTGGCCTACTAATAGCTAGCTTACCGCTATTAGCGCCCTAATTCCCGTCCGTCTCCTTCTTCGGACAGTTTTGTGCCATGTGGTCAGTTAATCCACACACAAAGCATCTGTGGTTCTTCTTTGGACTCGATAATTAGTCACAATGTGCCCCTCCTGTCCATAATTATAACAGACGACCTTCCCTTTGAGACAGACTCCTAAATAAGTCTTCCCACAGGTCTTGCAGGCCTCCATTCTTTTCTTCAGGTCTCCTTGCTTCACTCCGATATTTCCAGAGCTAAATACCTTTCTCTTCTGACCCTCGCCACTACCACTGGCTCCCTCAATCTTGACTCTCCCGTCAACCTTTCCCTTATTCTTTTATTCTTTGTGGTATTGGCTCAACGCCTCACTACCACCTTCTACGATTATCGCCTTCTCTAAAATGGTCCCAAAAGAAGTACTTTGGAATACCAATATACGGTTATAGAGCCAGGTTTTCAAGCCTTTCTCGAACCGTCGCGCCTTCCTCACCTCGGTATCCACTTGGTGTGGAACGAACCTCGCTAGTTCATTGAACTTGGCAGCGTATTGGGGAACTGTCATGTCCCCTTGTTTCAACTCGAGAAACCTCATCTCCATCCTTCCCTGCATGCTCGTGGGAAAGTTGTTCTCGAAGAATATCTCCTTGAACCTATCCCACGTTAGAGTCGCTATCCCAACCCTAGCCTGATTGGCTTCCAACCAAAAGTTGGCCTCTCCCTTCATCATATAGGTTGCAAAGGCAACCTTCTGAGCTACTATCCATGTTTGGGCTTCGACAGGGTCCGTAGTTCCCTTGAACTCCGGCGAACCTACACTCTTGAAATCCTTAAAGGTAGTAGCTCGTGCTACTCCTGGATTTAGGGGATATTAGCCCCTGTTCTATTAAAGGCAGCTGTTAATAAGTTAACAAACTCCTGCATCGGATTAACCGGACCTCCCTCCGTTTGATTCACATTCGCACTTTGATTATGTTGCACTCTTCTCGGCAGCATTTTGCTGATACAATAAACACATTGCGTTATTATTCCTTTCTTTATTAGTTATCATTTAATATTAAACAATAACTCCAACATCCATAACTCATTGCTTTCCATAAAAAGGTCCTTATATTCATTCTCGTAGTATAATACTACATCAGTTACATACACAGCCTAAGCTGATTACATTACTTTCTCGCTATCACTTTCCAAAAGATGGGATTTACAAAAGACTACCCTTTACTATACAAAAAGGGTTTTACGTCACTACTTCAAAAAAAATATTTACATACTAGTCTGACTACCCCTAATCTACATCTGCCTCAAGGCATTATCAAAATCTGCCTTGGCAAGACCGGCAATAATATCACGGCTATTAGTATGTCGTGTTTCCCCCACCTCCACCAGATATCCAGCTACCTGCTACTAAAAATCCGTGTGAGAACTCCTATATATAGAGGACATTCTCCCTATCTTTTGCACCTTTGTCTTTAGCTCCTCCTTGAGCTCAAAGACCTCTTGCTTTAAATCTTGGACTTTATCCTTAGCCATAATTTTCTCATCGTGCTCCTGCTCCCACATGGACTCGACATCAGTCTTTTCCTTTATAACCATTTGGAGCTCTGCCTTCAGCTCCTTGACCTCCTGACAGTAATGGATATTTCTATCCAACACTGACATGAATAGAGACATCATCGACCCCCAGGAGCTATCTCCGCTGCTATAGCCACCGGGTTAAAGGAGACTATCTCTACCTCCTCCTCTATCATCTCATCAAACACTGACATGTAGTCAGCTTCCTCTGAGTCTCTAGACTCAATGATCACTATATCTGGCTCTACTGCTATAGGGTTTGGTATAACCTCTACTTGGTTCACCGATTCTTCAGTAATGGCTTGACCATCTACAAACATTCCATTTTCTCCTAACATCTACACAAAACAGTTACTTTGATTAGTACACGTCAGTAGAATAATAAAAACACATAACATAATCATAATGCATTTTTATAAGGTTATTTTATTCTTGTATTTCTTTAACTTCTCTTAAGGATATGACTTAAGGTTTTTAATACCCCCTTAAATTTTATAACCTATTGCTTTGATACCAACCTGTGACGCCCCCAAATCTGGGTATCTTCCAACCCGACAGATGGTGCTACACGGTACTACCATTCATTCATTCATTCCATGAAATAGTCACAAAAGGACCAATATAACTTCTATATATTCAAAATAATATTACATTTCTCAGGTTCTTTGTAACCCATTCGTTTCTTCTTGTCATAATATTCAATATATTACAATCATTGAACTATTCTATTACATACTAAGCTAAGGGTTCGTCTTCGCCTTGCCCTTATCTTTGTCCGAGCCTTCAGTCTGTTCGATCTTGGCAGTGTTTATATGGTTCAAGCAAGAGTGAGCATAACTAGCTCAACAAGTAGTACAATTCTAATAAACAAAATGCTTGAAACATAAAACTCATATATCTTCTGTAACTGAACAATAGTTACGTAGTACTATCGATAAATCAAAATAGCACTTCTTTTCCTTAAAAACATTTTACAACAACCATACTCAGTGGAATATTAATTATGGCTCAAGACTAAGAGCATTCATAAGTTCTTTTGAAAAGAACAACCCGACACTAAGTCCGTAAGTCCGACATATCTTACGAGCACGTCTGAGGGATCAGCTCATAGTACTCTATGTTGATCAAGACTACATTCATTAAACGTGTATACGTTTAAGTTGTGGCAACCTCACGTGCCTGTCGTTAAACGACAAAAACATTTTAGCATACTTGGTCTTCGATTGAAAACCATACCAATATAACTCGGTAAATATAAATCAGGCTTGACAGAATCATAATATAAGTTTAGCCAAAAGAATTGGCTGTAGTCTTCATCATTAAAAACTTTAAGTTTGCTTACTGATACTTGTCCAGACTGAACTAGAACAAGGGTTAGAATACTTGCCTTTGGCGTCTGCTTACTGATTAACACTTGTACACTTTAAGTTTCTACGTTTCTACAGCACATGATTATATAATGTACCACATTAGGTCATACATAATCAAGTATGAATACTATTATATCTTACCCTTCATCTCAATGTAAATCCTGACTTAGATTTACTATTATGGGTTTCCGGCTTTCATTACGACATTCATAATTCGTTCATCTTTGCTTGATTATTAACTTTTAATCATCATTCATTAGTGTCTTTCAATGTCTTAACAACATTATGCATATACCTTAATTCATTACTATCAAGTCCCCTTTCATTCTATACTTGAAGTCATTCTTTTCTAGCAATTTCTTGTGACTGGCACCGCGACGCCACCTATAGCTCTTCATCTCGCAACGCAGCCATGAAAGTTAGCGTAGCGAAGGCTCGACATCATTACGGTGACGCAATACCACCTTTTGCCTTTTGGGTTGGCAGCCATGGCTGACTCTCGTGCTTAGAAAATTTTGCAGATTTTGAATTTTGTGAACTTCCCGGACGTATAACTTCTTCATTATAAGTCCGAATTGACTCGTTCAAAAGCCTACGGTTCACAAATTACGTACTCTATGTGTTCATGCAAGAATTTTATCTATTTGACTTAGTTTGCTAAAATTTGACCTATTAGTTCATTTTTAACGAAAACGATAAACGTCAGTGAACGTTCAATGCTCGTTTCTTCGTTCTAAGTTGGAATCCGGTCATTTTCAAGTCCGCAACTCTATAATTCCAAATACGACTTGTCTCCATCGAAAACCAATGTTTCCGACTCCAAATACAAAATACAACTTCTATTCCGAGAATTTCATAGATTCGACGATTATCGTCTAATCGTGTGAATTCCGGTAAAACTACATTCTTAATGAATCTAAATGGATTTTAATCAACATAAGATCATTACAAGTTACTTATTAAACCAACTTATAAACAAAGTAGGTTTCGACTTATTCTCGTAAGTCATTGACTTATTCAACTTATGAACTATAAATCTTCATGCTCATGACTTATTAATCACTTAAGTCCACTAATCAATGTTCTTATGCTATATTCAACATACTAATCATCATATGACAACATGTGATAAGTTCCTCATGGTTCTAGCAACTTATTAATGTTCAAGTTGCTTATCCAAATTATTCGGCTTAAGTTAATTCCTTATTAACATATTACATGATCTTAGCATACATGTTCATTAATAACACTTCCCTTATCATCCTATTATAATAGAGATGAAAGAACATTGGACACAAGATCATTACTTTTGAAGTCTAACTTTTTTTTCTTGGAAAATCTAACTTTGACTTAAAAGTGCTTATTTGCTCTACCAAATAAGTAGCTTATATTTGAGAGGAGTTGGATGAAATTAAAACACCCCACAAAATTGAAATGAGCTTGGTATTTATAGGCCAGCAAAGTTTAGGACAAAATGGACTTTAAACCATCCCACCTCCTCATCTTCCACCTCCTTACTATTCATAACCTAGCCATTAAGTAACTTGCTAGCCACAATACTTGCTCATCACATCACTTGGTCACCACACATAAACCTTGCCCATCAAGCTTACCCATTTCCTACTTGGTTTGACCCATGGATCAAGGCTTTTCATTGGGCTTTGATAATTATTCTAACTACTTTATTAATGGGCTTGTGCTACATAGTTTGGACTAATGATATATCAAACACTTGGGCTTGATTGTCACATTATATTGGACTTCTATATTAGGCTATTAATCCTACAAATCCATTACCTTAAATTACATAACTTAACATTTATACCCCACGTATAATCTTCATATACTAACTCGCATATTAATTCGTAATATACGTTATTTCATTCTTCATACATAATAATACAATACGTCGTATTATACTTACATCCATTACTTCATATAATGTATACACATTATATGATCACAACTTTATTTCCTTAATGCTTAATAAACCTAACGTTCCCAAATTAGGTCCAGATACGAAATATTACGGTTTCCATACTTAGATTATTATTACATAATCAATATCGCCTTGATATTATAACGTTACGTATTTCTCAGAAATTCAAAAATAATTCCCGAGCAGAATTCGATGAATAGTGTTTTTCATAAAATTTCTTGTAAAGTTTTTATTTTTGTCGTAGAAATTCAAACACCTTAATTCATTCACGTAGTTAAAATACTACGATATTCCGACGTTTCTAGGTTATACAACGACATTCATCTTCTCAACACATAATAATAATAAATAATATTATTTTATTCATTATTAAAAGTAATTACAAAATGTTCGATTTTCTGGGGCGTTAGATGTAAAAGCATTTACTTGTAATTGTATTCCATGTTCATCTTTATATAATGGAAAATATGAAGAAGATTTGCACTTACATGACATGGTATCAAATGACACCCATTTTTTGCAATATAATATTCCTAAAATGGACACATTATGATAACATGTAAACATTTACATTATCCCTACGACTAAAGTACATAAGTATTTATAAGGAAACAATCGGGCCTATTACCCGCTCAAAATCCAAAAAGGCCACGAGCCTACAGCCAATCATGTCTTCTTCTGACCAGTCTAATCCTGTTTCTTGAGAAGAATTTAACGGATTAAGTAAACAAATTACAGATTTGGTTGTTCTGCTTAAAGAATTGCATCAGTCTACTCAGGGCTCAAAGGTGCCTACACATACAGAATCCTCTAAATAAGGAGGAACTCAAGGTTTAGATAAAACAAATCTGTAACCTCTGTTGGATACGACCAACAAAGACCCTGAAAACACCTATCTCAAAGGAGATCCAGACACCGGTGATATTAGGAAGAAGGTCCTTCAACTGGAAGAAACTATTCATTCTCTCAAAGGGATTGGAACACATGGGAGTTTTTCATATACTAATCTTTGCATATTCCCTGGTGTTCATTATCCAGAGAAATTTAAAACCCCTGACTTTGAAAAGTATGACAGATTAGGGGATCCTTACACATATTTAAAGGTGTTAATGGAGAACTTAGATCTTATGCGGAAAAGGAGAAGCTCAGAATGCAGCTATTCCAGCAGAGTTTGATTGGAGAAGCCTGATCGTGGTATACCATATTAGACAACTCAAAGATCCATAGCTGGGAAGAACTAGTTGATGCCTTCCTTATTCAGTACAGCTTCCAGTCTCAGATAGCTCCTGACCGGTATCAGATTACCAAGGTCAAGAAACAGTCTAACGAGTCTTTCAGAGTGTATGCTCAAAGGTGGTGGTGCTTTGCTGCTCAAGTTATTCCTTCTATAACAGAATCAGAAATGGCCATGACTTTCATAGACATATAAGAAGCTCCTTTCTATGAGAGAGTCTTAGCTGGTATTGGAAAACCATTTTCTGAAGTGATCAAACACGGAGAGATGGCTGAGATAGGATTGAAGTCAGGAAAAATTCAAGACCTAGCCGCTCTTAAAGTAGTTGCTGAGCAAATCCAGTCTGGAACTTATGGAAACAACCCCCGGAGGGTTCATAAAAAGAAAGAGGAGGCTGTTTCCTTGATACTACAAGGTCAAAAAGGCAGTCAGAACATGCCTATATAGAGGAGAAACTACTCCACTTTACAAGCACAGTCTTTAAACCCTCCATTACCTAAAGGTGGAGATGGAAAGTGCCCGTTCACACCCTTAGGGGACTCGCTCGAGAATATTCTTGCTCTTCTGACTACTCAGATGAAAATCACGCATCTTCTTCCACCAGCCAACCCTAATGGAAGGGGTTTCAATGCTACTCGGAAGTGTGCTTATCATACTGGGGCACCTGGACATGATACTCAAGATTGTTGGGCCTTGAAACACAGGATCCAAGATATGATAGACAACGGTGAGATCGTGGTTACCAAACCAGATCAACCTCATGTGCAAGACAACCCTCTTCCTCAACATAAAAAAGAAGAGGTCAATATGATTAGTTGGAGCAGTGGATAGAGTTCCAACTTTAATGGTGAATCATCCCAGACAATCAAATATGGTGTTGATAGATGGGATTACGTAAAGTTTCAATTTTCTATGGAACGAAAGATGAAAGCTCTTTGTAAGCAAGTTGGACAATTGGCAGAACTTGTGACCCATCAGCATCAAGTTAAACGCCAGTTAGTCAGCCAGGAGCATACCTATCTCCTTCCTTTTGTTATGAATCCTTCATCACCACCTTCAGAAAATGAAGCACTGGAGGACAAGGTTGCAAGAGAGCAAGTGCTAAAGCCCATCGAGATTTTGCCAATAAAAGGGAATTTACATACCTGGGCCAACCTATAGAGGAAATATTTCAGATGGTAATCAGCAAAGGAAGAATCACCTCCCTTCGACCTCCAATTAATCCCCGTTCAAGACGGTTCAACTCTGATGGAGTTTGTCAATATCATTCACATTCTCGCGGTCACAGCACAGAAGAATGGTGGGCACTCCGCCACCTTATTCAGAATCTAATTAACAGCGATGTCCTGCAATTGGCAAACGATGACACTATACTCATCGAGAGTCGGAATACCTGTCCTACTAAATGGAAGGGGCTAGTAGCAATTATATCCACTGAGGCTGGTGAGACTGTCAAACCATTTCCCATACAAGAAATTCAACTCAAAGGAGCTGACAATCCTTTGAAAGTGGCTGCACCAGAGCCAATTTCTTTACCCTTCAGACCACAATATCCTGTTGTTAACTTACACAAAGTAGCATAGAATTATGGAGAAGCTGAAGGATCCATGTCTCATACTACTGCTATAGTGTCGAGGGCAAATCCACTCTATCTTCCTCAAAAGGTGATGAAGCCTACCATAAAAGCAAAGGGGAAGATTCCCATGGAGAAGATTGAGAAATTCCTCCGCACTATGGGCCATAATGAAGCCAAGGTGGTTCTAAGCTTAAGAGAAGCTCCACATCAAATATCAGTACTGGACTTGGTTTTCTCTTCCAAGGTTCACAGGAAGATCTTATTGAAGGTATTGGAAGAAGCCTACTTACCAAAATCAGTGGATGTGGAAAAATTTTAACATCTGGTTGATCATATTTTTAACAACAATGTGATATCCTTCACTGATGATGACATATCACGCGGAGGGACTGGTCATTGCAAGCCATTGCACATTGCAGTTTTGTCCTCCGAGTATATGTTAGCTGGAGTTTTGATAAATGGAGGTTCGTCTCTGCATATCTGTCCTTATGTCACTTTGGCGAAGATGAACGTCAATCTCAACCGAATCTGAAGTAGCCATATGGTTATCAAAGCTTTTGATGGATCCCGACAAAATTTTGTTGGAGAAATTGAGCTACTAATTGAGATTGGTCCAAATACATTCAATGTATCCTTTCACGTCCTCAAGATAGATTCAGGATACAACCTATTATTGGGGAGACCATGGATCCACATGACTGGTGACGTCCCTTCTACAATTCATCAACAACTTAAATACATTGTCAACAATAGCCTAGTCATTGTCAATGCTGAGCCGAAATGTCCTGAACAAGGAAACCTACAGCTCATTAGCTTCAATTCAGAAATTGAGCCGGCCAGTTTTCATACTTTGGAAGAGAGCAACACACAATACCATCCTATTGGAGCACCACTTCCCGTACCTAAGATTTCTGCTGAAGTGATGGCAGCTACCCAAGAAATGATGTCATTGGGTCATCAGCCAGGACAAAGGCTAGGTAAAAATCAGCAAGGTATTAAGCACCTAATTTAAATGTCCAGTCAAACTGGATAGCTGGACTAGGCTATTCTGCCAGTTCCAGTCATAGGAATCCTCATAATCACAAGAAGATTCCTTAAGCTTTCGCCACATGGTGATTTTCCCCACCTGCACCTAATGAGATGATACAGTCTCCGGTAAGGGTGCCAGACCATGTTATGGCTATGCTGTTTCCCAAACCAGTACCCTTAAAAGAAAAAGAGGTCCTGATTCTTGATCCCGAAGTGGAAGAAATGGAACTTAAACATAAACATGACATCACCTTGATGATGGCAGGCATACACATCATTGTCCATGATGAACATACAAACAGATACACCCCAGATGATGATTTCCCAGATGTTATGGTCATCATTAGAGAAAAGGAAGACGATGAAAGCCCCTCTATCACTGCAGTCCATCAAGACTTTACTCTCGACTATTGGAGCAGTACTCCATGCATTGGTCGACGAGGGTAAAACGGGCAGAAATCCCTCTGTCCTGTAGATAACTTTAATTGCTTATTTTTTTGAACAGTATTAGCAGTTATTTTATTAGTACATGCTAACACTTTTGTATGATTAAACAATTTCATATATTAAGTGAAAGCATATTTTGTTTCAGGAGTCTGAATTTAGATGTGCCTATACTTGCTGATGAGGTGCCTTTTCTCCATAATGGTTGTAACTTTGATGAATAGTTGGACTCAGACTTGATGGAAATACAAGAGAACATTAAGATACCTCAAGAGATTAAGTAATGGGTCAACGACAAACCTAAACCTAATCTTAATCAAACCATTTCTTTCAATATAGGAACCTTAGAAAGCCCTATGCTAATCCAAATTGGTTCAGACTTAATGCACAAGGAGATAGAGATCTACGCGGATGACATCATTATCAAATTCCGAAGGGAGGAAGACCACTTAGACCATCTCAAAAAGCTTTTCAACAGGTTGCGTAAGTATAACTTGAAGTTGAATCCAGCCAAGTGCCCCTTTGGCGTTAAATCAGGCAAGTTGCTAGGCTTCTTAGTTAGCCACAAAGGGATGGAGCTGGATCCCACCAAAATCCAGGTCATCAAGGAAATGCCCATTCCTAAGATATAGAAATAAATACGAGGATTTTTGGGAAGAATCAACTTCATTAGCAGGTTTATTTCCTAACTTACAGCAACCTGTGAGCCCGTCTTCAAGCTATTATGGAAGAACTGTTCCACGAAATGGAATGATTAGTGTTCGAAAGCCTTCCTTACAATTAAAGTATAGTTGGTTAACACTCCTGTATTGGTACCACCCAGGGATGATGTTCCCCTGATCATGTACCTATCCATTAATGACAATGCCATGGACTGCATACTAGGACGGAAAGATAATAGAGGCCAAGAATGAGCTATCTATTACCTCAGCAAAAGATTCAGCTGCAGTGAACACAAGTACACTCTGATTGAGAAGACTTGTTATGCTTTAGCATGGGCTTCCATGAGGTTACAACATTACCTCCATGGTCACACAATCCATCTCATATCCCGCGTGGATCCTCTCATTTACGTGTTCAGTAAGCCCATACTGAATTGTTGGCTGTTCAGATGGTACTTGTTCCTACATAAATTTGACATCTTCTACGTGACGCAAAAGTCTATCAAAGGTGAAGGAATTGCAGATCAACTGACCGCCGCACCTACAGGGGATTTCAAACCCTTGGAAACATACTTCCCCGATGAAGGGGTAATGACAATTCAGCAACACTATCAGAACGATGCATGCCTTACATGGAAAATGTATTTTGATGGAGCTGATAACACAGAAGGCTCTGGAGCTGGAGCAGTATCCCGTCGCCATCAAATTGCAGTTTGTCTGTACCAATAACACAGCTAAGTATGAAGGCTGTATCATGGGGCTAAAACTTGCCCGTTCAATGGGCATCGGGCGGTTAACTATCTTTGGGGATTCTGAATTGGTAATTAAATAATCCACGGGAATCTATCAAACCAAAGAACTATATTTGTTGCCTTTCCATTGGTAAGTTTTATAGATGGCTTTGGAGTTTGAAGAAATCTCCTTTTCACACATTCCTCATAACATGAATGACTTTGCGGATGCACTAACAACATTGGCCTCCTTGATTCACATATCTGACAAGGAAAACATGCCAAGCATCACATTTGCCCTGTAAAAGGCCCTAGTATATGGGAACTATATTGGAGAAGTATCAGATGAGCTACCTCCCATCCACAACCCTTGGTATCAGCACATCAAGGAGTACTTATGGGATGGATCTACACCCGCTAAGGCTAGCCCAACTGAAAGGAGGCGGATCCATCGACTTCCTATTAAATTCTACTTGAGCGGAGATGCACTCTACAAAAGAGATGCAGGATTAGGTCTGCTCAGATGTCTGGACAAGGACCAAGCTCAGAGGCTCATGGATGAGATCCATGGTGGAGTATGTGGCCCACACATGAGCGCCCCCCTACTTGTTAAGAAAATCCTCAGAACATGGCATTACTGGCTTAAGCTCAAAGTGACTATGATGATCACGTCAAGAGGTGCTATCAATGCCAAATTCATAGAAATGCCATCCACGCCCCTCCAAGGGAACTCCACAATATGAGTTCACCTTGGCCATTCTCAATGTGGGGAATGGACGTGATCGGGCCTATCGAGCCCAAAGCCAGTAATGGACATCAATTTATCTTCACCATGATCGATTACTTCACCAAGTGGGTAGAAGCAACCACTTTCCCCAAGATTACCAAAGAAGTCATCATTGTTTTCATCAGAAACAATGTCATTTATCGATATGGACAACCAGAGGTAATTGTGTCAGACAATGCTAACAACCTCAACAACAAAATGATGGAGGAATTATGCAGTAAATTCCACATCAAACACCTTAACTCTATCATCTACCATCCAAAGATGAATGGTGTTGTTGAAGCGGCTAATAAAAACATCAAGAAGATCATGTAAAAAATATCCGTCAATTACAAAGGATGGCCTGACCTCTCGCCTCTAACTTTATTAGTCTACAGAACTTCAATGCGTACTTCCACTAGGGCAACCCCCTACTCATTAGCCTATGGGATGAAAGCAGTGCTCCCCATAGAGGTGAAAATGGAATCCCTTAGTGTGTTAATAGATGCTCAACTAGATGAAGACCAATAGGTAGAAGACATGTATCACCAATTGTCTCTAATAGACGAAAGGCGAACCACGACTGTCTTCCAAGGTCAGTTATATCAGGAAAGGATCGCAAGATCCTACAACAGGAAAGTCTGGCTATGGAATTTTAAATAACATGACTTGGTTTTGAAGAAGATCATTGACAACCAGGATCAATCCAAGGGAAAATTTGCTCCTAACTGGGAAGGCCCATTTGTTGTCAAGGAGGTATTGACAGGAGGTGCTCTAAAACTACAGGAAATGGACGACAATGAATTTCTATAGCTTATCAACTCAGACACCGTGAAATGGTACTATGTTTGAGGTTACCATCAAGAAAACATCCTTGTTTTGGATCATAACATCACCAGTCATTTCGATTTTCTAACCCTTTTTACATACTCTTCTGCCCCTCAGGGAAACATACACTTCAACCCAGCAGCCTGGTTTCACTTCATTTCAAACCTTTCATACAATTTCGGTTATCCCCCCAGGGATTGAACCTTTAAAACCTACAGTTTATCCTAAAGACTGGATTAAACTTTTCTATGCTTGCAGTTTGTCCTGAAGATGAGATCAAACTTTTTTTTCCCCGTAGTATAGCCTGCACATGAGATTCATACTTCTCTTCGGCTACAAATCATCCTGAGGGGGAACTACATCTACCTAATCTCCCTGATACCCGAGAGTACATAGAAAACCATATTCTATATGGCCCGGTCGCAATAAAAAAAATAACGAAAACATTTCTGCCCTTTCTCTATAAAAAAATAACAAAAACATTTCTACCCTTCTCCACAAAATCAAAAACAACAAAAAAAATTCTACACTCTTCTTCATCAATAAAGCTTCTACACCCATTTACACCTATCACATTCAGCGTTGAACCTCTTACACCAGGTTCGAACTACGCATACCTGATCTCCTCTTCAATAGGAGTACGTAGGCAGCTATTTATGGTTCGGTCTAACCCCCTACCAAAACATAAATACTTGTCACACGATACTAGGATCAAACTTCAATCCACCACATTTCATCGGCTTCAGACCAAAGGGATGGAACTACTTGACCCCTCCTCACAAATAGGAGATCCGACGACCATCTAAGCTGTGGTTGTGCCTCAAACAGCAACACCAATCTGTAAGGCCCCAAATTTTTTTAATAAAAAGGAATTTCCTTTATTTATAGTAAGGGTGGATTTGATTAATGTGGTTAGTTATGGGTAAAATGCGCAAATATTTTAAATAAGCAAGTGGTGATAAAATATTCATTATTGTCGGGGAATATTTGTTTGGTCGTGGAATATTCAGATCGTTTCGGGAATATTCGATGCGACGTATAGCGATCTTTTGTGGGCCCCATAACGGCGATTGGATGAAAAAACGACAAATATAAGTTGTTTATAAATAACGGCGTACAGTAGTTGTTACCATTAATACTTGTTGGAATACCCGTGGTTAAAACACACTAATACGCGTTGTTGAACAAGAGACTTTGGTATTGCACCAATTATTGATTCTTACGTGAAAGCACTACTCGATAATTGTTACAGTAATTATTGCTCAATATTATATTTTATTGATTCAATAATTGCTTTGCGTTGATATTTTATATTATCGTTGTTTTAAGAATTGTCAACGCACGATATTTTTCATTATCGAAGCAATAATTCATATTATCCTAATAATATTATTAGATAACATTATTGGCAATGTCTAGAAAGTTCGTCTAAGGAGAGGTTTGGTCACCTAATTGCGCTGCCAAGAAGGAGAAATTCTTATTGAAAGCCCCTCTTTCTTAGGGAACTACACAGTTGCTAGTCTTTGTGATTCTGTAATATTATTTGTGAATAATTAATTATTGATTTATATGATGAGGAAAATATTGATTTTATGTGGATATAGATGGAGAAAAATTTTAAAATGACAATTGTTGAAAATTAATATTTTATCTTTTTCTGATAAAATAATTCATTTAAATATATTATTTTAATAATATATTAATGGTGATATTTTTACAATGAATGTGGATATATATGAGTATATGAGGAGGAAGAGTATTTTTGTGGCATTAAATGTTTAGCACATGTTTTGTGTGTTGGTGGACACAATTATTGACCGAAATTTGATTATAGCCTGTAAAATCACCCGTTTATGGATTTCGGTCAATTTATGTTTGGAATTTGGAAAAATGTTTTTCTTCAAAGTTGTAGAGAATTGAATTTCCTATAAAAAGTCACGAGATTCGAATTTTCTGACAAAAGGGCTATTTATTATGAATTATTGAAGTTCCGAAGCTCTGAAATAATTGATTTTTGGAAGTTTTAATTATTTATATCAACAAAAACGTTTTTATTGTTTTGGTTGGCCCCCCATGTGTTGTAAACATGCTGATTTCAGGAGTCTTGGTTGGCGTGGAATATATATATAATATATTATTATTATATTAAATTTTCGCTTTGGTGTTCTAAGCAATTTCCTATAAATAGGGTGCTTAGGTTAGAATTGAAAATCACACCGTAAATGTAAGTTTTCTCTGTCTATATTATCGAGCGTATTCTTGTGAGTATTTTGAGTATACTTTGAGTATTTCTATACGGTGCAAGTTCAAGTCATAGCCTATATTCGGTGTTTCAACTAGAAGTACTGTCTTTCGAGGTAAGGAATGTTATTTTCTTCTCAAATGATATTATTTCTTCAATATCATTATGCTGAAATATTGGTTGGAATTTTTTATCAAATTTGGAACTTTTTCATGTCGGGGTTACTATTCACGAGTTACTATTCATGAGTTACTATTCACGAGTTACTATTCATGAGTACTATTCATGAAGCGTGAAGATGTTTTTTTTGTGAAATTTCTATCTTTTGGTGTCGGAGTTACTATTCACGTATAAGGCACTATTCACCAAAAATGAAATTTCTTCTTTTTGTCCAAAATATCTATTATGGATACTAGCTTTGATTGTATCCATGTTTTGATCATTCTTGAATTTTACTCCACTCGATTACTTATGAAGTATTTTTGAACTTGGGATTTTTTAAAATACGAATCCTTAATATTTGTTCTTTTGTTTCACTGGATTCGTTTTCTTTGAAATATTTTTCATCATCCTCGGTCCTAAATGATGATATTATCAATATCTTTGGCACGTAGTGCAAAGATGAATGATTTCTTGATGAATATCTTTGGCCCGTAGTGCAAAGATGAACAGTGTTGAGATGACCATGACTTCATCGATTAATATCTTTGGCCTGTAGTGCAAAGATGAACAGGTGTTTAGACGAACATGACCAACTAATTAATATCTTTGGCCTGGTGATGAATATTTGATTCCGGATATATATTGATTGAGGTTACAGGGATAAAATATCGACGATGAACTTTTAAATTCATATATAGAAGATAGTAGTTTGCATTCTCTACTTAACTCTTCTAATGAATTGTTGTTTCCGCTGCAGTTGTTGATTTAAAACTGGTTGTCTATTGTATTCTATTAGATTTTTCTCTGTTGGAGACTAACGATAATTTGTTGTATATTATCTTAGTCATAATATTCTATACTGGGCTAGTTGAGCTCACCCTTTTCCTTGTTGTTCCATTTTTCTTCTCAGGAGGCGAGAATGTAGCGAGTACTAGTCGGGGTATGGAATGAAGGTTCTAGAAGGAGTTGTTTAGTAGTCCTCACCATCTTTGTAAAATAATGTATCAATAATTATGATGGAGATTTATTTGGGTATGTATATTGTCTAGAAGACAATAATTGTATTTAAACTCACAGTATATATGTTGTCGTATTTTGCACGACAAATGTATTAATAAAGTTGTAGTTATTTCGGTACCATGTATTTGGCGACTCAGAATGGGTTGGATGGAATGGACCTATTTTGGGGGCGTCACACCAATCCATAAGAGATGGAATTAACTGGGCTCCTCTTAAATAGGAGTACTGATGACCATTAGTGGTGCAGTCAATCTCAGAGAGGAAAAGCTACACTCCTCTTCACATTTCCATATAGAAACCAGTCCTAAAACACTAAAGATGGTAGGGATACACACAGATCACTGATCTGTTTTAAAAGATCCTGTGACGTCTCAATGTCCACACATCAAGGATGAGTTCAGAATGCATCAAGATCACAAGCCCTGAAGAAATAAACAAATATAAAACAAGTATTAAGGCACAACTGAAAGGGAAGTGAATCAGAAAATATATCCCTGCCATATATAATACTGTTTGATCTATACAATATGTGCTCTACATGAAATGGCTAAGCTAGTCTATGCAGGAAAATACAAGTTTATCTACTGATCTGTGTGTATGCGGACTATCACATCTAATATAGCATCCCTCTCCGAAGAAGGAGGTAACGCTGCAAGCTCCTACCCAATGGTATCTACACAAGCTAGTAGATCCGAGGCTAACTACATGGTGGCATGATGCTCATCAATGTATGCACTCATATCGGCAAGGATGCTAGTCGTAAGGGATCTCACTGAAGTACTATCTATGATGGCCACATCCCAGGTAGATAGGGCAGCATCCCGCTCTACAATCAATGCATCTCTGGCTGATCTGGCCTCATCTCTCTCTATTAGAGAGGCATTTCTCCCACCAAGACCTTTCAACATAAAGGCCCTAGCCTGATCTCTCTCAAAGGTCATCATATGTAGACTCTGCTCAGACATCAGGTCTTTGAATGTTTGAATCACAAGAGCACTTTTCGTGAGTGGGAGAATCCATCACAACTGTTGGCAACCCAGTAGTTAAATCCTCATCGATGGAAATATTAGTCTCCTCCATAGGCTCCTCATCATCGGAATCAGTCCCCTGCACTGTGGATACTACCGCAGTCGATGCCGTCTTTATCTCCATCCATGTGGAATACTCTGCAGAACAACTGGGATGGCTGACAGAAAACTTAGCTAGCTCACGCTGATCACAACAGGCATACAACCTAGATCTATCCTCTACTGACAAGTGGCGAGAAGCGAAGCGCTGACTCGATGCCCCCTCAAAAGGATAGAAGTCCTGAAACTGGTCAAATTGACATATCATAGCCAGTGGGTGGTAAGTGATCATGCCTCTCAAACCACCAGGGAAGATAACCTATACCCAGAGCATGAGTGATGAAGCTGTAGGGTGAGCTAAGCCCTGAACACGATAATATGGATCTGGATCTCTGATCTTTGCCAGGAAAGCAGACCAAGATGCAACATCTATCGACTCCGCAGGCTGAAATGAGTATGACATAGCTATATCATGGGTGAAACAATACTCATGATGTATGAAAGTGCCAATCGGTCTCAAGTGTGACATAAACCACACGTACGACATGACCAAGTTGCATGTAAACACTCCTATCAAATAAGTGCAGCAGTATGTGGCTGACCTCAGAGTCTCTGCTATAATCATCGGTATGATGGTGTGACCCTCCCTGAGAGCTCTGACTGCCATGATGACTTCTATGTCCAACTCATCCATGTACCATGGCATGTAGACATACGACACTACGCACAATAGTAGTACATCCACTCTGGCCAAACGTCATTGATCCTCCGGTGTGATGAAATCCCCGGAATGTCATGTATAACTATCCTCATAGCCAAATCTGTCAAATAGAAAATGCTGGGATATAACGTGGCTAGATGTGAGCTCATCCAGCACCACCCTACGCCTCAATCTAGTGAGGGTCATGAACTGCCTACTCATGTCTCCAATAGCCATATGCACGCAAGGTCTATCCAGTGGTAGCATCGTCAAACGTGTATACTCCTCCAAAGTAGGAGTCAACTCCTGGGTCCCAAACTGGAAGACCTGTCTCTCTGGTATCCAGTGCTCCAGCATGCCCTATATGAATCCTGTGGGAACCTGAAACATCAAGAGGGTCATAAGTATGCTGCAACAGCTGATCTACAGTCACCTTGTCTGATGGTGACATACTATCATACCACAATCGCATACCAGATGCCACCATTAATGGTGGGGTATGATCAATATGGCTAACTATCGAAGAAGACATCTGTACATGATGAATATCTCTGGACATACATACATATGCATAACATAATACATGCATGATAAACAATAGATGACAATATGATATAGGGAATGGAAAAACTGTACATACATTCCTAAGTATATCATTATCTAATACATCATCTGTGTATAGCTGAAATACAGGGAAATAAGGCAAAACTGCCCTATAACTAATAGAGGCCTATCAAAAGATATAGCAAGAATGGGTTCCACCCCTCCAGCTCAGTTAAGTTTGAGTTGCAAAGGAGGTCTCACAAGTTGAAAAGGCCAAATTAGGAATAAAAATGCTACGCGATTGAGCAGAATAACTTGGAATCCTGGTTGTCACTGTTAGGTTTGTAATATTCATAACGCAATCAAATTGCATAAAAAGTGCGGAAGCGTGATAAAAATCAGAGTTTAAAAAATTTACAAACCATAAACCCGGATCATCCTTTATGCATAATTATTAATTAAACGAAAAGATAAAGAATAAAATCATACCCTTGAAGATCGAGCTTCCTCAGGTACAAGTTCACCTCCAAATCCTTTCGCGATCAATCTTGAATCCACCGGGTTTGGTTCCTTCCTTTGATCAACGTTAGCCACCCAAATGTTTGGCCTCTGGAGGTGATCCACCAAGGAGAATAGAATTCAAGAAGAAGGGTATTTTGGCTCAAACCCTAGTTTTCTATCTCTATAGAAAGGGTGTACTCTCCCAACAATTGGAATTATGTCGTATGTTGAAAAAGTCAACAACCCATATCACCCATAATAAGACTCCTCTTATTTATAGATGTGGGCAACCCACCTTAACAATTAAGGAATTGGGTTTTATTTAATTAATTAAATTCTTTTAATTAATTAAGCTCCTTAATCTTATTAGGGATAATTAATTAAACTCCTTTAACTAATTTTCCCTCCTAATCCAATTAGGAATAAATGAGAGTACTTATATTAAATTAATTCCTAAACTCTTTTAGAAATTAAAATAATAATAATTGTAATAATATTAATAAGACTCCTCTTATTAATTTATATTTAATATTTCTAAAATATTAAATAATAAATATTAAGCTATTTAATTTATTCTATCACCATAGATTAAATTAAATATACTTAACATATTATTACGATTATGCCATTAACTTCTTAAATAATTATTCTTCCTTTTATGGTGTGACCCTTTAGGTTCTCCATATTAAACCTATTGTGAATAAATCAATTAGAACAATTCTAATCTTATTTAAATAAATAAATTAAACAATTAATTTATTTAAATAATATTTATTCTACAATAGGATAAGCCTCCCCTAATGATCAAATCGACTTTCTAGATAATATAGATTTCAACATTAATCATAAAAGAACCTTTGAGTAAATAGTTACTGCATAATTCAATCCTTCCACCATACAATGTCCCAATTAAATATAAGACATGGAATTATCACAAGTCTTATTTTATTTAATTATATGTATTTCGATCCTTAAATGCACAACTCCAAATAATGCAAATTAGAAACTCCTTTCTAATTTCATTACTCGCCTTAACCAAGGACTACTTCGGGTTGTCATTTATCGAATCACATAGGACATTTCTCTTCTTTTATTAGAAGTGGTAGATTCTTTATTGATCATACATTATCTCCATGTACAACTTATTATACCCAAGCATACCTTTTGATATACCCTAAGGGTCTTAAGGAATAAGTCAAAGTATAACTCATCATACACAAGATACTATGATGATCTCAAGTCCAAGGATCACTTGTACTACTATCACTACAGAATTCCTATTGACGGCAAATAAAACTCCATTAGGTATTCCTTAGCGAGCCACGCTCAAAGAACTTATTCTCTAATAAGCACCTACATACTTGCTTTAGTGTCTCCACACAAATGATCATGAGATCAATCATCCTCATCCAATGAGCAAGCAACGTATGTACCAATCTATCCGGATTCACTAATCCCCAATTTAGTAATCCAACGATTGGGAACTATTTTAGTTTTAAGCTTTCTAAGAATTTAGATCTCATTAGAATGATCATCATCATTATTCTAAAAGCATTGCTTAAAACTATGGGTTTATCACATATTATAAAACAAAGATCATGTAGATAATTAAAAGCCTTTAATAAATTAATACTTTTATTAATAAATGAATAAGATTGTTACAAAGTATATGCTTTATCATCAAACATGATTGGCTTGTGTGCATACTACTTTCAATCTCCCACTTGCACTAAAGCCAATCGTCATGGTAACTCATACTCTTCTTCTTTAAGTGACGATTATCCTGCTGTTGGATAAGCTTTAATTAATGGATATGTAATGTTGTTCATGAGAGTCCACTATCTCTATAGTGATTTCCCATCTTTCAATGATTCTAATAATCAAATGAAAGTGCCACAACACATGTTGAGATCCAAGATGAGACTTAGGAACTATTCCTAGTTCAATAATGAACTTTTAATCCAAATAATCAACTTGCAGCTTCATTTATAGCTATATACTTTGTCTTTATCACTAAACCAAAGAACTATTTGCATTTTGAACCTTTCCAATTCAACGCACTAATCGCTCAAGGTAACGCTTTTACCTTAAAGTGGATTTTCGGTCGTCTTGGTCTGTCTAAAAAACTTGAGTCTATTAAGCCCTCTAGTTTTAATTTAGACCCACCATGAATATGATCACATCCTTAATGCCGGTTAAGCACTTTAAGATGTTTTTCACTAACTCATAGTGAACTTCTCCGAATATGACCGATCAACATCGTGTCTCGTATATTTCATTGCATACGATTGTCACTCATGCGATCTCTCTTCTTTGGAGTGTATGGGGACTATTAAGAGAAATACACTCCATAGCTCATCGACATGAAACATCTCTTGGAGTTTGCCATGCTAAACGACTTTAGCATCAAATGAATATACGTTCCTTGGGTTAAGTCGAGCATCCTCTTAAATCTATCTATATAGATTTATATCCCCAATTAAGATACTCTTCCCAAATCATTCATGGAGGAATGTTTAGACAACTTTATCTTTACTTGATTGTAGCATTGGTATGTCATTCCTTTCCGTAGTATATCAACATATAATATTAGGAATGTCACACGCGCTCCCACGACCCTTTTATATACACACTAGAACTCTTACCTCATCGTATGTAACTCGGATCATCATCTTCTATGATCGTACCTCATCATCATCATCCATGATGAATCTATACCTCCTAGGTATCTTCTTTACTATTCCGACTTACGATTGGTTGGCCATGTACAATAGGTCTATCTACGAGTTCCTCTTATTTGACTTATAGTGTTTTGTGGTTCTTGAACTTTTCAAGATCTATTATCCTCCCACTAGCCCTTTCAATGATAAACACCTTTATCTTAGAAGGAAGCGTGTTTCATGAATAAACACCTTTTTCTAAGTAGGATCATAGAACATTTACCCTAAACTTACTTTAGGATGTCCCACAAATCAGATTTGTCAAATCTTGTCCCAAGCTTATCCTTTGAAACCTTTTCACATAAGTTGGACAACCCCTTATCTTAACATACTTAAGATTAGGAATCCTCCCCATCCATAACTTTTATTGAGTCTTGAAATGGATTTTGAGGTTACCATTTTCGTAGATATGCAGCCATTTCTAGGACATGATCCCAGAAGGATACTGGAATGTCGGTAAAATCATTATGGACCGCACCATGTCCAACAAGGTACGATTTTTCATTCAGATACATCAATCAATTATCACAGTGTCGGGATGTGTCCATTATGAGAAAACCATTTGAGATGATCTAGAAACTTATTGCACAAGTATTTATTCCTTGATCTAATCAAAGAATCTAAATACATTGCCAATTTGTTTCACTTCTGAATTCTTTGAACCTTTCAAATAATTCACACTTGTATTTCAGCAAATACACACATTCAACTCTTTGAATGATCATCTCCTTTTCTTATACTAATTTGTTCAATATGTAAAATTATTTTCATGTAAGTCAAGTATACAAAATTTATTAAGTAATATTCCAGTTCTATACAAAACATTATCATTATAAAGAGAACAACAATTGTTCTTAATTATAATACCAAAATTTTATTGTCCAACAATAAAATGGAAATAATGTTTCTAACAAGAATTGGAATACAATAACAACTTATTGACTTAATAGATTTGCCCGTAGGCATTGCTAAACTATAAGTTTCTATGGCTAATATGGCAACCTTTGCTACATTTCCCGCACATAGGATTACTTATATTTGTTTAGCTTTCTTACTTACTTGGTCCCTTCATAAATCTATATTTATGATAACCAAAGTCGGTATCCAATACCCAAGTAGAACCTTGACTTAAAGAAAAATTTATTTCAATCATGAACAAAAAGCGTATTATGTAGAAACTTCACTAAGCTTTTTTGGTTAGCCTCTCGCAAGATGCTTCTCGCAGCTTTCTTTCCAAAGGTCCAAAGCTTATTGCGGTGGAAGCAAACTCCTTTGCTATCCGTGTCGCTTTTGTTTTTATTATCCTTTGTTTTTGTCTTTCTATTTACCTTCTTTGAATCATTCTTTTTTCAGAAGATCCTTTGGTCCCTACCAGTAAGACTTGATCTTTCTTGGTTGGAAAGTGACTCTCAACATTTTTCAACATGTCAAGCAAATCAGCGAGGCTGATATCTAGCTTGTTCATATGAAAAAATTCACAACAATTGTGAAAGGAGTCCGGGAGTGAGTGCAAGATCAAATCTTGGCTCAACTCTCCATCCATGACAAAACCAGTTGTCCTAATTGATCAATCAAATTGATTATGTTAAGAACTTTTTCTGCGTATTTATAGTGCCATTGGCCATTCTAGATCGGAAGAGCTCCTTAGATATCTCGATATCTATCGGTCCTACTTTCCTCGCCATCAACTACTTGATGTGCGGAATATAGTAAGAGCATCCATAGTTTCATGCCGATCTCAAGAAGCTCGTTACTCATGGATGCGAGCATGATGCATTGAGCCAATCGTGCATCATCTTGCCACTTTCTAAAAGTAGCAATCTCCTCCTCGAGGCATTGTCTCACAACCATTGCGAGGATAGGCGATTATGGACATAAGATAGCTTTTTCACTATGAGAACTATTCTCAAATTCCTTAACCAATCCGCTTAATTTGATTCGATTAATTTAGCATCTAATATGCTTCGCAGATGATAGTAATTTTAGACATTGTAAAATTACGTAAATGAATTGATAATTAACAACATTTTAATATACATTCTTTTATTAATTACCAAAATAATTTAGGTCTTGTTTTTAGATTGGTATCTCCCACTATTTTCTTCTTCAAACTATATTACCTCACTTATATAGTTCGCAAAAATCTAATTAAAGATTTGCTAGTGAGAATAAGGATCCCATTTCAAATGTATATAGCCTTGTGGTGACACAACAAACTATATATAAATAAATAGGTAGACAACTTTTGTCAATTACATCAACTACGCAACTCCTTGTATTTTGCCTCTTAGATTATTTTGATCAAGTGGTGGCACATCCGAATCAAAATTATCCAAGTTAAGTCCAACCTAGCACTCCATATATTCAAAAAAGAAAAATATCATCCTTGTGGTGACACAACAAAACAATATTGTTCAATTTTCTTTATAAGCATCAAATGTGATAAATTAACATCTTAAATACTTAAATACTTGCCTTGTGGTGACACAACAAACTCATATTAAATATTTAATACTCTATTAATTTTATCATGCTAGAAGGCGACGTTCGATATTCCAAATATCTTTGAACGCTTAGGACTTAATATAAAAATTGAGGGGTTTGTTATTAATTATCTCATCTTGTTTAGCGCATGCATTATATATATATAAAATACGCGTCGTATTAATGAACATGCGAAGCATGTTTGCATAATATATAATATATATAGTATAGTATAAGCATGCACATATAGAATACTATATTCTACCCTTGATTGATTATGGACTTTTATTCTAGTTTGGTTCACTAGAGCCACCAAGTGAACCAAAAGGTCAAACCCTAGGGGTGCAAGAAATAATATTTAAATATAACTATTACATTTAAACCCTGCTCCATTACAAATCTGGTCTTCAAGCGCTTCTTTCTCCTTGATCTCTAATTCTTCAAAATTAATTCTAAATATTCCTATTACAAAACTATTTAAAATAAATAGAAGCCTTGATCGCCAGATCGAGGGGAAGTACATAGGAGGAGATAGAATTTACATTAAGAAAAATTAGAGAAGGCGAGGTCTGCACGAGACCCCATTTAATAAAACCCATTCATGCATCCAACTAAAATAAAATCCAATCACATTGGTCAATAGTCCATAATCAATCCCATTTATTATCATACACATCACCATATGCATCAATAAATAACATTCATCTCATGAATAATAAACATTCAATATATATATTGATATCATTTAATGGGCAAATTTAGTTAGTATAAAATCTATTTTGAATCAAAATAAACTCCTTTATTTTAATCCAAATTTAAATCAAAATAAAACTATTTTATTTTAATTTATCCAATTTTGAATAAAATAAACTATTTTATTTTAATCAAAATCTTTAATCAAAATAAACTCCTTTATTTTAATTAATTATGGAATCCAATTCCATGTAAAAAAAATCTTTAATTAAAATAAACTCTTTTATTTTAATTAATTATGGAATCCAATTCCATGTAAAAAAAAAATTATTAAAGGAAACACGGATATTCTTTCCTATTCACAAATAAACTCCTTTATTTTGAATAATATGAAATCTTATTCCATATTTAAATAAACTCCTTTATTTAAGGAAATTAGATTCTCTTTCCTATTCACAAATAAACTCTTTTATTTTGAATAATATGAAATCTTATTTCATATCTAAACAAACTCCTTTATTTAGGAAAAATAAAATCCAATTTCAACTCCAATTAGTTATCATGGAATCCAATTCCAACTCTAATTAGTTAGCATGAAATTCTAATTTTAAAATTAAAATAAACCATTTTATTTTAAGATTAAAATAAACCTTTTATTTTAAAATTAAAATAAACTTTTTATTTTAAGATTAAAATAATTATATATATATAATATTCAATTTTAAAATTAAAATAAACTCTTTTTTATTTTAATATTAAAATAAACTTTTATTTTAAAATTAAAATAAACATTTTATTTTAATTATAAAATAATTAAGAATAATATATATATAGTATATATATATATAACTATTATATATATATATAATATAATAACCGTACCTTTCCTTTTTCAAAAAAAAAAAGCGTACTGCTAAAAAAAAACGCGTTATTATTCATTGCTTGTCTCGATTTCGTCTTTTTATCATATCAGCTCCTTTTTTTTTTTTATAACATGGCAGCAAGAATATATATATACCATTATACTACATAATATATATATATCGCCAGTCCGGTTTTTCAAAAAAAAAAAAAATTACCCGGTTTTGTTTATTTATTTATTTTTTTTATTTAATAAATTTTATACAATAAAATTATGCCCAATTAAATTGTTCTAAACACATATCAATATATAAATTAAAACAATTAATAATTTGCATAAAGGTTTGGCTCTGATACCACTGTTAGGTTTGTAATATTCATAACGCAATCAAATTGCATAAAAAGTGCGGAAGCGTGATAAAAATCAGAGTTTAAAAAATTTACAAACCATAAACCCGGATCATCCTTTATGCATAATTATTAATTAAACGAAAAGATAAAGAATAAAATCATACCCTTGAAGATCGAGCTTCCTCAGGTACAAGTTCACCTCCAAATCCTTTCGCGATCAATCTTGAATCCACCGGGTTTGGTTCCTTCCTTTGATCAACGTTAGCCACCCAAATGTTTGGCCTCTAGAGGTGATCCACCAAGGAAGAATAGGAATTCAAGAAGAAGGGTATTTTGGCTCAAACCCTAGTTTTCTATCTCTATAGAAAGGGTGTACTCTCCCAACAATTGGAATTATGTCGTATGTTGAAAAAGTCAACAACCCATATCACCCATAATAAGACTCCTCTTATTTATAGATGTGGGCAACCCACCTTAACAATTAAGAAATTGGGTTTTATTTAATTAATTAAATTCTTTTAATTAATTAAGCTCCTTAATCTTATTAGGGATAATTAATTAAACTCTTTTAACTAATTTTCCCTCCTAATCCAATTAGGAATAAATGAGAGTACTTATATTAAATTAATTCCTAAACTCTTTTAGAAATTAAAATAATAATAATTGTAATAATATTAATAAGACTCTCTTATTAATTTATATTTAATATTTCTAAAATATTAAATAATAAATATTAAGCTATTTAATTTATTCTATCACCATAGATTAAATTAAATATACTTAACATATTATTACGATTATGCCATTAACTTCTTAAATAATTATTCTTCCTTTTATGGTGTGACCCTTTAGGTTCTCCATATTAAACCTATTGTGAATAAATCAATTAGAACAATTCTAATCTTATTTAAATAAATAAATTAAACAATTAATTTATTTAAATAATATTTATTCTACAATAGGGATAAGCCTCCCTAGCGATCAACGACTTTCCGGATAATATAGATTTCAACATTAATCATAAAAGAACCTTTGAGTAAATAGTTACTGCATAATTCAATCCTTCCACCATACAATGTCCCAATTAAATATAAGACATGGAATTATTGTCAAGTCTTATTTTATTTAATTATATGTATTTCGATCCTTAAATGCACAACTCCAAATAATGCAAATTAGAAACTCATTTCTAATTTCATTCTGCCTTGGCCAAGGACTACTAGGTTGTCATTTATCGAATCACATAGGACATTTCTCTTCTTTATTAGAAGTGGTAGATTCTTTATTGATCATACATTATCTCCATGTAAAACTTATTATACCCAAGCATACCTTTGATATACCCTAAGGGTCTTAAGGAATAAGTCAAAGTATAACTCATCATACACAAGATACTATGATGATCTCAAGTCCAAGGATCACTTGTACTACTATCACTACAGAATTCCTATTGACAGCAAATAAAACTCCATTAGGTATTCCTTAGCGAGCCACAATCGATGAACTTATTCTCTAATAAGCACCTACATACTTGCTTTAGTGTCTCCACACAAATGATCATGAGATCAATCATCCTCATCCAATGAAAGCAAGCGTACGTGTGTACCAATCTATCCGGATTCACTAATCCCCAATTTAGTAATCCAACGATTGGGAACTATTTTAGTTTTAAGCTTTCTAAGAATTTAGATCTCATTAGAATGATCATCATCATTATTCTAAAAGCATTGCTTAAAACTATGGGTTTATCACATATTATAAAACAGCATCATGTAGATAATTAAAAGCCTTTAATAAATTAATACTTTTATTAATAAATGAATAAGATTGTTACAAAGTATATGCTTTATCATCAAACATGATTGGCTTGTGTGCATACTACTTTCAGTCACAAGTCAAATTATGGCTTCACATGCCACTTATTGGTATTATCCTAAATATAGGGTACACTATACCGATGATCTCAGCTTTTGCAAATCATACTCGGCAATGCCTCACACAAGTCCGATGCCACCAAATATAGGACCATAACACTGAAAGTATCCCCAACGGGGGTTACAACGCATTTCCATCCATTGACATGTTCCCCAGCGATGGTTACAATGCATTGTCATCCATTAACATGATCCCCGGTGGGGGTCACAATGCAGATTTTCACTTATCCGTGTATCCCCGATAGGGGTTAAAACGCATTCTTTGTCTCTGAACAAATCCTCGGCGGGGGTTATAATGCATTCTCAACCATTGATATACGTGTCAATGAAGGTCAAGCAGCCTTGACGCCATTTCAACCGATGGCAAGTAAACCCATTGAAGTATTGGAAGCCATTCAATGATCTCATACATCAATGTACTATCCATAACCTTCCCCGGCAGGGGTCACAAAGCAATGCAACCATTGATATGCGCGTCAATGAAGGTCAAGCAGCCTTGACATGTTCCTCGATGGGGTTACAACACAATGCAACCATTGATACACACATCAATGAAGGTCAAGCAGCCTTGACAGTTTGCCCAACAGGGATCTATCCGGTGATACACACATCGTCAAGTCGAGCAAACCATGACAATACATACTATCAAGCGAGAATCCAACAGACCGTGGTATATGCTGGTGACAAAAACTAGAGAAGACTATCCTCATCGAAGAGGACCGATGAGTGAATATGTTATACACATTCTCAAACAGACAAAGCTTTATCCCCACAGATTTTTTGCACACGAGAGGCACATCAATAGAGTAAAGTCTGTATCAAGGATTCAGGACTTTGGTGATAACCCCAACGTCAACATCCTGGAAGACTTGGATCGCATGTCCAAGACATCCCTGATTGTCATCCCCGGCAGGATTAACAGGGAATCAATAATCATTCCATCATGTTAGAAAATAATCCAACAAAAGACATGCATCATGCATTTACATCATGTTGTTGCACATTGCATCATGTTTATCTTATTGCATTCCAAGTGTCTAGGATTTTTTATCATATCCATCCCTTGCATTGCATAAATATGATAAAGAGGGGCATCTGTAGACACTCGAAATTTTCTGCACACTTGTTACTAACATTGCAGGAGGGCAGATTCATCTTTCAGAGATAACCCTGGAAGATAACTCACATCCATTCTGAATACCGCCAGAAGTTTAGTCTCAACCCCGGAACACACACCGGGAGTATCAATTAAAACCTCGGAGATAACCCCGAGTTTTATCCTTGGAGATAACTCTAAGGAATGTCGTTGCAGTTCCGGTGATAACCCCGGAAATGCTTATTTCAAATGCATGCAATCAGCTTCAACCTCAGAAATCCCGTCGAGGCACTCATTCCAAAGACTTGAAGATAACTCCAGGAAGACAGGTACACTTAAAGATGACCCTGCAGAATTCAAACACTTGCACTAGTCCAATCTTAGAGATAACCCTAAGCAACATCTGCTATCAGCCCAAACTGGAGATAACCCCAGTGAGGGGCAAAATTGTCATCTTGCCACCTCAACCCCCAGCGCACCATCTTAACATCTCATACATACATTTCTATATAGTAATGTCCCACAAGAGCTAAGGAGTTCCAATCTCGAGTGACTATTATGCAGGGCAACACACCAGATAGAATTTAAAGCTTGAAGACCATGGTCATGGTCCCCTCTTCCTGACTTCGTACAACCTCTAATCCCAAGTCATTGCGTAACTCTCGACAAAAGTAGTCCGGAGAAGGTCTTGTACACCTCATTCGGATGCTCGGAATGAAGTTCTGTAAGTTTGAGCGGACTTCATAGTGCACGAGTGTATGTACTTCGAGATGGTGGGACCCACAGAGCCTGGGGCACCTCGGGCAGCCGCAGGTACACCTGCAGCCACCGGCTCTATAAACATAGAGCTTGGGGTGGCCATTTATAAGAGAAAAAAGGCGAGGAAGCCCTGTCAAATTTGCTCTGTACACACCCCATATTGAGTACTTTCTCATTTTAAACTCTTGTTAGCTCACATATAGCTATATTTTTACTGGCGGAAGTTGAGTGTTCATCCATTTATAGTCATAGAAGTCTTCTTTGGCAGACCACTTTAAGCCTTCTTACACATTATAAAGCCTTTCTCTTCACCTTTGCACACACTATTCTTCACATTGAGAGTCGTGTTGTGTGTGTATGCCCAGACTTCGGTCCGTGGTTTTCATTTCTATCTGTATATATATATATATATATATATATACGTATATATGTATATATTTATATATATGGACTAACATTATTGAGTTATGCCTCGATTATATATATTTATATATATATGAACTGTTGTTGAACTCTCATTCGATGAGCCTGGATTTTATATCTGGTGCCTTTACCGCATATATATATAAATATATATATATATATATATATATATATATATATTTATATATTTATATTTTGTCTTATCTGGAGTTTACTTCGTGGCGGTTGATTATTTTTACTGCTTTCTTTACACTTAGTCCCTCCTAGAGTTTACTTCGTTGTGGTTGATCGCATTTATTGCTTTATTTACATTTCTAATCCCCCGTGGAGGTGCTTCATGGTGGTTGATCATGTTTATATATATATATATATATATATATATATATATATATATATATATATTATTTATCGCTTTTATATATTTACAATTCTGATCCCCCATAGAGGTGCTTCGTGGTGGTTGATCATGTCTGTATATATATATATTTACATCTTTTATATATAATTGCTTATTGGTTTTCATATAAACTGCGACATCATGTGAGCCTATGAATCATGTGATCACATATTCAGTCCACTGAATCTAGATTCGGTTCTCGTGATGGACATTTTCAGCTGTAAGCAGCTTATAAATTATTCGTGGTGTTTGAATTTTCTTAGATGGCTTTCATGCCCATGAAGAGTTCGGCATCGCTATATAAATTATTTTCTCAAAGATGCTTCACATCTCGAAAATAAAAGAAAACAAGCCAAACATTTAATAATAAAATGGATGTATGAAAAGGTCTCAATTACTATTAAACACAGGGTTTGAAAAACCTCTTTTACAAAACTTCACTACTATATCCTGTTTAAAACAGAATTTTTATAAATTCAAACCCTTTGTATATAGGTGCGAATGAGGCCTCGCACTACTTTTAAATAAATTGCACATTGATCCACACACACAAACATACACATTCATATAACAGTTTCTTGAAAAGTAGCGGTCACCGTGGTAACACGGATGTCCGGGGGTGCCTAACACATTCTCTCTGCATAATCAAGCCCCCGAAACCAAATGAATCTCAGTTTCACAGACCCGTTTACCAGTGTCACATCACTGGGTCAATGTGCAAAAACCTTTTCTCGGTTGCGTTGGTGCAACAAGTTAAAAATACCAACTGGCGACTATTACAGTCAAATCGTCGACATGATACATGTTGGACCTTTTTCACTTATTTTTTCAAACAAATCTCACATAACATGAGAACACCAAAGAACAAGAACAGAAAAGGGACAAATAAAAATCCTGACGTCGACATTTGTGTAGCGTTATTTTCTATATACCTGTTGAGAAGGTGATTCTGTTCTCATGTGTATAACAGATAAATAGGTTATATGTAGAGAATATCAGGTTAAGTACAAGTTCTTAAAACTCATACTTATGGTATGTTCGTGAATCATGATTATATGAAATGTTTATGAACCCCTTAGCGAATGGACGCCAAAGGTCTGACTAGGACAAGTTCTTAAACTCATATAATTGTTGAAAGTTCATGAACTCATAAGTGTGGTAAGTTTGATGAACTAGGTATAGTTTTGTGTGAATAGAGTATTAAGGATAATAGGAATAGATAGACTGTTTAAGCAATTGATCGTTAAGGGAGACATAGTTTTTCTAAAACTCCTAGCTATGCTAGACTTCAAACATTTTGGACATCAAGCTAAATACGTACAATGTGCTTTTGAAAATGAATTTTTATTCTCAACTTCAGGTGACCATTGTGTATGTGTGGACTTCGGACCACCGACACCTTGTTACTTGTTGAGATGATAAAATAGATTTGCAATGATTTTTGAACGGTTTAAAGAATAATATATGTTAATTATTTCAGCTAGATGAAAATGATTTCAAATATCGAAATGTATTTTATTTATCATTAATGTACCATGTAACTTGGTACAAGATTGATAAAAAAATGATAGAGTTGTAAATACAGGAATACCTAGTGTTGAATTCAATCTAAAAATCATTGTTCCACTATTGTATGATGTATTATGACAAAGTCATATAATGACGACATCCTCAAATGGGTTGTTAATACAGTATGACATCATGATTTCATTTTCAAAAATATTTTTAAAAATTTAATTTGCCAACGGGGTTTGGCTATACCATAATATTTTGTTTGAAATTGATTATCGATATGAATCTAAGCTATTTGATTCGGCTAGACCAATGTTTATGAAAACTCTAAGCGTTCTTTAAAAATTTTACCAAACCAAATTGTATTGGTGCGGATTTCAATAAAGACTGAGGTAAAAAATATTTATGCGTCTGAGGCGGATGGGATAGAAGTAACGGGGAAAAATTATTCCAACCAGCAATACTTGGCCAATACTGGGCATATCGAGCTAATTACCCTATGTGTCCGTAAGTATGACGGTTTTGCAGATGAATTTCTGTATAACCCTTTCAAAAATGACAGACAATAGTCTATATAACTCCTCAGCACTATTTAAAAAATTTTACTCTTATGAGGGATGTATTGGGTAGCATGTGATGCTGTGTATGAATGGTGAATGGTGCATGGTGTAAGTTGAATTTCGGGAACTAAATTCTTAGAAGAAGGGGTGAATGTGACAACCCGAGAATTTAGAAAATTATTTAAATCTTAAATGATGGATTAGAGGTTAAATAATAGACCTAGACAGAAAATAAGTGTATGATCTGGCATTTTTGGGAGGGAATTTTAAGGATTTCATATTTTTTGCTGAGGGCTAGTAGTATTAAGTGTATAAGTGTATAATGCTCTGTGTGAATGGTTATGTATGTGTAAAGAATGTGGTTAAGGGTCAAGGGTTGACCAGATAAATTATATCAGTGTCCAAACCCTAATATTATATTAAGAACGTTAACTTTCAATTAGAAAACCCTAGCGATTGACAAGAAACCTTAATACCTATTCTGGAAACCCTAATTTTAGTTATAGGAATCCGAAACCCTAATTTGGATTACGAAAACCCTAATTCGGGAACTCAAAGGCTTAAGTGTATTGTAACGCCCCAGAAAAAACAGAATTTTGAGAATTAAATTTTTTATTTAATTATGTGGATTAAATGAATTTAATTAATTATTTATGGGAGTAAGCTAATTGAAGGTCGTTCGATGACCTAAATATATCGGAATGTCGTAGTATTTTGGCTACGTGGTAGAATTAAAGTGTTTGAATTTTCAAGATGAAAATAAAAACTTTTTGAGAAATTTTCCAAAAAACACTATTCACGCATTTCTGCTCGGGAATTATTTTTGAACTTCCAAGAAATATGTAATGATAGAATATCGAGGTGCGATGGAATATCCAATAATATTTCAGTTATGGCAAACGCAGTTTTTCGCTTGCGGACTTAAAACCTAACGGTTAGGGAAACTGAGTTCCGAGAAGGAATTTAAATGCATATAATTAATTAAAGCAATGATTGTATAATACGTAAGTATTGTATGAGGTAATGAATACAAGTATAATATGAGGTATTATACGAGTAAGTATGAATGATGGAATATCGTATATTAAATACGTATAATAGTTGGAATATGAGAATTATACGTAGATTATATGTTATAAGACTTTAAGCCAAATGTATTGAATTTATAAAAATGTGTAGGAGATTGTAATGTCCAATTGGGATGATAATAAAGCTCAATACGAATTAATGTTAAAGCCCAAATATAGGAATGGTTAAGTCCAATGTAATTTAATGAACAATCCCAAGTGTTTGTTTAATTGCAAGCCCAATGTATAAGTTAGGTTAATTAAACCTTAAGCCCAAAAATATTAATCCATGGGGCAACCCATGGATGAATTGGTGGCCAAGAATTAAGTGTGTTGAGCAAGTAGACTTAAGTGTTAAACAAAGGATAAGTTAAGTAACTTAAAGGATAAGTAAAGTGCTTATGTGTGATGAGCAAGTAAAGTGCTTATGTGTGGTAACCAAGTTAACTTAATGGATAAGTGTTGTAATGGCTAAGTAACTTATTTGGTGACCAAGTAAACTTAGGGTTTAAGTAATGAATAGTATGGAGGTTTATTAAGGAGGTGGAATGGCTTATTGACTATTAAGCCCTCAATTAGGATTTCCTATAAATAGGAAGTTTGCTAGCTCATTTGTTAGTTGTTAGATTTTCATCCTATAACTTATAGCTTATTGGTTAGAGAGAAAAAGCAACAAAAGCTAGAACAATTTATCCTTTAAGAATTTAAGAAAGCAAGAAGGAGATTAAAGATTAACCAAGTGATTATCAAGGGGAAGCAATCTTAAACCATGATTCTCTTTCTCTTCCATTGTTAGAGAAGTGGGTAGTGGTAGAACATGTATGCTAAGGAATGATAAGAATGATTAATTAATGGACTTAAGTCGTATAAGTCATGAATAAGTAATTCAAACTTAATTAAGTTATGAACTTATGAAGAGCTTATATGAACTACTCATATGTTTACTTTATTTCAAACCATTCTTGCTTCTTATGATAATAAGAAGCAAGAATGGTGGTTAAAAGACTTAATCTATTATAAGTCATGAGAAAGGAAGTCATAAGTAGTTTATACTTTTATAAGTTATAAACTCACAAAGAACAAGTAATAACTTATCATGGTTATAAGTTAATGAAGTATGTATGTCAAGATGTTAGTATGATGGATTTAATCCATTTGAAATGATGAACAAATCATTAGAAGTGAAGTTAAGGCGATATTTACGAGTTTGGACGATAATCATTGAATTCGTGAAGATCTCGGAATGGAAGTCGAATTTTGATATTGAGCTTGGAAACATTGGTTTTCAATGGAGACAAGTCTTATTTGGCATTATAGAGTTTTGGACTCTAGAATGACCAAATTCCAACTTAGAACGAAGAAACGAGCGTTGAACGTTCACGAACGTTTATCGTTTTTGTTAAAAATGGACTAATAGGTGAATTTTTAGCAAACAAAGTCAAATAGATAAAATTCTTGCATGAACGCGTAAGGCATGTAATTTGTGAACCGTAGGCTTTTGAACGAGCCAATTCAGACTTATAACGAAGAAGTTATGAGCTCGGGAATCTCACTCAAGAAATTGTCTGTCAAAAATTTTCCGGAACTAAGGACTGGAGCCGTGGCGCCAGTCAAGGCAAAATATGTGGTGCCGCAGCGCCAAGAATGGTTATGAGCTATTGGAATTTTGCACTACATAACGAAGGAGACTCGCGCCGCAGCGTTGAGTTCGGGTCTTTAGTTTCTATAGTGTTGCACACATGATCTTGGTAAGTAAAGGAGTCGGCATCAAGCAGCATACCAACCTTAAGGTGATGACATTGAAGAATGTTTGTAAGGATAGCGTGAACGGTAACTCATTAGTAATGAACTAAAGTTTAATTATAACATTGTTAAGACATGCTTTAACCTTAATTATGATCATTTAGGGTTGAAGTAAATCTATTAAATGTGAACGTGAACGGTATGCAATATGCGTTGTCGACGTCGGGATTTTTAAGTGTCCCTTTTCATTACTTGTTCTTTGGTGTTCTCATGTTAATGTGAGATTTGTTTGAAAAAACAAGTGAAAAAGGTCCGACATGTATAATGTTGACGATTTGACTTTAAGAGTCGTCAGTTGGTGTATTTAAGTGGTTGCACCAACGCAACTGAAAAAGGTTTGCACATTGACCCAGTGATTTGACACTGCTAGACGGGTTTGTGAAACAGAGATTTATTTTGGGGACGGGGGCTTGATTATGCAGAGGGAAGGTGTTAGGCACACCCCCACATTCGTGTTACCACGGTGACCGCCACTCTTCAAAAAAATTGTTTTATGAATGTGTGTGTTTGTGTGTGTGTGTGGATCAATGTGCAGTTATTTGAAAGTAGTGCGAGGCCTCGTTCACACCTATATACAAAGGGTTTGAATTTATTGAAATATTCAGTTTTAACCACAATATAGCAATGACGTTTTGTAAAATAGGTTTTTCAAACCCTATGCTCAATAGGAATTGAGACCTTTTCATACTTCCATTTTATTATTAAATGTTCGGCTTGTTTGCTTTTATTTTTGAGATGCGAAGCATTCTAGAGAAAATAATATACAACAGTGTCAAACTCCTCATGGGCATGACAGCCATCCAAGGAAATTCAGACACTGTAAAATAATGTACAAGCTGCTTACAGCTGAAAAATGTCCATTATGAGAACCGAATCTAGATTAAGTAAACTGAAACTGTGATCACATGATTCCTAGGCTCACATGATACTGCAATTTGTATGGAAAGCAGTAAGCAGTTATATATATATATGTAAAAGGTGTATATATATATATATATATATAAACATGATCAACCGCCACGAAGTAAACTCCAGGCGGGACAAAATATAAATAAAGTTGTAAAAGCGATTAACAGCCACGAAATAAACTCTAGGCAGGACAGAATGTAAATAAAGCTGTAAAAGGCCACGAAATGAACTCCGGGTCTGACAGAAATGTAAATATATATATATATATATATATATATATATATATATATATATATATGTCGTAGTTGTACCTGCGGTTGGTCGTGATGCATCCAAGCCTCGCGGGTCTTATCGTCTCGTAGTACGTGCACTCATGCACTGTAATGTCCGCTTGAACATGCAAAACTTCAATCCGAGCATTCGAACGAGTTATATCTGAACTTCTTTGGACCGCTTGTGTCGAGAGTTACGCAATGACATGGATTAGAGGTTGTACGAAGTCAGAAAGAGGGGTCTATGCCCATGGTCTTCAAGCTTCAAATTCTATCCAAAGTACTATCACACATAATAGTCACTCGAGATTGTCAATCCTCGGTTCTTGTGGGACATTGTTTGATGTATGCATGTATGAAGTGTTGAGATGACGTGCCATTGTCGAAGGAACAAGATGATGTTTGACTCCTCGCCGGGGTTATCACCGATTTGAGTTAAAAGTAGACGTTGCTCAAGGTTACAGCTGAGATTGGACTGCTTGTTGGTATGCCGTGATATCATCTTGTTGAGATGTTAAGATGACGTTGTGACTTCTCACCAGGGTTATCACTGGTTTAAGTGAAAAGCAGACGTTGCTCAGGTTTACATCTGAGATTGGACTGCTGCTTGTTTGTATGTCTCACTATCATCTGTGGGTGTTCCTGTCTGCCCGTTTGTTAACTGCGGGTCTAAGTTGTGTGTGCCTTGACAGGATGTCTGGGGTTGAAGCTGATTGCATATGTTTGACACAAGCATTTCTGGGGTTATCGCCGGAACTGCAATGGCATCTCTTGGGGCTATCACCAAGGATGGGGTTGCTACTCCCAGTGTTGTCTCTGGGACTGGAACTAAGCGTTGTGGTGTTATTATGAGACAGAAACCGTCCCTCTCCTCGTTGTTATTCTTGGGTCTTTTGATCTGTATATCTTGGGGTTATCTCCGAGATTGGAAATTACATTCCCGGTGTGTGTTCTGGGGTTTGAACTGATATTCCCGGTTTGTAATCTGGGTTGGAACTGATGTTACCGGTTTGTGTTCTGGGTTAGAACTGAACTTCTGGTAGTATCTGGAATGGATGTAAGCTGTCTTCCAAGGTTATCTCCAAAAGATGAATCTACCCTCCTGCAATGTTAGTAATAGGAGCACAGAAAATTTTGAGTGTCTACAGATGGCCCTCTTTATCATATTCATGCAATGCAAGGCATGGATAGGATAAAGAATACTAGACACTTGAAATGCAAGCAAGATAAACATTATGCTATATGCAGAAAATGATGCAAATGCATAGAATGCATGAATGATTGTCAAGTAATCCTGTTGGGATGACAATCAGTGATGGCTTTGACATGCGATCCAAGTCTTCAAGGATGTTAACGTTGGGGCTATCACCAAAGTCTTGAATCCTATACACTGGCTTATATTCTATAGAGGTACCTCTTGTGTATAAGAGATCTGTGGGGATAAAGTTTTGTCTGTTTAAGGATGTGTATAACATATTCCCTCATTCTGTCGGAGTTACTGCCAACAGTTTGTTGTTATCAGGGTTGCCTGATCTTCGTTGATGTGTGTATCACCGGATAAATCCCTGCTGGGTGCATTGTCAAGGCTGTTTGACCTTCATTGATGTATGTGTCAATGGTAGCATTGCGTTGTGACCCCTGCTGGGGAAGGTTGCTTCGATGGGTTTACTTGCCATCGGCTAGCATGACGTCAAGGCTTCTTGACCTTCATTGATGTGTGTGTCAATGGTTGCATTGCGTTGTAACCCCCACCGGGGCATGTAAAAGTTTGAAGGATGTGCGTTGTGAGCCCCGCCAGGGATACGTAGATGTTGATAACTTTGGCGTTGTAACCCTCGCTGGGGAGGTTTGATATATCGTGGTTTTGGGTTGTAACCCCCGTCGAGGAGGTTTAATATATCGTGGTTTTGTGTTGTAACCCCCACTGGGGAGGTTTAGGGTTGTGACCCTACAAATGACGGCATCGGACCTTTGTGGGGTATTGTCGAGCACGATTTGTGAAAGCTGAGCACATTGGTATAGTATACCCTGCATTCAGGCGAATACCTTTGAGACGACGGGAGTTTAACTCTGACCGACGAGAAACCAGGATTTCAGGCTATTCCGCTCAATTGCGTAGCATTTTTATTCCTGATTTGGCCTTTTCAGCTTGTGAGACCTCATTTGCAACTCTAACTAGAGCGAGCCGGAGGTGTGGGTCCCATGGTGGGGTGCCACAGGTGTACCTGAAGGAGGCGCAGGTTAGCCTGTGGCCAACCGTGCCTATGTATAGGCGGCTGGTTGCTTTCATAAGTTATTTTCAAGTTGCGCAGCGAAGGAAATCCAAGAGCTCTTCTTTAGATCTGCTGAGTTCGAGAAACTTTCTGCATATTCTACCACCGTACAAGCGTTCTTCACTGTCCTGGTAACACATGTATGTATTTTTTTCCCAATTTCTGTCCGTTGGAAAATGACTTATCGCATGAAATGCATTTAGACACATAGTAGTGAATATACATGCTGATATGACTTGATAAAAAATATTCAACATAGCAAATGTTAATATTAAACCATGCTGAACATAATGATGTGAAAAAATTTGAATTTTGAAATAGTCAAATTGGCCCCTTTTACTGTCATTTCTTATCTTATCTGAGGACAAATGAGTAAAGGTAGACAAGCAAAATAATCCTGGTAATTAGACTACACTTACGGATTTTTTACTGCAATGTAATAATGCATATATGATGTATATGACTTTGTACAGGTGTGCTACTGAATGGCCACTTAGTCATGCCTATGTGCATGTGCATAGTCCCATTTACAAAGGGGGTTATGACAAAATTTTCCCAAAATGTAGGTATTGGGTAGTCATGCATTTTTAACTCTACTGTAGATGTATGTTAAAACAATGCATGCATGCATGTAATCATAGAATGCATTTTGAAAATACTCCAGGTAAGAAATTGCCACACCCTTTCTGAGGTGATTTGGAGACCTGTTGTCCAGATATTATGGATCCGAATCAGTCGAGTAGTTCCCGTAGGACCACTTCTGCTGTACGGAGGAGGGCTTTTGAAGAGCCTCAACGCCGTTCTATTAGACAACCTCGTCGTTTAGCGGAGGCGGTGATACATACTATTCGGGTTGAAGTGTCGAATGTCAAGGACGAGGATGAGGATGCACCGATCGAGGTTCCTTCTCTTACTATATGTGTTCCCCGTAGGGAATTGCCAAGTATTCAAGTGGCGAACCCAGATCTTCTGGGTGACTTGAGTAGGCATCCTTCAGTATACCTGCACGCAAATGAGGTACGAAGTTAGATCTTTAATCTTACGTATTTCATATTGATGAGGAGACAAGGAGTCTGATGTTGATCTGTATTTGATGTAGGTTCTCGACTTCACATAGCCTCGAGGGAACTGGTTTAGCATCTACTCTATGTATCAGGCCTTGCATGATGACTACAGAGCGATCGTCCATGGCTGAGGATTCGGGAGGTTCTTCTCCATTCTACCTCGTCGTTGTCCCTTGGGTTACCTTAGGGAATTATCTGAGTGGTGGTTCCACCAGACTCAGTCACTCTATTTGCTGGACTGTGAGGTATTGATGACGCCGATGGATTGGCGGTTTGTCATAGGTATGGAGATTGGAGGGGATCTAGTGCCTTGCACAGCGGATATTACCCCTATTGCCGTCAGATCCTTGTTGGGAGTTCCAACAGAAGCGCTCAAGGGTAGGACTGTTCGTACAAGTCCTTTGAGCATAGATGCTATGAGCTGGCTGTTGAGTGAGTCCATACCCGATGATGTGAGAGTCAGGGATTGCATTCTTCGGCGATTGTTCTTGATGATCATTAGGGGCTGCTTCATAGTAGATAACTCTTCTACGATGTCCTTCGCTTTGATCAGTGCCACTCTACACGTGGACCGTATAGGAGAGTATGATTGGGGTTCCTACACCTTTGCCTACTTCCTCAAGAGAATGCGCATGCGATCATAGGACTTGACCGAGGCGTGGTTAGGATTTTACCCATTTCTGTTGGTGAGTGTTTCTCTTGTCTTTTCCCATGTATAGGTTAAGAGTGTTGACTGACAGCAGATGTTTGCCTTTGTGTTGGCAGTTTTGGGCCTATGAGAGGCTTTCCTATTTACGTCTTGTGAGCGTGTTAAGTTTAGACACCTATCCACGAGGACGGCGATGGCATCATTCCATATTGGCGGAGGTCCCTGTTGCTGAGGGTTTCACTCATTGTCGCCTACAGTTGGAGCTATTGAGAGCCGATATCATCACACGGAGTCCCTACTCTAGAGAGCATTTGGGAGTTGGTTTTGAGGATGGGTACCCGACTGGAGTAGAGTACATCATTTCCACCCGCAGGAATCCTCTCTTCATAGATGGAGGATGAGAGCTCTATTTAGGAGAACGTGCTATTAGGAGCACTACATGAGAGATCTATATGCCGATCTTGCCTCCTGCCAGGCGTTATTGGCCTGTTTCGCAGTCACCCGTCATTGACATCCCATTGATGGGGATTGACTATTTTACATTGTCAGAGGGCCCCTGTTCTCAGGAGATGTTCCAGCATTGGTGGATCCCTCGTACCATTGGAGCTCAGACCCGCGCCACACAGTTTATGGGTGATATGTTGCAGGATCCGTGATGATGACGGATTGGCTATCCTGTGTCAGAGATCCGACTCATGTGACAGAGATTAACAGATTGACTCGGCAGCTGGACCAGTCACATCTTTTCATTCGGCATTTGGGCAGAGATCCTACAGAGGTAGATACTTTTTATCCTTCCAGCTCTGGCACTGGTCCTTCAGGTGACCCATATAGTTTTGTTGGTGCAGATCCTCCCTTGTATCGGCCTGACATCCCTGTAGATATAGATCTAGTGACTCAGGAGGAGTTACATCAGATGGACAGTATCGATGATGTAGACATCGACACTCTTGACTTTTTCTGATGTATTTCTCACTCTCTCTTTTGATAGGCCTCTGTTAGCTGCTGGGTAGCTTCGCCCCATTCTCGCTATATCTTTTGATAGGCCTCTTTTGTATGTTGGGTAGCTTCGCCCCATTTCCCTATATTTTAGCTGTACAGAGATGTATTAAATTATGATATACTTAGGAATGTATGTACAATTTTTCCATTCCCTATATCATATTGCCATCTATTGTATCATGCATGTTATTATGTTATGCATATGTATGTATGTCTAGAGATATTCAGCATTGACCCTTGGATGGTCTTATGACAAGACCCATACAGATGTCTTCTTCGACAGTTAGCCGTATTGATCATACCCCACCATTTTTGGTGGTAGCTGGTATGCGCTCATGGTATGATAGTATATCACCATCAGATATATTGATCGTAGATGATTTGCTATAGCATACTATGACCCTGTTGATGTTTCAGGTTCTCACAGGATTTGTAGAGGGTATGCTAGAACACTGGGTATCAGAGAGGCAAGTTTTCCGATTTGGGACCCAAGAGTTGACTCCTACTTTGGAGGAGTATGCACGGTTAACGATGCTACCGCTGGACAGACCTTGCGTGCATATGGCTATTAGAGACATGAGCAGACAGTTCATGACCCTTACCGGATTGAGACGTAGAGTGGTCCAGGCGAGATTACATCCTACACGTGATATCCCAAATGTTTCCTATTTGATGAGTTTGTCTCTCGAGGATGACTATGCACGGCATTCCGGGGATTTCACAACACCGGAGGATCATTGGCGTTCAGCTAGAGTAGATGTACTGCTTCTATGCATATTGTCATACGTCTTCATGCCACGATACATGGATGAGCTGGATATCGACGTCATTATGGCAGTGAGAGCTCTCAGGGAGGGTCGTACCATTGTACTGATGATTATCGCAGAGACACTAAGGTCAGCTACATACTGTTGCACTTATCCGGCAAGAGTGTTACAGGTAGCTCGGTCATGTTGTATGTGTGGTTTATGTCACAATTGAGACTGATTTGCACATTTAGACGACAGGGGTTTTGTTTCACCCATGATATAGCCTTGTCGTACTCATTTTAACCTACGGAGTGTACAGGTGCTGCATCATGGTCAGTTTTTCTGGCAGGGATTATGGATCTGTTTGCAATATTGCCGCGTTCAGGGCTTAGTTCACCCTACAGCTTCATTACTCATGCTCCAGGCATGGATTATCTCCCTCTGGCGGGATTGAGGGGCATGATCACTTACCACCCATTGGCCGTTATGTGTCACTTTGACTAGTTTCAGGATTTTCATCCTTATGAGGAGGCGATGGTCGTCACTTCACACGTCATCGCTTATCGGCGGAGGATGATCCGGTCAGTATGCTGTTGGGATCACGAGAGTCATTGAGTTTTCTGTCAGTCATCCAAGTTGTTCTGTAGAGTATTATGCATGGATGGAGACAGAGACTACATCGGCTGCGGCAGTATCCACAGTGCAGGGGATTGATTTTGATGATGAGGAGCCTATAGAGGAGGCTGTTATTCCCATCGATGATTGGACTGCTGGGCTGCCAGCATTTGTGATGGATTCTCCCACCTTGAGTGCCACTATTACTCTGTATTCGGCACAACATTTGGAGCAGAGCTTACATATGCTGACCTATGATAGAGATCAGGCTAGGGCCGCAATGTTGACAGCTCTTGATGAGAGAGATACTGCTCTGTTAGAGAGGGATGAGGCTAGATCAGCCAGGGATGCATTGATTGCGGAGCGGGATGCCGCCTTATCTGCTAGGGATGTGGCCATTACGCATGCGCTTCAAAGAGATCCCAGATGATCGCTCGGTCTTGCCGACATGAGTGCTTACATTGATGAGCATTATGCCACTATGCAGTTAGCCTTTGATCTGCTAGCTCGTGTAGATACCCTTGGGCAGGAGCTTGCAGTGCTTCCTCCGTCTTCAGAGAGGGATGCTATGTTAGATCTGATAGTCCGCATGTATACAGATCTGTAGATAGCTTTGTATTTTCCTGCATAAACTAGCTTAGCCATTTTGTCTTGTACAACACATATGTATATATCAAACAGTATTATGTATGGCAGGGAAATATATTTTGATTCACTTCCCTTTTAGTTATGCCTTGATACTTGCTTGATATTTACCTATTTCTTCAGGGCCTTATAATCTTGATGCATTCTGAACTTATCCTTGATAGATGGACATTGAGACATCGCAAGATCTCTCAGAACGGATCATTGATTTCTGTAAATCCCTACCATCTTTGGTGTCTTGGGATTGATATCTGTATGAAATGTGGAGAGGATGGTGGTTTCTTCCTCTCTGAGATTGACCGCACCACAGATGGTCACCAGTACTTCTACTTGTAAGAAGCATAGTTAATTCCATCTCTTATGGGTTGGTATTGCTCTTTGAGGCACGATCGCAGCTTAGATGGTCACCGAATCTTCTATTTGTGAGAAGAGGTTGTATAATTCCATCCCTTTGATCTGAAACCGATGAAATGGGGCAAATTAAAGGTAGATCCCAGTACCGTGTGATAAGTATGTTGTTCTGGTAGGGGTTAGATTGCACCATGAATGGCTTCCTACGTACTCCTATTGAAGAGGAGATCAAGTCTGCGTAGTTCAAACCTGGTGTAAGAGGTTCAACGCTGAAGGCAGATGGGTGTAGAAGTATTTTTGTTGTTTTGTAGAGAAAGGGCAAAAATGTTTTTGTTATTTTTCTTTATTGCGACCGGGCCATAGAGAATATGGTTTCTTACGTACACTCGGGTATCAGGGAGATCAGGTCAACGTAGTTCTCCCCTCAAGACGAATTTAAGGCGAAGAGAAGTGTGAATCCCATGTGCAGGCTATACTGCGGGGAGAAGAAAGTTTGATCCCATAATGGGGACAAACTGCAGGTGTGAAAAAGTTTGATCCCGTCCTCAGGATAAACTGCAAGCGTATAAAAGTTTAATCCGTCTTCGTGGATAAATCTGCGGGGCGTAGAAAAGTTTAATCCCGTCTTCAGGATAAACTGCAAGTGTAGAAAAGTTTAATCCCGTCTTCAGGATAAACTGCAGGTGTGAAAGGTTTAATCTCGTCTTTATGATAATCGAAATTGTGAAAGGTTTGAAATGAAGTGATACCAGGCTGCTGGTTTGAAGTGTATGTTTCCCTGAGGGGTAGAAGAGTATTCAAAAAGGAAAGGGTTCAAAATCGAAATGACTGATGATTTGACAATCAAAACTAGGATGTTTGTTTCATGGTAACTTCAGACATAGTACTGTTTCATAGTGTTCGAGTTGATAAGCTGGGGAAATTCATCGCCATCCATTTCCTGCAATCTAAAAGCACCTCCTGTCAATACTTTCTTGACAACAAATGGGCCTTCCCAGTTAGGAGTGAATTTTCCCTTAGATTGATCTTGGTTTTCAATGATCTTCTTCAAAACGAAGTCATGTTGTTAGAACTACCGTAGTCAGACATTTCTATTGTAGGATCGTGTGATCATTTGCTGATATAACGGACCATAGAAGATAGCCACGGATCGCCTTTCGTCTATTAGAGATAATTGGTGATACCTGTCTTGTACCCATTGGTCTTCATCCAACTGAGCATCCATCAATACTTTGAGGGATTCCATTTCCACTTCTATGGGGAGCACTGCTTCCATCCCATAGACTAGTGAGTAGGGGGTTGCCCCGGTGGAAACACGCATAGAACTTCTGTATGCTAATAAAGTCAGAGGCAAGAGGTCAAGCCATCCTTTATGATTGGCGAACATTTTCTGCATGATCTTTTTGACAAGTAGGTGTCCGCTCATGTGAGGGCCATATACTCCACCATGGATCTCATCCATAAGTCTCTAAGCTTGGTCTTTGTCAAGACATCTGAGGAGACCTAATCCTGCATCTCTTTTGTTGAGTGCATCTCTGCTCAGGTAAAATTTCATAGCAAGTCGATGAATCCGCCTCTTCTCAGTTAGGCTCACCTCAGCGGGTGTAGATCCATCTCGTAGATACTCCTTGATGTTCTGATACCAAGGGTTTTGGATGGGAGGTAGCTCATCCGATATTTCTCCAATTTAATTCCCATAGATTGGGGCTTTTTGCAGAGCAAACGTGATACTTGGCATGTTTTCCTTATTAGGTATGTAAACCAAGGAGGCTAACGTTGCTAATGCATCTACAAAATCATTCCTATTATGAGGAATGTGTAGAAAGGAGATTTCTTCAAACTCCAAAGCCATCTGTAAAACTTGCCGATAGTAAGGAAGCAAAGGTAATTCTTTGGTTTGATAGATTCATGTGGATTGTCTGATTACCAATTCGGAATCCCCAAAGACAGTTAACCACCTGATGCCCATTGAACGGGCAAGTTTTAGCCCCATGATACAGCCTTCATACTCAGCTGTGTTGTTGGTGCTGAAAAACTGCAATTTGACGGCTCACGAGATACCGCTTCCCGTCTTCAATATTATAAATCGCTTAGCTCCAAAGGTTTACGTATTAATGACTCCATCAATATAGATTCTCTACGTACGGGATTTATCGTACTGATGTTGTAGCTGAATTGTCATTAGTCCTTCATCAGGAAAGTATGTTTCATGGAGGAGTTCTTCCTTAACAACTTGAAGATTGGCTCACAGGTTGCTGTGAGCTGAGAAATGAATCTGCTAATGAAGTTGATCATTCCAAAAAATCCCCATATTTCCTTCTCTCATCGAGGAATGGGCATTTCCTTGATGGCTCGGATTTTGGTAGGATCCAGCTTAAATCCTTTGTGGTCGCTAGAAACCTAGCAACTTGCCTGACTTAACACCAAAGGCGCACTTGGCGGGATTCAACTTCAAGTTGTACTTACGCAACCTATTAAAAAGTTTTGTGAGATGGTCTAAGTAGTCATCCTCCTTCCGGGATTTGACAATGATGTCATCCACGTAGATCTTTATCTCCTTGTGCATTAAATCTTGGAAAAGAGCCATCATAGCTCGCTGATAGGTTTCCCCAGCGTTGATGAGGCTGAATGACAACCGTCTGTAGCAAAAGGTTCCCCAAGGCTTGATGAAAGCAGTTTTCTCATGATCTTCCTTAGTGACCATAATTTGATGGTACCCCGCAAAGAAATCAGCAAAGGAGTACATGTCATATTAAGCAGTATTGTCAATAAGAATGTGGATAAAGGGCACGAGAAAGCTATCTTTAAGGAAAGCTTTGTTCAAATTCCGATAATCCACGCAGACTCGCACCTTTCCTCCTGGTTTAGGCACGGGAACAATGTTGGATATCCACTCCGGATATGTAGACACCATGATGATGCCAGCTTGAAATTGTTTCACAATTTCTTCTTTAACCTTTAAACTCCACTCAGGTTTCAATCGCTTGAGTTTTTGCCTAACTGGCTTGAATCCTTCTTTAATGGGAAGGCGATGAAGAACAATGTCAGTGGACAAACCCACCATGTCTTCATGAGACCATGCAAACACATCCTAGAATTGGGTTAATACTTCAACTATGTCATTCCGTTGATTTGTGGTAAGGTCTGAACCAATATGGATTAGCTTAGGTTTGTCTAAGGTTCCGAGATTGAAAGGAGTGGTTTGATCAAGATTGGGTTTAGGTTTGTCTGCCACCCGTTCCTTAATCTCTTGAGGTGTCTCAATGTCCTCTTGGATGTCCATCAAGTCTGAGTCCAACTTTGCATCAAAGTTACAGCCCTTGTGGAGAGAAGACACCTTATCAGCAAGTACAGGCACATCTAAATTCAGAGTCCTGAAATAAAAGATGCTTTCACTTAATATATGCAACTGTTAGATCATACAAAAGTGTTAGCATGTACTTAATAAAATAACTGCTAGTGCTGTAAAGGAAAGCAAGCAATTAAAGTTATCTATAGGGCAAAGGGATTTTCTGCCCATTTTACCCTCGTCGACCAATGCATGGAGTGTTGCTCCAATTGTCGAGGGCAAAGTCCTAATGGACAACAATGATGGAAGGATCGTCATTGTCCTCCTTTTCCTGAATGATAACCATGACATTTGGGCAATCATCGTCTGGGGTGTATCTGTTTGTATGTTCATCATAAACAATGACGCGAATATCTGCCATCAACCAGGCAAGGTCATGTTTACGTTTCCATTCCTTTTCTTTCGCCTTGGGATCAGGAATAACCACCTCTTTTTCTTTGATTGGAACTGGTTTCGAAAATAGTATAGTCACAACATGGGCTGGAACCTTTACTGGAGATTGCATTAACTCATGAGGTAAAGGTATAGAAAATTGTCGTGCAGCGGAAGCTTGAGGAACTTGCTTGTGCTTATGAGGATTCCTGTGACTGGAACTGGTAGAGTAGCCTAGTCCAGCTATTCCAATTTGACTGGACATTTGAATAGGGTGCTTAATACCCTGCTTATCTTTACCAAGCCCTTGTCCAGGTTAATGACCCAATAACATCATTTCTTGAGTGGGCGACATAACCTCGGTAGAAATCTTTGCACGGGAGTGGCGCTCCAATAGAATGGTATTGCATGTTACTCACTTCTAGAGTATGGAAACTGGCCGGTTCAACTTCTGAATTGAAGTTGATAATTGGTACAGCTCCTTGTTCAGGATAATCCGGCTCAGCGTTGACTGTGACTAGACTGTTGTTGATAATGTATTTGAGTTGTTGATGTAAGGTGGAGGGAACAGCTCCAGCCATGTGTATCCTCGGTCTCCCCAAGAGCTTGTTGTATCATGTTTCTATCTTAAGGACGTGGAAAGGTACATTGAATGTAGTGGGTCCAATCTTAATTGGCAATTCAATCATTCCAACAGAATTTCGCCGGGATCCATCAAAAGCTCTGATGACCGTATGGCTGCTTTGGATCTGCTTGAGATTGATATTCATTTTTACCAAGGTGGCATAAGGACAAATATTTAGAGATGAGCCTCCATCTATCAATAATCCTGCTAGCATGTACCCGGAAGATAAAATTATAATATGCAAAGGCTTGCAATGACCGGTCCCTTCGGGAGGTATGACGTCATCAGTGAAGGATATCACATTGTTGTTGAAAATGTGATCAACCAAATGTTGAAATTTTTCCACATCCATTGATTTTGGCAAGTAGGGTTCTTCTAAAACCTTCAATAAGATCTTCCGATGATCCTCGGAAGAGAAAACCAAATTCAGTATCAAAATCTGGTGTGGAGCTTCTCGCAAGCTTAAAACCACTTTGGCTCCATTGTGGCCCATAGTACGGAGGAATTTTTCAATCTTCTCCACAGGAAACTTACCCTTTGTTTTGCAAGTAGGTTTGACAACCCATTGAGGAAGGTACAGTGGATTTTCCTTCAACACTGTAGCAGTAGTATGCGATGTGGATCCTTCAGCTTCTCCATAATTCCATGGAACTTTGTGTAAGTTGACAACAGGATGTTGTGGTCTGTAAGGTAAAGGAATTGGCTCTGGTGCGGCCACTTTCAAAGGATTGTCAGCTCCTTTGAGTTGAATTGGTTGTATGGGAAATACTTTGACAGTCTCATCATCCATTTCGAATATAACTGCTACGGATCCCTTCCATTTGGTAGGATATGCATTCCCACCCTTGAGTTTCACAGTGTAATCATCTGCTACTTGCAGGACACCGCTATCAATAAGATTCTGAATGAGATGGCGGAGTGCCCAACATTTTTCTGTGCTGTGATCGCGAGAATGTGAATGATATTGACACATTTCATCAGGATTGAACCACCCTGAGTGGGGATTGATGGGAGGGAGAAGTAATGTAATTCTTCCTTCGTTGATCAACATTTGAAGTATCTCCTCTATAGATTGGCCCAAATAGGTGAATTCCCCCTGATTGGTAAAATCCCGACGGGCTTTAGCATTTGCTCGCTTTGCAACCTTATTCTCCATAGCTTCATTTCTGAAGGTGTTAATGGATCATTTACAACAAATGGAAGGAGACAGGCATGCTCCTGCCTGATTAATTGGCGTGTGACTTGATGCTGGTGGGTCACCAGTTCTGCCAATTGCTCAATTTATTTGCAAAGATCTTTCATTTTTTGTTCCATGGTAAACTGGAACTTTGCATAATCCCATTTGTCAACACCATCTATGATGGGTTGGGATGATTCGCCATTAGAATTGGAACCTTGTACAATGCTCCAACTGATCATGTTGACCTCTTCTTCTTTGTGTTGAGGAAGAGGGTTGTCTTGCACATGAGGTTGATCTGGTTTAGTGACCACGATCTCACCGTTGTCTATTAGATCATGAATCTTATGTTTCAAGGCCCAACAATCTTGGGTATCATGTCTAGGTGCCCCGGCATGATAAGCACACTTCCGAGTAGCATTAAAACCCATCCCCTTAGGGTTGGCTGGTGGAAGAAGCTATGTAATTTTCTTCTGAGCAGTCAGAAGAGCAAGAATATTCTCGAGCGATTCCCCTAAGGGTGTGAACGTTCGATGTAAGACCCCAACTTATTATAAATAAAATTAAATTTTTTTCTATTCATTATTCTAAATTAATAAGGTGTTAATTTGATATAATGCTTTGGTTATGGGTGAAATGTGCAAATTTTACAAAATAAGCAAGTGGCTATAAAATATTAAATTCTGTCAGGGAATATTCTTTTGGTCGTGGAATATTCTTGTTGTCGGGGAATATTCGTACGACGGCACAGCCATTTGTGGCACCCATAATGGAAAACGGTTGGACGAAAGAAAACGACAAAGTATGAGTTTTTATAAATAATGGCGTAGTTGTTACTGTTAACACTGTTGGATTACCTGTTGGTTAAAATACAGTAATATGTGTGGTTGCACAGTAGCACACGATATTGAACAGTATTGTTGAATTATTGATTCGTACGTAAGAAGGCACTACTCAATAATTGTTACAGTAATCACTGTTCAATATTTTATTTTATTAATTCAATAATTGTTGCGTTGATATTTTATATTATTGTTGTTTCAATAATTGTCACTGCACAGTATTTTCCATTATCAGATCAATAATTCATATTATTTGAATAATATTATTAGATAACATTATTGGTAATGTCTAGAAAGTTCTGTCAAGGAGAGGTATGGTCACCTAATTGCGCCACCAAGAAGGAGAAATTCTTATTGAAAGCCCCTTTTTCCCGGCGGCTACCGTTGTCATAATTGTGATTCTATAATATTATTTGTGAATAATTAATTATTGATTTATATGATAAGGAAATATTTATTTGATGTGGATATAAATGATAGATTTATTTATTTTATGTGGTTATAAATGAAGAAATTAATGCTGAGGTGTTTTATCAGTATTTTGTCAGAATGGAGGTATTAAAAATCACCCGTTTGTAGATTTCGAATATTTTATGTTTGGAATTTAGAAAAACTCAAAGCTACAAAGTTGTATAGAATTCGATTTCAAGAATGGACATAAAATTCGTATTTTTCTGATAAACGGGCTATTTTCTATGAATTATTGAAGCTTCGGAAAATAAAATGATTCTTATTAAATTTATGGGTGGGACCCACTTGGTTAACAACATGTGGGCTGCTAGAAATTTTTCAAAGGTGGTGGCTGGTCTTGGTCATTGAAAGAATACGTAGAATTATTGTTTTAAAAATTAATATTTTATTAATTTAGTCTCCTATGGCGTTCTAGCATTTTCCTATAAATAGACGCTTAGGTTAGAATTGAAAATCACACCAGAAACAAGTTTTCTTTCTCTCTAGATTATCGAGCGTATTTTTGTGAGTATTTTAATACTTTAAGAGTTGCTATTCGGTACAAGTTTCCTTCGACTTTCTATCCGATATTCCGATCAGAAGTATCGTTATTTTGAGGTAAGGGATGTTATTTTCTTTCGAAATGATATTAATTTCTTCAATATCATTATGCTAAAATATTGGTTTGAACTTTTTAATCAAATTTAGAACTTTTTGTGTTGGGATTACTATTCACGTATACGACACTATTCACGTATACGACACTATTCACGGATACAGCACTATTCACAAAAAAAAATGAAAATTTTCCTTTTTGTCCAAGATGTCTATTTTGGCTACTATCTTTAATTGTATCCATATTTTGATCATTATTTTTGAATTCTGCTTCAGAATTGGTTATTATGAAGTATTATTGATCTTGGATAAACTATAATACGAATATCTTATATTTGTTCTTCTGTCTCACTAGATTCGTTTTTTTTTTAAATATTTTTCATCATCCTCAGTCTTAAATGGTGATATTACTGAATATCTTTGGCATGTAGTACAAAGATGATTGATTAACTGATGAATATCTTTGGCCCGTAGTGCAAAGATGAACAGGTGTTGAGATGAACATGACCAACCGGTGATACAAATGAATATCTTTGGCTTGTAGGGCAAATATGAATACTTGATTAAAGATGTGTATTGATTGTTGTTACAGGGATAAAATATTGATAATGGACTTTTAAATCTTAGAAAATAGTAGAACTCATTCTCTACGTGACTCTTCTAATGGATTGATATTTCTGCTGCATTTGTTGATCTAAAACTTGTTGTCTATTATATTTTATCATATTTTTCCCTGTTGAAGACTAATGATAATTTGTTGTATATTATCTTAGTCATAATATTCTTTACTGGGCTAGTTGAGCTCACCCTTTTTCTTTTTGTTCCATTTTTCTTCTCAGGAGGTGAGAACATAGCAGGATCTAGTCGGGGTATGGAGTGATGGTTCTAGAAAGATGTTTTAGCAGTCCTCACTATTTCTGTAAAATAGTGTTTGAATAATTGCAATGAGGACTTATTTGAGTGTTGATATTGTCTAGAAGATAATATTTGTATTTAAACTCACAGTATGTGTTGTCGTATTTTGCACGATAATTGTATTATTGAAGTTGTAGTTTGCTTTTTGTACCATGTATTTGACGACTCAGGATGGGTGTTGTATACCTATTCTGGGGGCGTCACAGTTGGTATCAAAGCTTAGGGATATGGTCTCTGGCGGAGATCGGGAAATAGAACTAGGAGGGGAGAGATGAGTAAATCCTTCGCTAGTGTGTCATATCTAAGCTTATTTGTTGGTCGGTCATAATATAGGGATTTTATGTGATATGTTAATTTGTTTAATTAACCCTTGTTTTATGGCAATATTTTAGAATGGCTGTTGAGAACGTTAACAATGGAGTGTATGAGACTGTGGAACAACATTTAGTCACAAACCAGGAGAACGTGCAACAGGAAGACAATATTCCTCATGTAAACAACGCTACCGAGCCAACGATGAATGATGGAATGTTTAGGAGCTTTTTCCAGTTCATGCAAAATCAGACGAGGGAGACTCGTGTACAAAATACGAGTGGAAATGATGGCAACGCGCGGTCTGTCACAGCTAAGCTGTTCAAGGAGCTGGGACCACCAAATTTCTGGGGAAAGCCCGATCCGATTAAGGCGGAAACATGGGTCAAGAAAATTACTAAGATATTCGATGTCCTGGGATGCACGGAGGAACAGAAGGTTCCATTCACCACCTTTATGTTTCGTGGTGAGGCAGATTACTGGTGGGAATCTGTGAAGCGTACCCAGCCAGCCGTACTTAACATATCTTGGGAACGATTTCAGAAATTGTTCAATGATAAGTACTTTCTTGAAAGTATTTGTCATATGAAGGAGGTGGATTTTATTAGACTAAAATAGAAACGACATTTATTTATATCTCAAATCGAGGTGAAGTTCAGCGGAGTTATCCAGTGTTCAGACCTCATTTGGTAGAGAATGAGGAACGTATGACGCGGATGTTTCTGAGAGGTCTAAAATTCGAGATTCGTCAATACCTTATCTCTCATAAATTTTCTCTGTATTCAGATGTTGTTAACAGGGCTCAATTATTAGAGCGACATAATGAGTGTAATCAACTGAGGGACCACAACCAGGGTCATACCGGTGACAGCAGTCATCAGAACGATGATAACTAGCGAGGAGGGAAAAATACGGACAAAGGCGGTAACCACTTGGGTGGTAATCGTGGCCATGATAATAGGAGAGGCGAGTCAAGTGGAAATTTCAAAAAGAGGAGATTCAAAAATGACGGGAAGACATCAGCAGCAGCACCAACACCAACAACAAATTCTAGGGGAGGAGAACGACCGCCAGTTAGATGTTACACATGCGGGAAAGAGGGACATATTAGCCCAAATTGCCCACAACAATCCAAGGTATGTTATAACTGTGGAAAGGAAGGATATATAGCTCAGGATTGTTTTGTAGCAAAACCAAGTTCAGGGGGGATGGCGACTCCAAAAGCTGTCCCGGATAAGTCAAAATCAGCGGTTCCAGGAAAAGCGTTTGTCGTGACTAGCCAAAATGTGAGGAACCCAAACGAGGTGATCACGGGTAAGCTAATCATAAATTCTTGCGAAGTTTATACCTTACTAGATACCGGTGCTACCCATTAATTTATCTCTCCTGCTTGTGCTCAACGTTTAAACTTAACTCTGGAGATATTAGACTTTGATTTATCTGTGGAGACTCCGTTAGGAAAAACTTTCATCACATCCACTGTTTATAAATCTTGTTTCATCCAAGTTGGCACCATCACATTACCTGTTGACCTTATCTCTTTAAAGATACTTGCTTTTGATGTGATTTTAGGGATTAATTGGTTAACTACTCATCATGCCAAAATTGATTATTTTCGTAAGGTTGTTAGTTTTCATATTCCTAACCAACCTGTTATACGAATTCAAGCAACTAAACTACTAAAATCTGTTACTCTCATATTAAGCCACAAAGCTATTCGTTTATTGAAAAACGGATGTCAAGCTTTCTTAGCCCATATTATGGATTTGAATAAAGACAAGTCAGATTTGGATAATATTTCTGTTGTTAGAGAATTTGCTGATGTATTTCCTAAAGAACTTCCCGATCTACCCCTAGAACATGATGTTGAATTCTTTATTGACCTTGAACCGGGTACAAAACCAATTTCTAAAACCCCATATCGAATGGCTCCTATTGAACTTTAGGAGTTAAAAGTCCAACTACACGAATTATTAGACATTGGTTTCATTCCTCCTAGTACATCTCCTTATGGTGCTCCTATTTTATTCGTAAAGAAGAAAGACAGAAGTATGCGACTTTGTATTGACTATCGAGAATTAAACCATGTCACCATCAAGAATAGGTATCCACTACCTCGCATTGATGACCTGTTTGACCAGTTACAAGGAGCACAATTCTTTTCAATGATCGACCTTCGTTCTGGATATCATCAGCTAAAGATTAAAACTAAGGATATTCCAAAGACTGCCTTTAGAACTCGGTACGGGCATTATGAATTTTTAGTCATGTCTTTTGGATTAACTAATGCTCCTGCTGCTTCCATGGATATGATGAATCGAGTATTAAAGGAATATTTAGATCAGTTCATTGTTGTCTTTATTGATGACATCCTCATCTATTCCAAAATCCGTAAAGATCATGAGCACCATTTGAAGCTGATACTTGAAAGGCTTCGTGAAAACAAGCTTTATACCAAGCTAAAGAAATGCAAGATCTAGCTTGAGGAAGTAGGATTCCTTGGGCACGTGGTGTCAAAACATGGAGTATCTGTTGACCCGACGAAGATTGAAGCAATACAAAGTTGGGAGCAACCAAAGTCGGTGACCGAAGTACGCAGCTTTTTGGGCTTAGCTGGTTATTATCGGAGATTCGTGGAAGGATTTTCTCGAATCGCTACTCCATTAACTCAGCTGACTCGGAAAGATATAAAATTTGTATGGAAAGAGGAATGCGAGAAGAGTTTCCAAGAGCTCAAAAGGAGACTCATTTCGGCACTTGTTCTGGAAATGCCATCTGGTTTGGATGGATTTGTTATCTACAGCGATGCTTCATGTGACGCCCCCAAAATTAGGTATACATCACCCATCTTGGGTAGTCAGATACATGGTACAGAATTTAAATACAACTTACTAATATAACTGTCGTGTACAATACGACATAAACTGTGAGTTTGAATACAAATATTGTCTACTAGATATTATACAAACTCAAAAGGAGTCCTCATTACAATTATTATCACACTATTTCACGAATAGTGAGGACTACTAATGCTATCCTCCTGGACCATTACTCGCTTCCCGACTCGTCCCGGCTATATTCTCATTTCAAGAGAACAAAGAAAGAAAGGGTGAGCTCAACTAGCTCAAGAAGAAATATTATGACTAAGATAATGCGAATAACTTATCATTAGCCTACAACACTTTATTAAACCGATAAAATATAATGAACATCAAGTTTAACTACAATGAACCAAAGAATCCATTAAAAGAGTCAAGTAGAAAATAAAATCTACTATCTTTTATGATTTAAAAGGTTTTTCATCATCATTATAGTTGAGACTCGACTTTAATAAATAATCCACATCATCGAATCACCCCTCGCAATACTGGCCAAGGATATTCTTTAGTATCACGACCACAATTATTCACGCACTACGGGCCAAGAATAGTTGTGTATTCATTAATGGTCATGATCATGCCAACAATCGTCCATCAATGCACTACACGCCACACCGAGGATTTTTACCACATCATTTGTAACATTACGGTTATGATTACAACGAATAGTCTCTCGGTCATAATCATACCAAGTCCATCTATGCACTACAAATACGAGATGACTTTCAACATAATATAAACATGAGGATGATGACAATGATATAAGAATTCAATAAAACAAGTTCAAGAATTAATTTATCTAGGAACCCATAACATCCAAACTGCCAACATGATCTTTGCTTTGTAGAGTAAAATTCAAGAATCTTTGAGAAGAATATTTCCATGAAAGGATACTTGATGAAGCGCAAATATCAAGGATATTCCACTAATTTCATGGAGTATAGAAGTCAAAGTTTTAACCAACTGGGTATAATAAAGAATGGAATAACAAAAGAAGTCACCATGCATGCGATAGACCAGATAGTAGGCGTGTGTTATTCCAACAGAATAATAAATAACGGAACAGTCCCCACAGAAAACGCATGCATGTGGATATTCAAATGTAATAATAAAGAATGGAACCAGTCCGGCAGAAAACACACGAACAAGATGTTCCAATGAATAATAATAAAGATTTTAACCGTGTCCCGTGTAAAACACATGCATGATGTTCCAACAAAATAATAATAAAGACAGAACTGTGTCCTGTAAAACACACGTATAGGATGTTCCAAATGTAATAATAGAAGAATGTCACCAAGTATAGGGTAAACCACGTATACAGGTTATTCCAACAGAATAATAAGCAATGGAATAACAACAGTTCTCTTCATGAATAAGAAAGATTATCCCTTACGAGTACAACAAATAATATTCCCCACCTTAGAAGAACTGAATATTGGCAAAGTGAAGTAGCAAAATACTTTTCTTCTTTCTCTCTATAGTTTCTCTCTATAGTTTCAAAGGAATTAAGTAAGAAATAATGAAGGAATGAGCTTTCTATTTATAGAAAAACTGAGGGTGGCTCTTGGTCTTAACGAAGGGTCAAAATGACTCTTGGTAATATTAAGGAGACAACTACTATTTGCGAAGGGGTAATTAACCCTTGGAACAATCAAGAGGCGCTTAACTCTTGGTAATTTGAAGGACAACTACTATTTGCGAAGGGGTAATTACTATCGACGAAGGTAAATACTATTATTGAAGGTAATTAATTATATGACAAAGGTAATTACTATTGACAAAGGTAAATACTATTGAAGAAGGTAATTACTATTGACGAAGGTAAATACTATTGACGAAGGTAAATACTATTGACGAAGATAATTACTATTCACAAAGGTAACTACTATTGACAAAGGTAAATACTATTGAAGAAGGTAATTACTATTGACGAAGAGACTCTTAGATGATGACATATGGGCCCCCCATAAAATAATCAAACTTACCAAAAACGTCTCATAACAGACTCTTTATATACATCAAGGATTAAATAAATATTACCACAAATCATTTTATTTTTAATCAACACATATTTAATCTTTCAACAATTATTCATCATTTATAACTTGTCGTCTCAATTAATAATATAACATATTATATGATGATGATCTTGTGACAATAATTGAATTAATAATATAAGAGATATGATCACGGCAATTCTTCATAGTAATAATTGAGTATAGCTAAGTGACTTCTCACGTAAGCATCAATAATCAATACCGTGTGTGCTACTATGCAACCACGCGTATTATCGTACTTTTACTACTACCGGGTAGTTCACCAGTTTTTAACGGTAACACCTCCGTAGTTATTTTTATAGAAAGATAATTTTGTCGCTTTCTAACTACGACAATACTTTCGTTAATAGGGTCCACCAATGATTGAGTAAAATCGTCTCGAATATTCCCCGACAAAAAGAATATTCCCCACCAAACGAATATTTTATAACAACTTGCTTACTTTGCAAAATTTATAAATATTACCCACAACTATAACATTATATCAAATTTATTCCATAATATTCAAAAATAATATTTATAGAAAATTCATCTTTATTTATAAAAGTCGGGTCTTACAACCTCCCATTCTTATGAAATTTAAGCCCTCGAAATTAAGGTACGTACCTGGTATGTCGAAGAGGTAAGGATACCTTGATTTCATTTCAGATTCTAACTCCCAAGTCATTTCCTCAACATCGTGGTTCCTCCACAAAACTTTGACTTGAGGTATAACCTTGGAGCGTAGAATATGTTCCTTCTTATCCAAAATTTGAACAGGAACCTCTTCATACATCAAATCTTCAGCTATTTTGTCAGGTTCTAACTCAATAATATGGTTCGGGTCTTTCACATATTTACGTAACATGGATATGTGAAAAACGTTATGAACACAAGACATATTTGGCGGTAAAGCGAGTCTATAGGCCACAGTTCCTACTCGATCGAGGATTAAAAATGGACCGATGAATCGAGGATTAAGTTTTCCTCTTTTTCCAAATCTTGTAACTCCTTTCCATGGAGCAACTCTTAACAACACATGATCTCCTATATCGAATTCCAAGTCCTTTCGATGAAGATCAGTATAACTCGTTTGTTGATTTTGTGAGGTTTTTATACGTTGTCGGATCGTTTGAATCTTTTCCGTAGTCATACGTACCAACTCCGATCCCAACAACATTGCTTCTCCCACCTCATCCCAGCATACTGGAGAATGACACTTTCTTCCATACAACGCTTCGAATGGAGCCATGCCAATACTTACTTGATAACTGTCATTGTAGGAAAACTCCACGAATGGTAAGAACTTGTCCCAACTCCCCTTGAAATCAAGGACACAGAATCTTAATAGATCTTCAAGAGTTTGAATAGTCCTCTCCGATTGTCCGGTCCGTCGAGGATGATATCTTAGAAACTAAATCGTAAGTCTGTGCCCATAGCTTTTTGCAAACTAACCCAAAATCGTGAAGTGAATCTTGGGTCTCGATCGAAACTATGGATCTGCATACCATGCGATCTTACAATCTTGTTTATGTAAATCGAGCAAGACGTTCAAGTGTATAAGTTTCTCGTGTCGATAAAAAATGAGCGGACTTGGTCAATCTATCAACAATGACCCAAATCGCATCAATGCCTTGAGAAACCTTAAGAAGACCGTGAACGAAATCCATGGTAATGTGCTCCCACTTCCATTCGGAATTTCAAGTGGTTACAATGGACCTTTTGGTACTTGATGCTCCGCTTTAACTCGTTGACAAGTTAGACACCTTGAGATAAACAGCGTTATCTCTCTCTTCATATTGCTCCACCAAAATGTATGACAAATATCATGATACATTTTGGTACTCCCAGGATGGATTGCAAATGGTGTGTTGTGCGCCTCCATCATGATATTATACTTTAAATCAGGGTCGTTAGGAACACAAAGTCTGGAGTTGATTTGAAGTATTCCTTCTTCATCGATTCTTGCTTTCGGCATAGCACCCTCTTGCACTTTCTTCCTCATAAGCATCAGCTCCGGGTCTATAGCTTGAGCAGCTTTAACTTTATCGATTAATGTCGGTTCTACTCTTATATTCGCTATTATCACATGCGTCCCTGGAGTCTTTAACTCTATCTCCATCCTTTGCAAGTCACACAAAATGGGCCTTTGCGTTGACAATAACGCACTCGTACTTGCATATGATCTTCTACTCAATGCGTCAGCTACCACGTTAAACTTTTCCGGGATGGTATTGGATGGTATGATCATAATCTTTCAATGATTCAAGCCAACGTCGTTGTCGCATGTTGAGTTCCTTTTGAGTGAAGAAATATTTGAGGCTTTTATGATCGGTAAAGATCTCCACTTTCTCCCCATACAAGTAATGCCTCCAAATTTTAAGTGCAAAGATAATGATGCCAACTCTAGATCATGAGTAGGATAATTCCTCTCATATTCTTTGAGTTGTCCCGAGGCATAAAGCTATAACTTTTCCATGTTGCATGAGAACACATCCCAACCTTTTGCCTCGAAGCATCATCAGTAGATGACAAATCCCTCCGAGCGGATGGTATTGTCGAACAGTCTTTGAAATAAGTCTCCTCTTGAGTTCATGGAAACTCTTCTCACATTCTTCGCTCCAACCAAACTTTGTATCTTTTACGAGTCACCGAAATCGATGGAGTAGCGATTCGAGAAAATCCTTCCACGAATCTCGATAATAACCAACTAAACCGAAAAGCTACGTACTTGATCATCGATTTAGGTTGTTCCCGACTTTGAATAGCTTCAATCTTTCTTTGGGTCAATGATATTCCATGACTTGATACCACGTGCCCAAGGAATGCTACTTCTTTAAGCCAAACTCGCATTTCTTCAACTTGGCATAAAGCTTATATTCACGAAGTTTTTGGAGTGTCAGCCTCAAGTGTTGCTCATGATCTTCACGGCTTTTGGAATAAATAAGAATGTCATCAATAAAGACGACCACAAAGTGATCTAAATATTCCTTGAATACTCGGTTCATCATATCCATGAAGGCGGCGGGGAGCATTAGTCAATCCAAAGGACATGACTAGAATTCATAATGCCCGTCTGGATTTCTAAAAGCCGTCTTTTTCGAATGTCGTGGTTCTAATCTTCAATTGGTGATATCCTAACGAAGATCAATCTTTGAAAAGAATTTGGCTCCTTACAATCGGGTCAAACAGTCATCAATACGTGGCAATGGATACCTATTTTTGATGGTGACATGATTCAACTCCGATAATCAATACAAAGTCGATATACTACCATCTTTCTTCTTCACGAATAGAACAGGAGCACCCCAAGGAGAAGTACTAGACGAATAAAGCCAATGTCTAATAATTCACGTGGTTGGGTCTTTAACTCCTCAAGTTCAATAGAGCCATTCGATATGGGGCTTTGGAAATAGATTTTGTATCGGGTTCAAGGTCGATACAAAATTCAATTTCACGCTCTGGGGTAGGCGGGAAGTTCTTCGAGAATACGTTAGGAAATTTATTAACAATAGAAATATCGTTCAAAACTGACTTATTTTTGTTTAAATCTGTGACCTGAGCTAAGAAAGCTTGATATCCGTTTTTCAATAAACGAATAGCTTTATGGCTTGAGACGACCGTGATTGATTTTAATGGTTTGATCATTTGAATTCGCATAATAGGTTGATTAGGAATATGAAAGCTAACAACCTTACGAAAACAATCAATTTTTGCATGATAAGTAGTTAACCAATCAATCCCTAGAATCACATTATATGCAAGTATTTTTAATGAAATAAGATCGACAGGTAATGTGAGGGTACCGATTTGAACCAAAGAAGACTTATAAACAGTGGATGTAATGAAGGTTTCTCCCAACGGAGTTTCCATAGATAAGTCAAAGTCTAATTTCTCCGAAGTCAAATTTAATCGATGAGCGCAAGTAGGAGAAATAAAAGAATGGGTAGAACCGGTATCAAATAAAGTATAGACTTCATTAGAGTTTATGATAAGCTTACCCGTGATGACCTCATCCGGGTTCCTTGCTCTCTGGGAGGTCACAACAAACGCTCTCCCTTGCACTCTGGGCTTTGACTTTTTACGGGAATGACCTTTGGTGCCTCCATCCTAGTTGAATTTGTCTTGATGAACAAAAAATCGAGCTAAGTGACCTTCTCTTCCATAATTATAACATGCTTTGACTGGCATGGCGCAGTTTGGACTGATGTGTCCCTCTCCTCCGCATTTGAAGCATATGATAGGTGGTCTTTCTCCTTCCTCAACAACGGGTGCTGGTGCTGACGTCTTTCCATCATTTTTGAATCTCCGTTTCTTGAAATGTCCATTCTTATTGTTTTGGCCCTGATTACCACCGAAGTGGTTACCATATCTGGCCTGTTAATTCTCTCCACGCTTGTTGTCACCGCTTCGATGACAACTCTCGCTGGTATTATAATTTTGCCGGCTGCTCTCTTTTAGTTGTGTTGACTCGTTATCGCGCTCCACTAACTGAGCCCTATTTACAACATCTTAATACAAACACAGTTTATGAGAAATAAGATGTTGACGTATCTCCGGCTTCAAACCTCTTAAAACATTCGCGCCATTCTCTCTTCATTATCCACCAAGTGGGACGCAAACCGTGATAACTCCGCAAATTTTGCCTCGTATTGCGACACGGTCATATTGTTTTGTTCCAACTTGATAAACTCCACCTCCTTCATGTGGCGAATACTTTCAGGAAAGTATTTGTCGTTGAACGACTCTGGAACTTCTCCCAAGATATCTTCATCTGAAGAAAGTTGAGTACGCGTTTCACCGATTCCCACGAAAGAATCGCCTCTCCACGCAACTTAAAGGCGGAAAGGGAACCTTTTGCTCCTCGGAGCATCCCAAGACATCAAATATCTTGGTAATCTGCTTTATCCATGCTTCCGCCAAGTGGTTTTGGCTCTCCTTAAACTCGGTGGTCCCAGCTCCTTGAATTATTTAGCGGTGACCGCCTCGAGAGTTTTCCGTGTTTCCACCTACGTTTTGGACAGAGAGTCGCTCTCGCTTGCATTGTTGCATAAATTGCGTATAAAGCCTCCGAACATTTGATCATTCATCATTTGGTCGGTGTTGTTGTTTTTGCATATGAGGATTATCGCCTTCATGATGTACATTATCCTCGATTATTGATATGTGGTGAATCAACGATCGCTTTGTGCTCCATTGCTATTCTCAACATTCTCGGATGTCATTTTCAGATCACTCGCCACAAAACAAAAGGTTAATTGACATGTAATAAATTATCCCTATATTCGTGACCAATAAAATAGCACATAAACTTAGGTAGGTCATACTAGCGAAGGTATTCCATGTCTCTCCCTCCCTAGTACTATTCTCACATCTTAGCCAGGGGATCATATCCTAAGCTCTCTCGATACCAACCGTGGCGCCCCCAAAATTAGGTATACATCACCCATCTTGGGTAGTCGGATACATGGTACGTAATTTAAATACAACTTACTAATATAAGCTGTAAAGTATAATACGACATAAAACCGTGAGTTTGAATACAAATATTGTCTACTAGATATTATACAAACTCAAAAGGAGTCCTCATTACAATTATTATCACACTATTTCACGTAATAGTGAGGACTACTAATGATATCCTCTCGGACTATTACTCCGTTCCCCGACTCGTCCCACTATATTCTCATTTCAAGAGAACGGTGAAAGAAAGGGTGAGCTCAACTAGCTCAAGAAGAAATATTATGACTAAGATAATGCGAGAATAAATTATCATTAGCCTACTGACACTATTAAACCGATAAAATATAATGAACATCAAGTTTAACTACAAATGAACCAAAGAATCCATTAAAAAGAGTCAAGTAGAAAATAAAATCTACTATCTTTTATGATTTAAAAGGTTTTTCATCATTTATTATAAATTTGAGACTCAACTTTAATAAATAATCCACATCATCGAATCACCCCTCGCATACGGCCAAGGATATTCTTTAGTATCACGACCACAATTATTCATGCACTACGGGCCAAGAATAGTTGTGTATTCATTAATGGTCATGTTCATGCCAACAACTCGTCCATCAATGCACTACGGACCATCGAGGATTTTTACCACATCATTTGTAACATTACTATTCATGATTACACCGAATAGTCTCTCGGTCATAATCATACCAAGTCCATCTATGCACTACAGAGCCACGTATTGACTTTCAACATAATATAAACATGAGGATGATGACAATGATATAAGAATTTAATAAAACAAGTTCAAGAATTAATTTATCTAGGAACCCATAACATCCAAACAAATAACATGATATTTGCTTTGTGTAGAGTAAAATTCAAGAATCTTGAGAAGAATATTTCCATGAAAGGATATCTTTGGATGAAGCGCAAATATCAAGGATATTCAACTAATTTCATGGAGTATAGAAGTCAAAGTTTTAACTAACTGGGTATAATAAAGAATGGAATAACAAAAGAAATCACCATGCATGCGATAGACCGCATACAGGCGAGTTATTCCAATGAATAATAAATAACGGAACCCGTGTCCCACAGACAACGCATGCATGTGATATTCCAATGTAATAATAAAGAATGGAACCAGTCCGGCTTAAAACACACAGCACTAGATGTTCCAATAGAATAATAATAAAGATTTGAAACCAGTCTTGTAAAAACACATGCATGTGATGTTCCAACAATGTAATAATAAAAAGACGGAACCAATCCGGTGTAAAACATATGAGATAGGATGTTCCAAATGTAGAATAATAGAAGAATGTCACCAAGTATAGGGTAAAACACGATATCTGAGTTATTCCAATGTAATAATAAGCAATGGAATAACAACAGTTCTCTTCATGAATAAGAAAGAATAACACCCCTTACGAGTACAACAAATAATATTCCCTACCTTAGAAGAACCAATATTGGCAAAGTGAAGTAGCAAAATACTTTTTCTTCTTTCTCTCTATAGTTTCTCTCTCTAGAGTTTCGGTGAATTAAGTAAGAAATAATGAAGGAATGAGCTTTCTATTTATAGAAAAACTGAGGGTGGCTCTTGGTCTTAACGAAGGGTCAAAATAACTCTTGGTAATATTGAAGAGACAACTACTATTTGCGAAGGGGTAATTAACCCTTGGAATACCGAAGAGGCAGTTAACTCTTGGTAATATTGAAGGGACAACTACTATTTGCGAAGGGGTAATTACTATTGATGAAGGTAATTACTATTGACGAAGGTAATTACTATTCACAAAGGTAATTACTATTGACAAAGGTAAATACTATTGAAGAAGGTAATTACTATTGACGAAGGTAAATACTATTGATGAAGGTAAATACTATTGACGAAGATAATTACTATTCACAAAGGTAATTACTATTGACAAAGGTAAATACTATTGAAGAAGGTAATTACTATTGACGAAGAGACTCTTAGATGATGACATATGGGCCCCCCATAAAATAATCAAACTTACCAAAAACTTCTCATAACAGACTCTTTATATACATCAAGGATTGAATAAATATTACCACAAATCATTTTATTTTTAATCAACACATATTTAATCTTTCAACAATTATTAATCATTTATAACTTGTCGTCTCAATTAATAATATAACATATTATACAGATGATACTGTGATAATAATTAAATCAATAATATAAGAGATATGATGCACGTGAATTCATCGTAGCAATAATTGAGTATAGCTAAGTGACTTCTCACGTAAGCATCAATAATCAATACCGTGTGCTACTATGCAACCACGCGTATTACTGTACTTTTACCACCGGGTAGTTCAACAATTTTAACGGTAACACCTCCGCCATTATTTTTATAGAAAGATAATTTTGTCATTTTCTAACTACGACAATAATACTTAGTGTGGGGTCCACCAATGATTGAGTAGTCGTTTAATATTCCCAAACAAAAAAGAATATTCCCTAACCAAACGAATATTTTATAACAACTTGCTTACTTTGCAAAATTTATAAATATTACCCACAACTATAACATTATATCAAATTTATTCCATAATATTCAAAAATAATATTGTTAGAAAATTCATCTTTATTTATAAAAGTTGGGGTCTTACACTTCAGGTAAAGGGTTAGGATGTGTTCTCATGCAACATGGGAAAGTCATAGCCTATGCCTCACGATAACTCAAAGAATATGAGACGAATTATCCTACTCATGTTCTAGAGTTGGAAGCAGTCGTTTTTGCGTTGAAAATCTGGAGACACTACTTGTATGGGGAGAAAGTGGAGACTTATACAGACCATAAAAGCCTCAAATATTTCTTCACCCAAAAAGAACTCAACATACGGCAACGACGTTGGCTTGAGCTGTTGAAAGATTATGATCACACTATTTAATATCATCTTGTAAAAGCGAACGTAGTAGCTGATGCATTGAGTAGAAGATCATATGCGAGTACGAGTGAAATATTGTCAACGCAAAGGCCCATTTTGTATGACTTGAAAAAGATGGAGGTAGAATTAATGAATCCAGGGACCCACGTGATGATGATGAATATACGAGTAGAACCGACTTTAATCGATAAAGTTAAAGTTACTCAAGCTACGGACCTGGGTCTGATGCGTATGAAGAAGAAAGTGCAAGAAGGAGCTATTCCAGAAGCAAGAATCGATGAAGAAGGAATACTTTGAGTCAACTCTAGACTTTGCGTTCCTAACGATTCTAACTTGAAGCATAGAATCATGATGGAGGCACACAACACCCCGTTTGCAATCCATCTTGGGAGTACCAAAATGTATCATGATATTCGACATGCATTTTGGTGGAACAATATGAAGAGAGAGATCGTGGAGTTTATCTCGAGGTGTTTAACTTGTCAACGTGTAAAGGCAGAGCATCAAGTACCAGAAGGTCCATTGCAACCACTTGAGATTCCGAAATGGAAGTGGGAACACATTACCATGGATTTCGTTACGGGTCTTCCCAAAGTTTCTCAAGGCATAGATGCGATTTGGGTTATTGTTGATAGATTAACCAAGTCTGCTCATTTCTTGCCTATACGTGAGACTTATTCCCTTGAACGTCTTGCTCGTATGTACTTGAATGAGGTTGTGAGATTACATGGCATGCCAGTATCCATAGTTTTGGATCGTGACCTAAGATTCACTTCAAGATTTTGGGTTAGCCTGCAGAAAGCTATGGGCACGGATTTATGATTTAGTTCGGCATACCATCCTCAAACGGATGAACAATCGGAAGGAATATTCAAACTCTTGAAGATCTATTAAGACTCTGTGTCCTAGATTTCAAAGGAAGTTGGGATACGTACTTGCCACTGGTGGAATTCTCCTACAATAACAGTTATCAAACGAGTATAGGCATGGCTCCATTCGAGGCGTTGTATGGACAAAAGTATCATTCTCCAATATGTTGGGACGAGGTGGGAGAAGCAACGTTGTTGGGACCAGAATTAGTACGCATGACTACAAAAAAGATCCAAATAATTCGACAACGTATTCAAACCTCACAAGATCGACAAAAGAGTTATGCGGATCTTCATCGAAAGGACGTGGAATTTAATATTGGGGATCATGTATTGTTACGTGTTGTTCCATGGAAGGGAGTTATAAGATTTGGAAAGAGATGAAAGCTGAATCCAAGATTTGTTGGTCCATTTGAGATTCTTGACCGAATAGGAAATGTGGTATATATGAAAGTAATATGCACACAAGCCAATCATGTTTGATGATAAAGCATATACTTTGTAACAATCTTATTCATTTATTAATAAAAAGTATTAATTTATTAAAGGCTTTTAATTATCTACATGATGTTGTTTTATAATATGTGATAAACCCATAGTTTTAAGCAATGCTTTTAGAATAATGATGATGATCATTCTAATGAGATCTAAATTCTTAGAAAGCTTAAAAACTAAAATAGTTCCCAATCATTGGATTACTAAATTGGGGATTAGTGAATCCGGATAGATTGGTACATACGTTGCTTGCTCATTGGATGAGGATGATTGATCTCATGATCATTTGTGTGGAGACACTAAAGCAAGTATGTAGGTGCTTATTAGAGAATAAGTTCAATTGAGCACGTGGCTCGCTAAGGAATACCTAATGGAGTTTTATTTGCTGTCAATAGGAATTCCTGTAGTGATAGTAGTACAAGTAATCCTTGGACTTGAGATCATCATAGTATCTTGTGTATGATGAGTTATACTTTGACTTATTCCTTAAGACCCTTAGGGTATATCAAAGGGTATGCTTGGGTATAATAAGTTGTACATGGAGATAATGTATGATCAATAAAGAATCTACCACTTCTAATAAAAGAAGAGAAATGTCCTATGTGATTCGATAAATGACAACCCAAAGAGTCCTCTGGTTAAAAGCGTAATGAAATTAGAAAGGAGTTTCTAATTTGCATTATTTGAGTTGTGCATTTAAGGATCGAAATACATATAATTAAATAAAATAAGACTTGACAATAATTCCATGCCTTATATTTAATTGGGACATTGTATGGTGGAAGGATTGAATTGTGCAGAACTATTTACTCAAAGGTTCTTTTATGATTAATGTTGAAATCTATATTATCCGGAAAGTCGTTGATCGCTAGGAGGGCTTATCCCTATTGTAGAATAAATATTATTTATTTAAATAAATTAATTGTTTAATTTATTTATTTAAATAAGATTAGAATTGTTCTAATTGATTTATTCACAACCTAGGTTTAATATGGAGAACCTAAAGGGTCACACCATAAAAGGAAGAATAATTATTTAAGAAGTTAATGGCATAATCATAATAATATGTTATGTATATTTAATTTAATCTATGGTGATAGAATAAATTAAATAGCTTAATATTTATTATTTAATATTTTAGAAATATTAAATATAAATTAATAAGAGGAGTCTTATTAATATTATTACAATTATTATTATTTTAATTTCTAAGAGAGTTTAGGAATTAATTTAATATAAGTACTCTCAATTATTCCTAATTGGATTAAGAAGGAAAATTAGTTAAAGGAGTTTAATTAATTATCCCTAATAAGATTAGGGAGCTTAATTAATTAAAAGAATTTAATTAATTAAATAAAACCCAATTCCTTAATTGTTAAGATGGGTTGCCCACATTTATAAATAAGAGGAGTTTTATTATGGGTGGTGGGGGTTGTTGACTTTTACAACGACATAATTCCAATTTGTTGGAGAGTACACCCTTTCTATAGAGATAGAAAACTAGGGTTTGAGCCAATACCCCTTCTTCTTGAATTCCTATTCTTCCTTGGTGGATCACCTCTAGAGGCTAAACATATGGGTGGCTAACGTTGATCAAAGGAAGGAACCAAACCCGGTGGATTCAAGTTGAACGCGAAAGGATTTGGAGGTGAACTTGTACCTGAGGAAGCTCGATCTTCAAGGGTATGATTTTATTCTTTATCTTTTCGTTTAATTAATAATTATGCATAAAGGGTGATCCGGGTATATGGTTTGTATAATTTTAAACTCTGATTTTACACGCTTCCGCATTTTTTTGCAATTTGATTGCGTTATGAATATTACAAACCTAACAGTGGCATCAGAGCCAAACTTTTATGCAAATTATTAATTGTTCAGATTTGATATGTATATTGATATGTGTTTAGAACAATTTAATTGGGCATAATTTATTGTATAAAATTTATTAAAAAAAAAAAAAAAAAAGAAAATCTTTTTTTTTTCCGCTGGATAACTAGTCTTGATCCGCGTGATGATTTGGCAGACATCTTTTTAAAACCGAAACAATTCAAGAATTCAAGATTTGGCAGACATCATTCAAGTTGACCGAAGCATGTTCCATAAAAAAAAAAAAGGGCAGTACATGGGATTACGGAAATCAAGGGAGAAAAGCTACTAGATGCTTTTAGTTATTATATATATATATATATATATATATATATATATATATATATATATATATTTTGATATACATATATATACGGTATTTTATATATATATATATATATATATATAGTTATATATATATTATTCTTAATAATTTTAGAATTAAAATAAAGTTTATTTTAATTTTAAAATAAAAGTTCATTTTAATCTTAAAATAAAAATTTATTTTAATTTTAAAATTAAATTTCATGCCAACTAATTAGAGTTGGAATTGGATTCCATGATAACTAATTGGAGTTGAAATTGTATTCCATCTTTCCTTAAATAAAGGAGTTTATTTAGATATAAAATAAGATTTTATATTATTCAAAATAAAGGAGTTTATTTGTGAATAGAAAGAGAATCCTAATTTCCTTAAATAAAGGAGTTTATTTAAATATGAAATAAGATTTCATATTATTCAAAATAAAGGAGTTTATTTGAATGAATAGAAAAGAAAATCCGTGTTTCCTTAAATAAAGAAGTTTATTTAAATATGGAATAAGATTTCATATTATTCAAAATAAAGGAGTTTATTTGTGAATAGGAAAGAATATCCGTGTTTCCTTTAAATAAAAGATTTTTTTTCTTACATGGAATTGGATTCCATAATTAATTAAAATAAAAGAGTTTATTTTAATTAAAGATTTTTTACACGAATTAGATTCCATAATTAATTAAAATAAAGGAGTTTATTTTGATTAAAGATTTTGATTAAAATAAAATAGTTTATTTTATTCAAAATTAGATAAATTAAAATAAAATAGTTTTATTTTGATTTAAATTTGGATTTAAATAAAGGAGTTTATTTTTATTCAAAAATAGATTTTATACTAACTAAATTTGCCCATTAAATGATATCAATATATATATTAAATGTTTATTATTCATGAGATGAATGTTATTTATTGATGCGTATGGTGATGTGTATGATAATAAATGGGATTGATTATGGACTATTGACCAATATGATTGGATTTTATTTTAGTTGGATGCATGAATGTATGGGTTTTATTAAATGGGGTCTGCACAGATCGCCTTCTCTAATTTTTCTTAATGTAAATTCTATCTCCTCCTATGTACTTCCCTCGATCACGATCAAGGTTTCTATTTATTTTAAATAGTTTTGTAATAGGAATAGTTAGAATTAATTTTGAAAAATTGGAGATCAAGAAGCTAAGGAGCGCTAGAAGACCCGCTTTATAACGAAGCCCCAAGTTTAAATGTAATAGATATATTTAAATATTATTTCTTGCACCCCTTGGGGGAGTTTGACCTTTTGGTTCACTTGGTGGCTCTAGTGAACCAACTAGAATAAAAGTCCATAATCAATCCGGGTAGAATATAGTATTCTATATGTGCATGCTTATACTATATATATTATATATTATGCAAACATGTTTCGTATGTTAATTAATATGACGCGTATTTTATATATATATAATGCATGCTACTAAACAAGATGAGACAAATTAATAACAAACCCCTCAATTTTTATATTAAGTCCTAAGCGTTCAAAGATATTTGGAATATCGAACGTCGCCTTCTAGCATGATAAAATTAATAGAGTATTAAATATTTAATATGAGTTTGTTGTGTCACCACAAGGCAAGTATTAAGTATTTAAGATGTTAATTTATCACATTTGATGCTTATAAAGAAAATTGAACAATATTGTTTTGTTGTGTCACCACAAGGATGATATTTTTCTTTTTTGAATATATGGAGTGCTAGGTCGGACTTAACTTGGACAATTTTGATTCGGATGTGCCACCACTTGATCAAAATAATCTAAGAGGCAAAATACAAGGAGTTGCATAGTTGATGTAATTGACAAAAGTTGTCTACCTATTTATTTATATATAGTTTGTTGTGTCACCACAAGGCTATATACATTTGAAATGGGATCCTTATTCTCACTAACAAATCTTTAATTAGATTTTGCTTAGAACTATATAAGTGAGGGTAATATAGTTTGAAGAAAATAGTGGGAGATACCAATTTAAAACAAGACCTAATTTATTTTGGTAATTAATAAAAGAATGTATGTTAAAATGTTGTTAATTACAAATTCATTTACGAAATTTTACAATGTCTAAAATTACTATCATCGCGAAGCATATTAGATGCTAAATTAACGGGCCAATTAAACGGATTGTTCAAGGAATTTGAGAATAGTTCTCATGGTCGAAAAGCTATCTTATGTCCTTAATACGCTATCCTCGCAATGGTTGCGCATAATGCCTCTGAGGAAGAGATTGCTACTTTTAGAAAGTGGCAAGATGATGCATGATTAGCTCAATGCATCATGCTCGTATCCATGAGTAACAAGCTTCAACGTCGACTGAAACTATGGATACTTCTACTATACTCCCCGCACGTTAAGTTGTTGATGGTGAGGAAAGTAGGGTGATAGATATCGAGATATCTAAGGAGCCCTTCCGATCTAGAATGGCCAATGGCACTATAATATGCATAAAAAGATTCTTAACATAATCAATTTGATTGATCAATTAGGACAACTGGTTTTGTCATGGATGGAGAGTTGAGCCAAGATTTGATCTTGCACTCACTCCGGACTCCTTTCACAATTGTTGTGAATTTTTCATATGAACAAGCTAGATATCGACTTTCTTTGATTTATGCTTAACATGTTGAAAAATGTTGAGAGTCACTTTCCAACCAAGAAAGATCAAGTCTTACTGGTAGAGGCCAAAGGATCTTCTGAAAAGAAGAACGATTCAAAGAAGGTAAATAGAAAGGCATAAACAAAGGATAATAAGAACAAAACTGATACGGATAGCAAAGGAGTTTGCTTCCACTACAATAAGCCTGGACACTGGAAAGAAACTGCAAGAAGCATCTTGCAGAGGCTAACCAAAGAAGCTTAGTGAAGTTTTGGTTATAAATACAAATTTGTTCATGATTTGAAATAAATTTTTCTTTAAGTCAAGGTTCTACTTGGATATTGGATACCGACTATGGTTATCATAAATATAGATTTATGAAGGGACCAAGCAGAAGTAGAAAGCTAAATAAATATAAGTAATCCTATGTGCAGGAAATGTAGCAAAGGTTGCCATATTAGCCATAGAAACTTATAGTTTAGCAATGCCTACAGGCAAATCTATTAAGTCAATAAGTTGTTATTGTATTCTAGTTCTCGTTGGAAACATTATTTCCATTTTATTGTTGGACAATAAAATTTTTGGTATTATAATTAAGAACAATTGTTGTTCTATTTAATGTTTCGTATAGAACTGAAAGATTACTTAATGGATTTTGTATACTTGACTTACATGAAAATAATTTTGCATATTGAACAAATTAGTATAAGAAAAGGAGATGATCATTCAAAGAGTTGAATGTATGTATTTGTTGAAATACAAGTGTGAATTATTTGAAAGGTTCAAAGAATTCAAAAGTGAAACAAATTGACAAAGTATTAAGATTCTTTGATTAGATAAAGGAATAAATACTTGTGCAATAAGTTTCTAGATCATCTCAAATGGTTTTCTCATAATGGACGCCTCCTGATAAGCAATAATTGATTGATGTATCCGAAAGGAAAATCGTACATTGTTGAACATAGGTGCGGTCCAAAATGATTTTACCGACATTCCAAAGATCCTTCAGGATCATGTCCTAGAAATGGTCAGATATCTACGAAAAAAAGGTAACCTCAAAATCCATTTAAGACTCCATAAAAGTTATGGACATGAAGGATTCCTAATCTTAAGTATGTTAAGATAAGGGGTTGTCCAACTTATGTGAAAAGGTTTCAAAGGATAAGCTTGGGACAAGATTTGACAAGTCAATTTGTGGGACATCCTAAAGTAAGTTTAGGGTATATGTTCTATAATCCTACTTAGCAAAAGGTGTTTGTTGCAAAACACGCGCTTTCTAAGATAAATGTGTTTATTTATTGAAGGGGGCTAGTGGGAGGATAATAGATCTTGAAAAGTTCAAGAACCACAAAACACTATAAGTCAAATAAGAGGAACCTATAGATAGACCTGTTGTACCACAACCGAATCGTAAATCTGGAATATTACCGAAGATACCTAGGAGGTATGGATTCATCATGGATGATGATGATGAGGTACACATCATAGATGATGATGATCCAGTTACATACGATGAGGTAAGTGTTGTAGACACTCAGAGAAATGGATTGAAGCAAGTTTCTCAAATAGGGAACATTCGTTTTGATGAGGCAATCAAAAGAGTTTGATTTTATCAAAAATAAGAATGAACCTAGTGTGTACACAAGGGTCAGTGGGAGCATCGTGACATTCCTAATACTATATATTGATATACTATGGATAAGGAATGACATACTAATGCTACAATCAGTAATGATAAAGTTGTCTAAACATTCCTCCATGAATGATTTGGAAGAGTATCTTAGTTGGGGATATAAATCTATATAGATAGATTTAAGAGGATGCTCGACTTAACCCAAGGAACGATATATTCATTTGATGCTAAAGTCGCTTAGTATGGCAAACTCAAGAGATGTCTCATGTTGATGAGCCATGGAGTGTATCTCTTTAATAGTCCCCATAGACTCCAAAGAAGAGAGATTGCATGAGTGACAATCATGTATGCAATGAAATGTACGAGACCTGATGTTGATCAGTCATATTCTGGAGAAGATCACTGTAAGATAGTGAAAAACATCTTAAAGTTCTTAACCGACACTAAGGATGTGAGCATACATGGTGGGTCTGAATTAAAACTAGAGGGCTTTACAGACTCAAGTTTTTCAGACAGACCAAGACAACCGAAAATCCACTTTAAGGTAAAGCGTTATCTTGAACAGTGGTGCAGTGAATTGGAAAGGTTCCAAACAGCAAAGAGTTGCTGGTTTAGTGATAAAGACAAAGTATATAGCTATAAATGAAGCTGCAAGTTGATTGTTTGGATTAAAAGTTTATTACAGAACTAGGAATAGTTCCTAAGTCTCATCTTGGATCTAAACATGTGTTGTGGCACTTTCATTTGATTATTAGAATCATTGAAAGATGGGAAATCACTATAGAGATAGTGGACTCTCATGAACAACATTACATATCCATTAACTAAAGCTTATCCAACAAAGAAGATAATCATCACTTAGAGAAGAAGAGTATAAGATACAATGGCGATTGGCTTTAGTGCAGTGGGAGATTGAAAGTAATATGCACACAAGCCAATCATGTTTGATGATAAAGCATATACTTTGTAACAATCTTATTCATTTATTAATAAAAAGTATTAATTTATTAAAGGCTTTTAATTATCTACATGATGCTGTTTTATAATATGTGATAAACCCATAGTTTTAAGCAATGCTTTTAGAATAATGATGATGATCATTCTAATGAGATCTAAATTCTTAGAAAGCTTAAAAACTAAAATAGTTCCCAATCATTGGATTACTAAATTGGGGATTAGTGAATCCGGATAGATTGGTACATACGTTGTTTCGCTCATTGGATGAGGATGATTGATCTCATGATCATTTGTGTGGAGACACTAAAAGCAAGTATGTAGGTGCTTATTAGAGAATAAGTTCACTTTGAACGTTGGCTCGCTAAGGAATACCTAATGGAGTTTTATTTGCTGTCAATAGGAATTCTGTAGTGATAGTAGTACAAGTAATCCTTGGACTTGAGATCATCATAGTATCTTGTGTATGATGAGTTATACTTTGACTTATTCCTTAAGACCCTTAGGGTATATCAAAGGGTATGCTTGGGTATAATAAGTTGTACATGGAGATAATGTATGATCAATAAAGAATCTACCACTTCTAATAAAAGAAGAGAATGTCCTATGTGATTCGATAAATGACAACCCAAAGAGTCCTTGGCGAAGGCGTAATGAAATTAGAAAGGAGTTTCTAATTTGCATTATTTGAGTTGTGCATTTAAGGATCGAAATACATATAATTAAATAAAATAAGACTTGACAAGAATTCCATGTCTTATATTTAATTGGGACATTGTATGGTGGAAGGATTGAATTATATTTGGAACTATTTACTCAAAGGTTCTTTTATGATTAATGTTGAAATCTATATTATCCGGAAAGTCGTTGATCGCTAGGGAGGCTTATCCCTATTGAGATAAATATTATTTATTTAAATAAATTAATTGTTTAATTTATTTATTTAAATAAGATTAGAATTGTTCTAATTGATTTATTCACAACCTGGTTAATATGGAGAACCTAAAGGGTCACACCATAAAAAAGGAAGAATAATTATTTAAGAAGTTAATGGCATAATCGTAATAATATAGTTAAGTATATTTAATTTAATCTATGGTGATAGAATAAATTAAATAGCTTAATATTTATTATTTAATATTTTAGAAATATTAAATATAAATTAATAAGAGGAGTCTTATTAATATTATTACAATTATTATTATTTTAATTTCTAAAAGAGTTTAGGAATTAATTTAATATAAGTACTTCTCAATTATTCCTAATTGGATTAGGAAGGAAAATTAGTTAAAGGAGTTTAATTAATTATCCCTAATAAGATTAGGGAGCTTAATTAATTAAAAAAATTTAATTAATTAAATAAAACCCAATTCCTTAATTGTTAAGATGGGTTGCCCACATTTATAAATAAGAGGAGTCTTATTATGGGTGGTGGGGGTTGTTGACTTTTACAACGACATAATTCCAATTTGTTGGAGAGTACACCCTTTCTATAGAGATAGAAAACTAGGGTTTGAGCCAATACCCTTCTTCTTGAATTCTATTCTTCCTTGGTGGATCACCTCTGAGAGGCCAAACATATGGGTGGCTAACGTTGATCGAAAGGAAGGAACCAAACCCGGTGGATTCAAGTTGAACGAAAGGATTTGGAGGTGAACTTGTACCTGAGGAAGCTTGATCTTCAAGGGTATGATTTTATTCTTTATCTTTTCGTTTAATTAATAATTATGCATAAAGGGTGATCCGGGTATATGGTTTGTATAATTTTAAACTCTGATTTTACACGCTTCCGCATTTTTTTGCAATTTGATTGCGTTATGAATATTACAAACCTAACAATATAGACTCGCATTACCTCCAAGCATGTCTCGTGTTCATAATGTTTTTCACATATCTATGCTTCGTAAATATGTAAAAGACCCAAACCATATTATTGAGTTAGAACCAGACGAGATAGCTAAAGATTTAACGTACGAGGAGGTACCTGTTAAGATTTTGGATAAAAAAGAGCATGTCCTACGCACGAAGGTTATACCACAAGTAAAGGTTTTGTGGAGAAACCATGCAATTGAGGAAATGACATGTGAGTTGGAATCAGAAATGAAAGCGAGGTACCTCACCGCTCAAACACCGTGTAACGTCGTCGATTTCGAGGATGAAATTTTATAAGGAGGGGAGGTTGTAAGACCCCAACTTATTATAAATTAAATTAAATTTTTTTTCTACTCATTATTCTAAATTAGTAAGGTGTTAATTTGATATAATTCTTTGGTTATGGGTGAAATGTGCAAATTTTACAAAATAAGCAAGTGGTTATAAAATATTCAATTCTATCGGGGAATATTCGTTTGGTAGTGGAATATTCTTGTTGTCAGGGAATATTCGTACAACGGTGCAGCCATTTGTGGGCCCCATAACAGAAAATGGTTGGATGAAAGAAAATGACAAAGTATGAGTTTTATATAATAACTTGGCGTAGTTATTCTTTATTAACAATTGTTGGATTACCCGTTGGTTAAAATACGGTATATGCGTGGTTGCACAAGATAGCATTACGGTATTGCACGACATTATTGAATTATTGATTCGTACGTAAGAAGGCACTACTCAATAATTGTTATAGTAATCACTGTTCAATATTTTATTTTATTTATTCAATAATTGATGCGTTAATATTTTATATTATTGTTGTTTCAATAATTGTCACTGCACAGTATTTTCCATTATCAGATCAATAATTCATATTATTTAAATAATATTATTAGATAACATTATTGGCAATGTCTAGAAAGTTCTATCAAGGAGAGGTTTGGTCACCTAATTGCGCGCCAATAAGGAGAAATTATTATTGGAAAGTCCCCTCTTTCCTGGGAACGGTCTGGTTGTCATAATTGTGATTCTGTAATATTATTTGTGAATAATTAATTATTGATTTATATGATAAGGAAATATTTATTTGATGTGGATATAAATGGTGGATTTATTTATTTTATGTGGTTATAAATGAAGAAATTAATGCTGAGGTGTTTTATCAGTATTTTGTCGGAATGGAGGTATTAAAAATAATCCGTTTGTGGATTTCGGATATTTTTTGTTTGGAATTTCCAAAAACTCAAAGCTACAAAGTTGTAGAGAATTCGATTTTAGGCAGAATGGACATAAAATTCATATTTTTCTGATAAACGGGCTATTTTCTATAAATTATTCAAGTTTCAAAAAATAAAATGATTTTTATTAAATTTATGGATGGGACCCACTTGGTTAACAACATGTGGGCTGCTGGAAATTTTTCTAAGGTGGTTGCTGGTCTTGGTCATTGAAAGCTTAGGTAGAATTATTGTTTTAAAATTAATATTTTATTAATTTAGTCTCTATATATGCGTTACAGCATTTTCCTATAAATAGGCGCTTAGGTTAGAATTGAAAATCACACCAGAAACAAGTTTTCTTTCTCTCTAGATTATCGAGCGTATTTTTGTGAGTATTTTAATACTTTAAGAGTTGTTATTCTATTTTAAGTTTCCTTCGGTTTTTCTATCCGATATTACGATCGTAAGTATCGTTATTTTGAGGTAAGGGATGTTATTTTCTTTCGAAATGATATTAATTTCTTCAATATCATTATGCTAAAATATTGGTTTGAACTTTTTAATCAAATTTAGAACTTTTTGTGTCGGGGTTACTATTCACGTATACAACACTATTCACGTATACGACCCTATTCACGGATACAGCACTATTCACCGAAAAAATGAAAATTTCCCTTTTTGTCCAAGATGTCTATTTTGGCTACTATCTTTAATTGTATCCATATTTTGATCGTTATTTTTGAATTCTGCTTCAGAATTGGTTATTATGAAGTATTATTGATCTTGGATAAACTATAATACGAATCTCTTATATTTGTTCTTTTGTCTCACTAGATTCGTTTTCTTTAAAATATTTTTCATCATCCTCAGTCTTAAATGATGATATTACTAAATATCTTTGGCATGTAGTACAAAGATGATTGATTAACTGATAAATATCTTTGGCCCATAGTGCAAAGATGAACAGGTGTTGAGATAAACATGACCAATCGGTGATACAAATGAATATCTTTGGCCTGTAGGGCAAAGATGAATACTTGATTAAAGATGTGTATTGATTGTTGTTACAGGGATAAAATATTGATAATGGACTTTTAAATCTTAGAAAATAGTAGAACTCATTCTCTACGCGACTCTTCTAATGGATTGTTATTTCCGCTGCATTTGTTGATCTAAAACTTGTTGTCTATTATATTTTATCAAATTTTTCCTTGTTGAAGACTAATGATAATTTGTTGTATATTATCTTAGTCATAATATTCTTTACTGGGCTAGTTGAGCTCACCCTTTTTCTTTTTGTTCCATTTTTCTTCTCAGAAGGTGAGAACATAGCAGGATCTAGTCGGGGTATGGAGTGATGGTTCTAGAAAGATGTTTTAGCAGTCCTCACTATTTCTGTAAAATAGTGTTTGAATAATTGTAATGAGGACTTATTTGAGTGTTGATATTGTCTAGAAGACAATATTTGTATTTAAACTCACAGTATGTGTTGTCATATTTTGCATGACAATTGTATTATTGAAGTTGTAGTTTTCTTTCTGTACCATGTATTTGGCGACTCAGGACGGGTGTTGTATACCTATTCTGGGGCCGTCACATTTGAGGTCGCTATACTTCTCCACTTTTAGGCAATGGAGGGTTTGATGATTATTCTGGAAAAATGGAGTAGTTTCTCCTCTGCATAAGCATGCTTTGATTGCCTTTTTGACCTTGTAGTATCAAGGAAACATCATCCTCTTTCTTTTTATGGACCGTCCGGGGGTTGTTTTCATAAGATCCAGACTGTATGTGCTTAGCAACAACTTTAAGAGCAGCTAAAGGACTTCAATCCCATTTTAGCCATCTCGCCGTGTTTGATCATTTCAGAGAATGGTTTGCCGATACCAGCTATAACTCTTTCATAGAAAGGAGATTCCTGTACATCTACGAAGGTGATGACCATTTCTAATTCTGTCATGGAAGGAATAACTTGTGCAGCAAGGCGCCTCCACCTTTGAGCGTACTCTCTAAATGACTCATTAGACTTTTTCTTGACCTTGGTAATTTGGTACCGGTAAGGTGCCATCTGAGATTAAAAGCTGTATTGAGCGAGGAAGGCATGAGCCAGCTCTTCCCAGCTATGGATCTTTGAGCCATGAACGAGCTTCTCCAGTTAGACTTTTCTGAAACAGCTGCATTCTGAGCTTTTCATTTTCTGCGTAAGACCCAAGTTCTCCAATGAACACTTTTAAATGTGTATACGGATCCCCTAATCCATCATATTTCTCAAAATCAGGGGTCTTGAATTTCTCTGGATATTAAACACCAAGGAATATGCAAAGGTCTGTATATGAAATAGTGCCATGTGTTCCAATCCCTTTGAGAACGCGGATGGTTTCCTCCATTTGGAAGACCTTCTTCTTGATATCACCGGTGTCTGGATCTCCTTTGAGATGGGTGTTTTCAGGGTCTTTATTCGTCGTATCCAACTGATGTTCTGGAATTGTTTTTTCCAGCCCTTGAACTCCTCCTTGTGTAGAGGATTCTGTATATGTAGGTATCTTCGTACCCTGAGTGGACTGGTGCAATTCTTTCAGCAGAATGGCCAAGTCTGTAATTTGTTTACTCAATCCGTCAAATTCTTCTCGGGAAACAGCATTAGACTGGTCAAAAGAAGACATGATTGGCTGTAGGCCTGTGGCCTTTTTGAACTTTGAACGGGTAACAGGCCCAATTGCTTCCCTACAAAAGACTTACGTAGTTTAGTCTTAGGGTAATGCAAATGTTATCATAACATGTCCGTTTAGGAATTTTTTTCCTGCAAAACCGGTTATTAATTGATAACATGTTATGCATGCACAATTATTCTTCATATTTTCCATTATATATGGATGAACATGGAATAAAATTATAAGTAAATGCGTTTACAAGTAACTGAAAATGGAAAGTATGAAGAGACTTTCCTCCACGTTTGGTTTATCAGAGGTTGACCTAGCTTAGGGTTTCTCTCGCGGCTTTTTGGCATGAAGGTTCCCAGATCATCGCAATTTACTCGACGGGAAGTTAATCCGGTCTTTCAACTAGAGCGAATCTGGATGGTGCCTTTCCTAAGCCCTGGGGAATTATTCTTCCCACGAGTCCAGTAATCAAACACCGACAGGATAACCTCCTGATGGAGGAACCACACAACATACATTTACATACAACGTGTCTCACCGTTTATGCAAAATGATGACATGTGCGAATCACTAATATCACATATAGATATTTAGCAGTGCAGTAAATAAAGATGCATTCATAGACATTTATCATAAATGTAAATGCAACATTCACACACACGCATATAGCAATTTTTAAAAGCTTGTAATAGCGGCTTAAGCCTTCTTACTGGAGTCCCCAGCATAGTCGCCACCTGCCGACGTCGGGATTTTTGAGTGTCCCTTTTCGTTACTTGTTCTTTGGTGTTCTCATGTTAATGTGAGATTTGTTTGAAAATACAAGTGAAAAAGGTCTGACATATATAATGTTGACGATTTAACTTTAAGAGTCGTTAGTTGGTGTATTTAACTGGTTGCACCAACGCAACCGAAAAAGGTTTGCACATTGACCCAGTTATTTGACACTGCTAGACGGGTCTGTGAAACCGAGATTCATTTTTGGTCCGGTGGCTTGATTATGGGGAGGGAAGGTGTTAGGCACCCCCCGACATCCGTGTTACCACGGTGACCGCCACTCTTCAAAGATATTGTTATATGAATGTGTGGGTTTGTGTGTGTGTGTGGATCAATGTGTAATTATTTGAAAGTAGTGTGAGGCCTCGTTCGCACCTATATACAAAGGGTTTGAATTTATAGAAAAATTCAGTTTTAACCACGATATAGCAATGACGTTTTGTAAAAGAGGTTTTCAAACCACATGCTCAATAGGAATTGAGACCTTTTCATACTTCCATTTTATTATTAAATGTTCTACTTGTTTGCTTTTATTTTAGAGATGCGAAGCATTCTCGAAAAATAATATCTGTGCGATCTTAGAACTCCTCATGGGCATGACAGCCATCCAAGGAAATTTAAACACTGTAAAATAATGTACAAGCTGCTTACAGCTGAAAAATGTCTATTATGGGAACTGAATCTAGATTCAGTAAACTAAACCTGTGATCACATGATTCCTAGGCTCACATGATACTGCAATTTGTATGGAAAGCAGTAAGCAGTTATATATATATGTAAAAGCTGTAAATGTATATATATATAAACATGATCAACCACCACGAAGTAAACTCTAGGCGGGACATAATGTAAATAAAGCTATAAAAGGCCACAAAGTGAACTCCAAGCCTGACATAAATGTAAATATATATATATATATATATATATATATATATATATATATATATATATATATATATATATATAAACAGTAAATGCACTGGATGTGAATCCAGGCTCATCGGATATGTCCGACAGCAATTATATATATATATATATATATATATTTGTATATGTGTATGTGTATATATATATAAGCAATTAAACGCACTGGATGTAAATCCAGGCTCATCAGATATGTCTGACAACAATTATATATATATATAAAAGCAATTAAATGCTCTAGACCGAAGTCTTGGCTCAATCGAGGCATAACTCGATAATATTAGTCCATATATAAAATATATACATATATAAGTATATATATACAAAATGAAATAAAAACCACGGACCAAAATCCGGGCAAACGCACACAACACGACTCTTAATGTGTATTACAGTGTGTGCTAATATGAGAAGAAGGCTTTATAGAATATAAGAAGGCTTACAGTGGGCTGCCAAAGTAGACTTCTATGAGTTTAAATGGATTAACACTCAGCTCTCGCCAGATAAAAGATAGCTATATGTGAGCTAACTAGTGTTTAAAGATGAGGAAACACTCAAAAGATGTGTATGCGGAGTAAAATGGACAGGGCTTCCTCGCCTTTTTCCCTCCCTCTTCTTCTCAAATGGCTGACCCCAAGGATTGTATATATAGACGGATGGCCGCAAGTACACCTGCGACAGCCGCAGTTGTACCTGTAGCTGGTCGTGATGCATCCGACCCTCGCGGGTCCCGTCATCTCGTAGTACGTGCGCTCATGCACTGTAATGTCCGCTTGAACTTGCAGAACTTTAATTCGAGCATCCGAATGAGGTATATCTGACCTTCTTCAGACCGCTTGTGTCGAGAGTTACGCAATGACATGGATTAGAGGTTGTACGGAGTCAGGAAGAGGGGTCTATGCTCATAGTCTTCAAGCTTCAAATTCTATCCAAAGTACTATCACACGTAATAGTCACTCGGGATTGTCAATCCTCGGTTCTTGTGGGACAATGTTAGATGTATGTATGTATGAAGTGTTGAGACAACATGCCATTGTCGAAGGAATAAGATAATGTTTGACTCCTCGCCAGGGTTATTGCCGGTTTGAGTTGAAAGTAGATGTTGCTCAGGGTTACAGCTGAGATTGGACTACTTGTTGGTATCCCGTGATATCATCTTGTTCAGATAGTAAGATGACGTGGTGACTCCTCACCGGGGTTATCGCCGGTTTAAGTGGAAAACAGATGTTGCTCAGGGTTACATATGAGATTAGACTGCTGTTTGTTTGTATGTCTCACTGTCATCTGCGGGTGTTCCTGTCTGCCCGTTTGCTAATTCCAGGTCTAAGGTGTGTGTGCCTTGACAGGATGTCTAGGGTTGAAGCTAATTACATATGTTTAACACAAACATTTCCGGGGTTATCGCCGGAACTGCAATGGCATCTCTTGGGGCTATCACAATGGATGGGATTGCTACTCCCAGTGTTGTCTTTGGGACGGGAACTAAGCGTCGCGGTGTTATTGCTGAGACAAAACTGTCCTCTCTGGTGTTGTTGTCGGTCTTTTGATCTTCATATCTCGGGGTTATCTCCGAGATTTGAAATGACATTCCCGGTGTGTGTTCCGGGTTTTGAACTGATGTTCCCGGTTTGTGTTCCGGGTTGGAACTGATGTTCTCGGTTTGTGTTCCGGGTTGAAACTGAACTTCTGGTAGTATTCGGAATGGATGTAAGCTGTCTTCTAGGGTTATCTCCAAAAGACGAATCTACCCTTCTGCAATGTTAGTAATAGGAGCGCAGAAAATTTTAAGTGTCTACATATGTACTTAACCAAATGACGATCGAGTAACGATTTAATAACGTAAGGACGGTAGTAATACGTGAAAAAGGGTCATTAACTTGAAACAAGTTGTATTAATGAAATAATTTCAGTTAAGTTATAGAAGAGAACGAAGTTGGTAATAACGATGTAAATTATAACGGCAGCCAGGAATCAATAATAACAAATCTAATATATAATTAGATTGAGAAGAAGGGTAAGATTCATTAGGAACCATGTATGTTCATTCATGACCTAATGTGGTATGTTATGTGGTTATATGTTATATAGACTGTAAAGACTCAAAGAAAAAGTAATTTTACTGTAGCAGACGCTGAAGGAAAGTTTTTCTTAAACGCTTGTCTAACCTTCGTGTTAGCCAAGTTTTCTGTGATTTATGTTATGAGATGCATGAACAGTTTTACTAAAGGGTTGATGCCAGTTTTATCTTGGCTAGACTAATTTTGAAGAGTTGATTAATTTATTTAGAAGTCTTTCAATATAGAATTGTTAATGTTATCCTACACCAATTGTTTGGTACGGATTCAAGGTAAGCCTGAGTATGAATAAACAAATGTATTTTTCATTGATTATTCGATGGGCACGAGAGGTTGCCAAAACTTAAACGTACATACGTTTAACAGGATGTAGTGTTGATTAACATAGAGTACTATGGGCTGATCACCCAGAAGTGCTTGTAAGATATATCGGACTTACGGACTTAGTGTCGGGTTGTCCTTTTCAAAGAAATTATGAAATGCTCATGGTCTTTGACCAGGATAAATGTTTTGCTGAATATTGTTATTGTAAAACATTTTAAAGGAAAAGAAGTGCTATTTTGAATTATCGATAGTACTTCATAACTATTGTTCAGTTATTGAAGATATACGATTCATTTGTTTCAAGCATGTTGTTTAAAAGAAATTGTTGTACTTGCTGAGCTTGTTATGCTCACTCTTGCTTGAACCATATGAATGCAGCTAAATCTGAACGAACTGAGGGATTTGACAAGGATAAAGGCAAGAAAAAGATGAACGATTCGTTTACCTTGTAATAAACTAGTAAGTTGTATATATTATAATATGATGAACAAAGAATGGAATGGTTTTAGAACCTGGGAACGGGATGTAATATTATTAATATAATAAGAATGTCATTGATACACACATTTTGATGTCATTTCAATAGAATGAATGTACAATTATGAGTATTGTGTAGCACCATCTATCGGGTTGGAAGATACCCAGATTTGGGGGCGTCACAGGTTGGTATCAGAGCATTAAGTTATAAAATTTAAGGGGGGAAGAACCTTAGGCTAATAACCTTATAAGGAAGGAAAAGTCCGAAGGAAGTAAATTCTAGTCGAATGAGTTAAAAAGGTATTAAGGAAACTTAGTACCAAAAGATTTAAAATATGGAAAGTAGCCCTAAATAAATTAAATGTGATTGGTGCTTATACTATTGTGTGTTATGTACTAATCAACATATGTGTTATTATAAGATGTCGATCGATAGCTTGATGTATAGAGATATACACGCGGTGAGCGAAGAAATTGTGAATAGAGTAGAGCATGTACCTATGCCGGTGGCGGAGGTACCATTAGTGATTCTAGAGGAGTCGGAGATAGAGGAGTACTTTTCTGAGGAAGACTACTCCGAGGAAGATATGGATATAGCGTCATACCTTAGTATGATGAACGATGGGGAGGAAGGGATGGAGGTAACATCGGTTGATATGATGGTACCTACACAAGAGTCATCACCTCCAGATGCAATGAGATCATTGTATCTGGTCGATTAACAGAATGTACAACCGAAAGTACAGGTTATGCGAGAATCGAGAATGAAGAGATTAGTGCTTTTTAGGTAGCGAATGAGTCTGCAGAAGCAGATTTTGAGTCTGAGCATGATGAGAAGGTGCTCATGTTAAATAAGGCTAGGGATTTTAAGGAGGCCGATGAGCTTCGTAATGAATTGGGGGAGAAGGACCGAAAGATAGCACGGATGTCTTACATCCATGAGAGTTCTCATAAGGATTTCAAGCTTAAAGTTGCTTGTTATTCCATAGAGTCGGGGCAGACTTGACATACTATTAGTCAGGATACTTTAGTGAAGATTGCAAATGAGAAACACGAGGATGCTATTATGCATTATTAGAAAGCTAGAGTTATAAATATGTGTGTAGTGACGTAAAACCCTCTTTTGTATAAAAGGGTAGTCTTTTTGTAAATCCCAACTTTTGTGAAGTTAAATTGTGGGATAGATATGTAATAGCTTTTGGCTATGTAAAACAAATTGTAAATAGTTTCAAACTATGAAGAAGCATATTAATATAATGAAGTTTTTATTTAATGTGCTTTGATGTGGTATGAGGTATTAGTATGGAAGGATAACCAAGCAAGTAAATAGATAAAAATGAAATTTTATTTATTTAATTAGAAAATGCCGCCAAGGAGAAGACAACGTAATCAGGAAGCGGAATCACATAATGAAAATCAAGGGGGTCAAAATAACCCTATGCAAGAGTTCGTTAATTTATTAACGGCTGCATTTAACTAAACTGGGGGTAGAGTAACCGCCTAACCTAGGTTTGCCAGAATGACTACCTTTAAAGAATTTAAAAGCGTAGGTCCGCCGGAGTTCAAAGGAACGACGGACCCATTAGCAACTCGGATATGGGTAAAGGAAATAGAGAAGGCGTTTGTTATTACAAAACGTAGGTGGGGAGAAAAAGTCTTCTTTTGTGACTTACATGATGAAAGGGGAAGCCAACTTTTTGTGGGAGGCTCACCAGGGTGGGGCTATAATAGATGCGGTAACGTGGGAACAATTTAAGAAGGTTTTCTTCGAGAATTATTTCCCTACAAGTATGCAGGGGAGGAGGGAGATTAAGTTCTTAGAAATTAAACTACGGGACATAACGGTTCCCCAATACGCGGCCAAATTCATTGAATTGGCAAAGTTTGCTCCACATCAAGTGGACACTGAGGAGAGGAAGGTTCGTAGGTTTAGTAGGGCCTGAGATCCTGGCTATATAGTAGGATTTTGGTGACCATTCTGGAGAAGGTGATTATAGCAGAGGGTGGTAGTGAGGTTTTGACTCAATACCACAAAGAGATGAAGAATGAGAGCAAGGGAGAGGGAGGAACCAAGGCAGAGAGTTCCAGTGGTAGTGACAGTATTGCAAAAAGAAAGAATTTTAATTTCGGGAATACTGGAAGGGGAACAAAAGGATCCTAAGCGTAGGATCGAGGTATGTAAGACCTGTGGAAAGACTCATCTGTCTGAAAAGGAAATCGTTTTGTTATAACTATGGACAGGTGGGTCATATATTACCCAATTTTCCTAAATCTAAGAAAAACCATGGTTGTTTTGTATGTGGGTCTTTGGACCACATTTTAAAAAATTTCCTAAAGAAAAGGTCGGGGGAAAGTAAAGGTGTTAGTAGTGGCAAGTTAGCCATGATGCGGTTGTATCAACGAATTTAGTAGTAGGTATCATTTTGGTCAATACAATGAATGCTTATGTGTTGTTTGATTAGAGTGCTACTTTTCTTTTATAGCATGAGAGTTTGCTAAGTGATTAAGTTCAGTCTTGGAATAGAATATAAATACCTTTATATGTTAAGGTAGAGAATGGGGAAATAACTTTCGTTAATTATATTCGTGGAAATGGCTTCATGAATAAGGAATGTAAGCAAGTATCGGTAGATAAGTACCGATAAAGTTGAGAGAATTTGAAGTAATTCTCGGTATGAATGAGTTGATTAACCATATAACTTTAATAAATTTTTACAATAAAAGTATGAATCTTTGATTTTCTAACTAACCCAAGGTAGTATTTTACGGTAATAAAACACCAAGATGCTCTTGTTGTCTAACTATGATGCAACTTAGGAGGATGTTAAGAAAGGGAATGAGTCATTATGTTTACGTATCGACTACCATGAGTAGAGTAAATTAGTGGTTGAGAGTAAATACCCAGTGCCCAGGATCGATGATCTATTTGATCAGTTGAAAGGGGGTAAAGAATTTTTCTAAGATAGATTTGTGTACGGGGTATTATTGGTAAAACGTAAGGAAAGATGAGGCACCTAAGACGACGTTCAGAAATTGTTATAGTTATGATGAGTTTCTTCTTACGTCGTTTGGGTTAACTAATGTGATGAAGTTAGACTTTCCATAAGGGGCACCCAGCAAGTCGGTGGTAAATTGATAGGTACTCTTGTGAGGTGCTATGGTTGAAAGTACCATTAGCATCACCGAGTGTTCAAATATTATTTGGATGAGGGTGTCGTAATGATCCTTGGTGATATTCTAGTCTAATTTAAGACGTTAGAAGATCACATTAAGCATTTGAAGATAGTGTGAGAAACACTACGAAGGGAGAAGTTGGATACGGAATTCACTACGTGTGAATTGTAGATTAAGAGATAGACAGATTTGTTATTAAGAAGTATGTTGGGAATGAGAAATGAGAAAATTGTTTTTAAGAGATAAAAGGAAAATTTAAATGAGGCATCTGTATTGTCTTTATCAAATAATACAAGGAATTTTGTAGTGTATCTCGATGTTTCGCATAGATGACGAGATTGCGTGCTCATGTAGCATGGCAAGGTCATTGTGTATACATCATGCCTGTTAAAGGATTATAAGGAGGTTTATCCTACTTATGATCTATAATTGGTAGCTATAATTTTAGAATTAAAAATCGGAAGATAGTATTTATACGGGAAGAAGTGTGAGATATACATGGACTCTAAGAGTTTGAAATATATCTCCACACAGAATAAGTTGAATATAAAGTAGAGAATGTGATTAGAATGGATAAGAGGTTAAAACTGTGATATGTTATATCATACATGGAAGGTAAATGTAGAAGCCGACGCGTTAAGTAAGAGGGGTAGGGAAAAGCTATCAATGTTAACGACTCAGAATGAGTTACTAACGGAGATGACAAGAATGGAGCTAGAGGTTAAATTATGGAATAAAGAGGTAGAAATATTATTCACAACGTAGACTCAATCCACGATAATGGAACGAGTTAATTAAGTACAACTAAGTAACGAGGATTGAAAATGAATGAAAAATAGGATGCAAGATAAAGAGAGGATCATATATCATCTTATTTTGAAGGAGGAATTTAAGTTCCAAATAAAACCGAATTAAAAGAAGAACTAATAAAAGAAAGATAGCGTAATATGTTAGTAAGTGCTTAACTTCAACTCAGACTAATGATAGGAAGAGGCGAATCTTGAGAAATAAGATAATACATTCGGTGAAGATGAAATGAAAAAACCACAATGTCGAAGAAGCATTGTGGAAACGCGAGATTATAATAAAAGAAAAAATTTCCTCAATGGTGTATATATTATTAGCGATATTCTGGGGACAGAATGCTTATAAGGGGGGAAGAATGTAATGCCCCAGAAAAATCATATTTTTGAGAATTAAATTTTTTATTTAATTATGTGGATTAAATGAATTTAATTAATTATTTATGGGAGTAAGCTAATTGAAGGTCATTCGATGACCTAAACATATCGGAATGTCGTAGTGTTTTGGCTACGTGGTAGAATTAAAGTGTTTGAATTTCCAAGACGAAAATAAAACTTTCCGAGAAATTTTTTGAAAAAAACTATTCACGCATTTCTGCTCGGGAATTATTTTTGAACTTCCAAGAAATACGTAATGATAGAATATCGAGGTGAGATAGAATATCCAATAATATTTCAGTTATGGAAAACATAGTTTTTCGCCTGCGGACTTAAAACCTAACGGTTAGGGAAAGTGAGTTTCGAGAAGGAATTTAAATGCGTATAAGGAATTAAAGCAATGATTGTATAATACGTCAGTATTGTACGAGTTAATGAATACAAGTAAAATACGAGGTATTATACGAGTATGTATGAATGATGGAATATCGTATATTAAATACGTATATGTGTTGGAATATGAGAATTATACCTAGATTATACGTTATAAGACTTTAAGCTAAATGTATTGAATTTATAAAAATGTGTAGGAGATTGTAATGTCCAATTGGGATGATAATAAAGCCCAATACGAATTAATGTTAAAGCCCAAATATAGGAATGGTTAAGTCCAATGTAATTTAATGAACAAGCCCAAGTGTTTGTTTAATTGCAAGCCCAATGTATAAGTTAGGTTAATTAAACCTTAAGCCAAAAATATTAATCCAATAGGTAAAGATTGATCCATGGGGCAACCCATTGGAGAATTGGTGACCATGAATTTAGTGTGTTGAGCAAGTAGATTTAAGTGCTAAGCAAAGGATAAGTAAAGTAACTTAAAGGCTAAGTAAAGTGCTTATGTGTGATGAACAAGTAAAGTAACCTAGTTAACTTAATGGCTAAGTGTTGTGATGGCCAAGTAACTTATTTGGTGCGCAAGTAAACTTAGGGTTTAAGTAATGAATAGTATGGGGGTTTATTAAGGAGGTGGAATGGCTTATTAACCATTAAACCCTCAATTAGGATTTCCTATATATAGGAAGTTTGCTAGCTCATTTGTTAGTTGTTAGATTTTCATCCAATAACTTATAGATTATTGGTTAGAGAGAAAAAGCTACAAAAGCTAGAACAAGTTAGCCTTTGAGAATTTAAGAAAGCAAGAAGGAGATTAAAGATTAACCAAGTGATTATCAAGGGTAAGCAATCTTAAACCATGATTCTCTTTCTCCTCCATTGTTAAAGAAGTAGGTAGTGGTGAACATGTATGCTAAGGAATGATAAAAATGATTAATCAATGGACTTAAGCCGTATAAGTCATGAATAAGTAATTCAAACTTAATTAAGTTATGAACTTATGAAGAGCTTATATGAACTACTCATATGTTTACTTTAATAAGATTGTGTGATAATAAGAAGCAAGAATGGGGGTTAAAAGACTTAATTTATAATAAGTCATGAGAAAGGAAGTCATAAGTAGTTTATACTTTTATAAGTTATAAACTCACAAAGAACAAGTAATAACTTATCATGGTTATAAGTTAATGAAGTATGTATGTTAAGAAGTTAGTCTGATGGATTGAATCCATTTGAAATGTTGAACAAATAATAAGAAATGAAGTTAAGGCAAAATTTATGAGTTTGGACGATAGTCGTCGAATTTGTGAAAATCTTGGAATGGAAGTCGAATTTTGATATTGAGCTTGGAAACATTAGTTTTCAATGGAGACAAGTCTTATTTGGCATTATAGAGTTGCGGACTCGGGAATGACAAAATTCTGACTTAGAACGAAGAAACGAGCGTTGAACGTTCACAAACGTTTACTGTTTTCTTTAAAAATGGACTAATAGTTGAATTTTTAGTAAACGAAGTCAAATAGATAAAATTCTTGAATGAACGCGTAGAGTATATAATTTGTGAACCGTAGGCTTTTGAACGAGCCAATTCAGACTTGTAACGAAGAAGTTATGAGCCCGAAAATCTCACTCAAGAAATAATCATCAAAATTTACAGTGTTGAGGATTTGGCGCCTCGGCGCAAATCGAAAAAAATATGTGGCACCGCAACGCCAAGAATGGTTATGAGCTCTTTCGAATTTCGGCGCGCATGCCTATAACGAAGGGGACTTTCGCATGCCATGTGTTGAAGTTCGGTCTTTAGTTTCTATAGTGTTGCGTCGTAGCGTGACTGAAGTAAAGGGAGCTGGCGCCGCAGTGCCAGCCTTAAGGTGTTGACATTAAAGAATGTTTGTAAGGAGAGCATGAACAGTAACTCATTTATAATGAACTAAAGTTTAATTATAAAATTGTTAAGACATGTTTAAACCTTAATTATGATCATTTAGGGTTGAAGTAAATCGATTAAATGTGAACGTGAACGGTATGCAATATGCGTACTTAACCAAATGACGATCGAGTAATGATTTAATAATGTAAGGATGGTAGTAATCCGTGAAGAAGGGTGATTAACTTGAAACGAGTTGTATTAATGAAATAATTTCAGTTAAGTTATAGAAGAAAACGAAGTTGGTAAGAACGATGTAAATTATAACGGCAAGCAGGAACCAATAATAACAAATCTAATATATAATTAGATTGAGAAGAAGGGTAAGATTCATTAAGAACCATGTATGTTCATTCATGACGTAATGTGGTATGTTATGCGGTTAGGTGTTGTAGAGACTGTAAAGACTCAAAGGAAAAGTAATTTTACTGTAGCAGACGCTGAAGGCAAGTTTTTCTTAAATGCTTGTCTAACCTTCCTGTTAGCCAAGTTTTTTGTGATTCATGTTATGAGATGAATGAACTATTTTACTAAAGGGTTGATAAGTGTATTTTATATATGCAATTTCATGTCTAAATCATGTTTATTATTTCCTATGTTTTTGTAAACAAGTGCATTTTTACTTGGTTTTTGTTGTTTTATGTGTAGGTTGGTGGTTGCGGCGATTCATGGATTATTTGGGATATTTGGTACATTAGGAGTTAAATTGGAGCCATTTGGAAAGAACCCAGTGTTGCAACATGTCAACTAACAGAGGATAACCACGTAAGGTGAGCATGTCTGAGCAAACACCCCAAGGGGTCTCTACACAGATAATCGATAGAGCAGAGGGCTGCTCGAGCGGGCGGCGTTTTACACACACCCACTTTGGCGGTCAGGTGACTCGACCAAGAGCAGAACTTAAGCTTCACGGGGTGACATTTCAGATATACACCTCACATGGCGAGGTTGGGAAAACTAGGACTGTCCTGTTGCATTTAAACTTCCTATTGGACTCGAATTTTAGTTGTTTTAATGAGTTTATAACTCTATTTGTTAGAGGATGTACCTGGAGTATTAGACTTGATATATATTACACTTTAGAAACACAATAAGAGAGAGAATCAAGAAACTTACGAAGATAAATAATCGAGCAAAAGTGGAGGAGTATTTCGAAGAGTTTTTCAAGACGGTTACATTTGTAGTCTATGTAAAGGGTGTTTTCTAATATTCTTTGTGTTAGATTATTATTTGTGATCGAAAGAATGATTTCTATGATTTATTCGGTGTTTATTTCATTTGTTATGAACTAATTTACTTTTTAGGCTTGTGATGGATCCTTAAGTGAATCGATGGTTTTGTAATCTTTGATTCCCAATTTATTAAATTATCTTCAGTTTATCTATATTGATTTATGCTTGAATCTATGAATTGTCTGGCCAATAATTCTTCGTGGGGTTGGATGGAATCGAGAGAGGATATTCAATTCTATACCTAGTTGATATAGCATGTGTTAAGGATTTTGTTAGTAGCTTAAACCTGATTCGTGTGAAGATAGAGATATACTTAACACTGCATGTAATCGGATAAGAGAACTTGTTCTTCAACCTTCTTTAATTGTAATTCACATAGAGATATAGTGCGTTAGTTGATTAAGGTGTTTAACGGATTTCTATCTTAATTGTGGATTGACGTTAATATGGTATTAATGCATCGAGAGGTGGTTAGTACTACGTTTGTGTTCTTGATTAATAAACTGAGATAATGCATTGAATTGGGATAAAAGTGTTAAAACCAAAGTGAAGCTTAAGGTGAAATCATAAGTCTAATTCTCCATCATTTGTTTGAAAATTCAGATTTTGATATTTGTGGTTGTTTCATTTTAGTTTAATTATTCTTAATTTTATTTTAATAATTTCAATCATTGAATTTGATTTGTTTAATAAAATTAGGGTTAATAGAAGATTGGTAATTGTAAGTTAAGGTATTTTGCTAATTAGTCTCTGTGGGAACGATACTCTACTCATAACTCTATTACTTATTGACGACGTTTACTTGCGTGTTATGCGTATATAGATTTTACCCAACAAGTTTTTTGGCGCCGTTGTCGGGGACTTTAAATTAGTATAATTCTTAATAATTTTACAATATCAGTTTAATTAATCCGGTTTTACTTAGACGTTTTTATTTTTGTTGTGTGCTTCTTATTTCAGGCGTGGGACATAGTTTATACAAACTTGGTCTAAAAATCCACACTTGCTACCTTTTGACAACGACATTGAAAGAAGGTTTCAGAGGTTGAGTAAGTGGATAAAAGAAACGAGGCAAGAATTTGAAATACCTGAAAAGGAAGAGGAAATAGTGATGGCGACCGAAGATAGGAAAGCGTTGAGAGACTTCACAATATCCAAAGTAACGGAACTGCATTCAAGTATAACGAGACCATCAATAGCAGCAAACACGTTTGAGATTAAGCCTTGGATGATTTAAATGATACAAAATTCAGTTCAGTTTGGGGGATTAGCAAACGATGATCCGAATGAGCACTTAGTCAGTTTTCTAGAAATGTGCGATACTTTTAGGTTTAATGGAGTTTCAGGTGAGGCGGTGAGACTTCGGTTGTTCCCATTCTCTTTACGGGACAAGGCGAAGAGTTGGCCCACAACGAGAATGACATAGGTGAAGGCACCTGGGGTGTTAGAAGTAGATGATAGAACAGCGATACAAGCACAAATGGCTGCAATGTCAAAGAGGATAGAGCAATTGGCAATAGCCCAATCACAGTAACCACAGACAGCACCACAAGCAGTAGTGATATGTGAATTATACGCAGGAGAACACCCAACGGAACAATGTGCAATTAATCCAGCAGCTGTGCAGTTCATTGGCAATTACAACAGAATTCCTCAAAACACCTATCAGAACACATATAATCAAGGGAATAGAAATCATCCGAATTTTTTATGGAGCAACAATCAGCTGAATCAAGCTCCACGACAATCATATCCTCCGGGTTTTCAGAATCAACAACTAACAGTGCAATATCTTGATGAGAAATTGGATAAATTCATGGCTACCACCCAATTGGCGATCAATAACATCGAAATTCAGATAGGTCAAATAGCAAGGGAATCGAACAGTAAACCATAAGGAACACTGCCAAGTGACACCGAGAAAAATCCTAAGGGTAATCAAGAGAAGTGTCAAGCCATTATGTTGAGAAGTGGAAAACAACTTGTGGGTCAAGAAGCAGAGATTTCAGTTACAAAGGAAAGAGAAACATAAATAGAAAAGACAGGGGGTGAGATAAAGCAAGGAACGGAGAATCAATCGGATAAAATCAACCCAGTGAACAAACCAGTTGTTTATCCTCCCCCACCATTCCAAAGAAAGAGTTCAAAACAAAAACCGAGATAAGCGAGTTTCAAGATTTTTGGAAGTTTTCAAGAAATTTCAAATTAACATACCATTTGCAGAAGCCCTAGAAAAAATGCCCAGTTAAGCGAAATTCATGAAAGGGATTAACAGAGGAGTGCAGTACGGTATTACAGCAGATATTACCACCAAAACTCAAGGATCCGGGGAGTTTTACAATTCCATGCACAATCGGTGAGAGGCATTTCAGTAAATGTCTATGTGATTTGGGGGCAAGTGTGAACCTGATGCTGTTATCTGTATACTTAGAGTTAGGTTTGCCCGATACAAGGCCTACGAACATCTCCTTACAGTTGGCAGATAGGTCAGTCACATATCCGAGAGGAATAGTTGAAGATATCTTAGTGAAAGTGGACAAATTTATATTCCCTGCGGATTTCATCATTCTAGATTTTGAGGAGGACAAGAACATACCAATCATCTTGGGGAGACCATTTTTGGCTATAGGGAGGACTCTTATAGATGTTCAAAAGGGAGAACTTACAATGAGAGTTAAAGATCAAGAAGTGAAATTCAATGTGTTCAAGGCCATGAAGTTCCCTACGGATGAGGAGAAATGTTTTCAAATGGATCTGATTGATCAAATCATTAGTGAAGACATGAGTAAAAGTCTGGCGAATGATCCGTTAGAAACAACATTGGTGGGAGATGAAGAAATCGACGACCCAGAATGGGTAGATTACCTACAGTTGCTTGATTTATTGCCACGGGTACCAAGATTTCAGACCACCATTTGAATAATTTCACACGGAGGAGGTAATTGCAGAAAAGTTAAAACCATCATTGGTAGAGCCACCAAAGTTGGAACTAAAACCACTTCCTAAGCACCTCAGGTATGCATATCTTGGTAATTTAAATTCTTTACCTGTTATTATTTCAGCTGCACTTAACGAATTGCAGGAAGAAAAGTTGTTGAGGGTACTTAGGGAACATAAGTCAGCTATTGGATGGACGATTGCAGACATAAAAGGAATCAACCCCTCATTCTGTATGCACAAAATTTTGATGGAAGATGAGGCAAAACCGATAGTAGAGCAACAGAGACGACTAAATCCAATTATGAAGGAAGTGGTAAAGAAGGAAGTTCTGAAATGGTTAGATGCCGGCATCATCTATCCGATATCCGACAGTAAATGGGTGAGTCCAGTCCAGTGTGTACCGAAAAAGGGAGGAACGACGGTGGTGCAGAATGACAACAATGAGTTAATCCCAACCAGATCAGTGACGGGTTGGCGAGTTTGCATGGATTACAGGAAATTGAACAAAGCAACCCAAAAAGACCATTTCAGCGCCCTTTATTGACCAAATGTTAGATGAGATAAGCGGGACATCGGATTCTTGCTTGTTGGATGGGTATTCGGGCTACAACCAAATAGTCATTGCTCTGGAGGACCAAGAAAAGACCACATTCACGTGCACCTACGGCACATTCGCATTCAGGAGGATGTCATTTGGGTTATGCAATGCACCAGCAACTTTCAAAGGTGTATGATGGCAATTTTTTCTGATTTGGTGGAGAAAAGTGTCGAGGTCTTCATGGATGACTTTTCGGTATATGGGGACAGCTTTGATAATTGCTTGAAGAATCTGGTAATGGTACTGCAAAGATGCAAGGAAACGAATCTCGTTCTGAATTGGGAAAAATGCCACTTCATGGTTGAAGAGGGTATAATTTTGGGCCATAAGGTATTGGCTCAAGGACTGGAATTGGACAAGACAAAGCTGGAAACAATTGAAAATCTTCCCCCACCAACCTCGGTGAATGGTATTAGAAGCTTTTTGGGACACGCGAGATTCTATAGGAGGTTTATTAAGGATTTCTTAAAAATTGCAAAACCTCTTTGCAGTCTTTTAGAGAAAGAGGCTACATTCAACTTTGACGATGATTGCAAAACAGAGTTTGAGTTATTAAAAAGGAAATTAACTACAGCCCCCATGATAGTTGCACCGGATTGGAGCATGCCTTTCGAGCTTATGTGTGATGCAAGTGATTTTGTAATTGGGGCAGTTTTGGGTCAACGTAGAGATAAGGTGTTTCAATCTATATACTACGCAAGCAAAACACTTATCGAAACTCAAATGAACTATACAACCACAGAGAAGGAGTTGTTTGCCGTGGTATATGCATTCGACAAGTTTCAGGCTTATTTAATCGGGACTAAGGTGATAGTCTACACGGACCATGCTGCAATTCGGTACCTGATAGAAAAAAAAGATGCAAAACCACGCCTTATCAGGTGGATTCTCCTTATGCAAGAATTTGATTTAGAAATAAAGGATAGGAAGGGGACGGAGAACCAAGTTGTCGATCACTTGTCAAGGCTGGAAAACCAAGGGAAAGAAAAAGTTGACAAATGTGAAATCAATGAATCATTCCCGGATGAGCAACTATTTGAGATTTCAGTAGAGATTCCATGGTATGGCGACTATGCAAATTTTGTTGCAAGCAATATTCTACAACAGATCTCATAAGGCAACAAAAAAAGAAATTTCTGCATGATGTTAAGTGGTACATATGGGATGATCCATATTTGTTTAAGCAGTGCGCCGACAAGGTGATTCGACGGTGCGTCCCATACAGCGAAGTAAAGAATATTCTGCATGAATGTCACTCATCGGCTTATGGTGGGCATTATGGAAGCGAGAGAACATCAGCAAAAGTGCTAGAATGTGGTTTCTATTGGCCCACATTATTCAAAGACGCCCATCAATTTGTTAAACAATGTGATAGGTGTCAAAGGGTGGGAAACATATCGAAACGTAATGAGATACCCTTATAAACGATTCTGGAAGTGGAACTTTTTGATGTATGGGGTATCGATTTCATGGGACCATTTCCATCGTCCATAAAAAATCAATACATTCTCCCGTAGTGGACTACGTGTCAAAGTGGGTTGAAGCCGTAGCTCTACCAACGAATGATGCCAAGGTGGTCCTCAAATTTCTGCAAAAGAACATATTCACGAGGTTTGGCACACCAAGAGCAATTATAAGTGATGAAGGTAGTCATTTCTGCAATAAACCGTTTACTGCTCTTTTAGCCAAATATGGAGTAAACCACAAGATAGCCACAGCATATCACCCGCAAACCAGTGGACAAGTTGAGGTATCAAACAGAGAAGTTAAAAAGATATTGGAGAAAGTGGTGAATCCGAGTCGGAAAGATTGGTCACTGAGATTGGATGATGCTCTATGGGCTTACCGAACCTCATACAAAACACCAATTGGGATGTCACCATATCAATTGTTGTATGGGAAATCATGTCATCTCTAAATTGGAACTATAGCACAAGTCATCTTCAAGCGTTGAAAAAGCTAAATTTTGATCAAAAGGCTGTAGGGGAAAAGAGACTACTGCAGTTGAATGAACTAGACAAATTTTGCCTTCAAGCATATAAGAATGCCAAGATATACAAGGAAAAAGTCAAACGATGGCACGATCTGAAAATTTGGGTAAAGCCTAACGAATTAGTTAGAAAACCATAATTTTAAAATTTGAAACCCTAATTATTCTGTTAGAAACCCTAATATACAATTATGGACCTAGTTACTAAATTAGCAATTTTAATTAGGAAATATTAATCTTAATTAGAAAGTCCTAATATGATTAGGAAATTTTAATATAATTAGGAAACCCTAATTATAATTTAGAAATCATAATTTTTTATTTTAAAATCTAATTAGAAAATCCTAGAAAATTAATTTTTAAAAAGGGTTAAAACCTAAGGGTTAAACCATAAGTGTTTGCACAAGTTACTAATTTTCCATCAAAATTAGAAATTAAATGACTATTTTACCCTTTTTATATTCTTTAATAGCTAACTTGGAAATCTAGCCAAAATGAAGTTGGTGAACCACTCCATGAGCTGAATTTTAACTTTTAATATGTTATCCGGGGTGTATACCTATTTGGGATCAGCGTGAGCTATCTGCATTTTCTGTTAGCCATCCGGGCTGTTCGACAAAGTATTCTGTATGGATGGAGACAAAGACCACATCGGCTGTGGTTATATCCATAGTGTCGGGGACTAGTTCTGATAGTGAGGAGCCCATGGAGGACATTAATTATCCCGAGGAGGAGCTATTTATTGGATTTCCAGCAGCTCTTGTTGATTCCCCTAGTACTTTTGTAGCTGCAACTTCTCCTTCAGAGTATTTAGCCCAGAGTTTGCATATGATGACATTTGAGAGAGATCAGGCTAGGGCCTTGATGTTGATAGCTCTTGACCGAAGAGATGTCGTTCTATTAGAGAGAGATGATGCTTTAGCTCATAGAGATACCGCTATTGCTGAGCGGGATGAGGCTAGATCATCCAGAAATGTTTTGATTGTTAAGCGAGATGGTGCCATATCTGCCCGAGATGTAGCCGTTACATATAGTACTACACTAAGATCCTTTACCACTGGCATTATTGTTAAAATGAGTGCATACATTGATGAGCACCATGTTACCATGTAGTTGGCTACGGATCTGTCTGCTTGTGTAGAAACCCTTGGGCAGGAGCTCACAGCGTTACCTCCTTCTTCGAAGAGAGATGCCATGTTGGACTTGATAGCTCGTATATCTACTGATTTGTAGATAGGCTTGCATTTTCCTGCACAGACTAGCTTAGCCATTTTTGTCATGTACAATTCACATTTTATATATCAAATAACATTATATATGGAAGAAAAATATATTGTGATTCACTTCCCTTTTAGTTTGCTTTGTTACTTGTTTGATATTTATCCGTTTCTTAAAGGCTTGTGATCTTGATGTATTTTGAACTCATCCTTGACGGGTGGACATTGAGATGTCTCAGTATTTTCAGAATAGATTATTGATCTATGTGTATCCCTTACCTTCTTTGCTGTCTTGGGATTGGTTTCTATATGTAGAGGTGGAGAGGGGTGTGGCTTTCCTCTCTGAGGTTGACTACACCACAGATGGTCTCCTGTACTCCTTTGTATGGGGAGCCCAGTTAGTTCCATCTCTTATTGATTGATGTTTCTCTTTGAGGATTCAATCGCATCTTAGATGGTCGCCAACTCTCCCATTTATGGGGAGGTCAGGTAGTTCCATCCCTTTTGTCTGAAGTCGATGAAATGCTGTGGATTGAAGGGTGATCCCAGTACTGATGACAGGTGTTTATGTTTTGGTAGGGAGTGAGACCAAACCATAGATGCTTACCTACGTACTCTTATTGAAGAGGAGATCAGGTCTGCGTAGTCCAAACCTTGTGTAAGAGGTTCAACGTTGTATGTGATAAGGTGTAGAAGGGTGTAGAAGTGTGTTTTTGTTGTTTTTTTATTGCGATCGGGCCATTAAAAAAGGGTTGCCTACGTACTCCCAGGTATCGGGGAGATCAGGTCGACATAGTTCACCCCATGTGTAGGACGAATTATAGCCAAAAATTTGATACCATGTTCAGGACAAACTACAGGGAAAAAGTTTGATCCCATGTACAGGACAAACTGCAGGTGTGAAAAGTTTTATCCATAGCAGGACAAAACTGCAGGTGTGAAAAGTCTTATCCTTGGTGGGACAAAACTGCGGGTGTGAAAGGTTCAATCCCTGGTAAGATAACTTGAAAGGTTTAAAACGAAGTGGAGTGAAAGATTTGATGATCTGAAAACTATGATGCTGATTTGAAGAGTGTGTTTATTTCTAATGGGGAAGATGAGTATGAAGAATGGGTTAGAAAACATGAAATGACTAGTGTTCTAGTGATCCAAAACCAGGATGTTTGCTTGATGGTAGCTTCAGACATAGTACCATTTCACGTTGTATGCATTGATGAGCTGTGGAAATTCGTCGCCATCAATTTCCTGTAATCTGAGAGCACCTCATCTCAATACCTCCTTGATAATAAACGGGCCTTCCCAGTTTGGAGCGAATTTTCCCTTAGACTGATCTTGATTGTCTATGATGTTCTTCAAAACCAAGTCATGTTGTTTAAACTGTCGTACATGGACTTTTCTGTTGTAAGATCTGGTGATTTTTTGTTGGTATAACTGAGCATTGAAGATAGCATCACTTTGCCTTTCGTCTATTAGAGATAATTGGTGATACATGTCTTGTAACCATTGGTCTTCATCCAGTTGAGCGTCTATCAACACTCTGATGGATTCCATTTCCACCTCTATGGGAAGTACTGCTTCCATCCCACAGGTTAATGAGTTGGGGGTTTCCCTAGTGGAAGTGCACATTGATGTTCTATAGGCTAATAGAGTCATGGGCAAGAGGTCAGGCAATCCTTTATGATTGTCGGACATCTTTTGCATGATCTTCTTGATGGTCTTATTAGTCGCTTCAATAGCACCATTCATCTTTAGATGGTAGATGATGGTGTTAAGATGTTTGATGTGGAATTTACTACATAACTCCTCCATCATTTTATTTTTTATGTTCTTAGCATTGTCTGACACAATCACCTCTGGTTGTTCATATCGACAAATGACATTATTTCTGATGAAACCAATGATAACTTCTTTGGTAACCCTGGTGAAGGAGGCTTCTTCTACCTATTTGGTGAAGTAGTCAATCAAGGTGAACATAAATCGATGCCCGTTACTGGCTTTGGGCTCGATGGGCCTGATCACGTCCATTCCCCACACTGAGAATGGCCAAGGTGAACTCATATTATGGAGCTCCCTTAGAGAGGCGTGCATAGCATTCCCATGAATTTGGCATTGATAGCACCTCTTGACGTGATCATCACAGTCAGCCTTTAAAGAGAGCCAGTAATGCCCTATTCTGAGGATTTTTTTGATAAGTAGAGGGTTGCTCATGTGTGGGTCACATACTCCACCATGGATTTCATCCATGAGCCTCTGAGCTTGGTCCTTGTCCCAACATCTGAGGGGACCTAATCTTGCATCTCTTTTGTAGAGTGCATCTCCGCTCAAGTAAAATTTTATAGTCAGTCGATGGATCCACCTTCTTTCAGTCGGGCTCGCCTCAGCGGGTCTAGATCCATCTCACAAATACTCCCTGATATGCTGATACCAGTGGTGTTGGATAGGAGGTAGCTCATCCGATATTTCTCTAATGTAATTCCCATAGGCTAGAGCCTTTTACATGGCAAATGTGATGCTTGGCTTGTTTTCCTTGTCAAGTATGTTGATCAAGGAGGCCAAAGTTGCTAGCGCATCTGCAAAGTCATTCTTATTTTGAGAAATGTAGAGGAAGTTTATTTCTTCAAACTCCAAAGCCATCTGTAAAACTTGCCGATGGTAAGGCAGCACATGTAGCTCTTTGGTGTGATAGATTCCCGTGGTTTGTCTGATCACCAATTAGGAATCTCTAAAGAAAGTTAACCGCCTGATGCCCATTGATTGGGCAAGTTTTAGCCCCATGATACAGCCTTCATACTCAGCTGTGTTGTTGGTGCTGATAAATTATAATTTGATGGCGATAAGATACTGCTCCCCCGTACCGGATACTAGAACTTCTCCAGCTCCAGAACCTGCCATGTTTATAGTCCCATCAAAATACATTTTCCATAATTTGTATGCATCGTACTGATGGTGTTGCTGCACTGTCATTACCCCTTCATCGGAGAAGTATGTTTCCAAGGGTTTAAAATCCCCTGAAGGTGCGGCGGCCAGTTGATCCGCAATTCCTTGACCTTTGATAGACTTTTGTGTCACGTAGACGATGTTAAATTTTTGTAGGATAAGCTACCATCTAGACAGCCGACAATTCAACATGGGTTTACTTAACACATACTTGAGAGGATCTACGCGGGATATGAGATAAGTTGTGTGACTGATAAGTGGATTTCATATCCACAAATCGTTGTCCATTTCATGCTTAATTGTTGATATTTTCTTCTTTTAATATTCATTTTGATTTGTTTTCGTGTTCTTCTACATGTAGGGTGGTTGTGTGGCATTTAACGATGACTTGGAGTCATTTGGAGTCAATTGGAGCATTTTTAGAAGTTATCTTGAAGCAAGCAAAGTCACTTAGCAGAATAGAGGCCCGCCGGGGCGGCCTACTTTGGCTTGTATACCCCCGCCGGGGTGGGTGGTCTTCATACGATTTTGACAGAAAGGGTGCCCGCCGTGGCGAGCTCAATTTAGGCACAGACCCCCGCTGGGGCGGGGGGTCTCGACTGATGAAGACTTTTGTTTTGTTTTGGATTCTTCTGGGGCATGGATTCTAGCATTTTGGAAGGCAATGGAACTCTAGAGAGGGGGGATTTGATAAGAAAAACGTGTGTTGGACATATTACGAAGAACAATTCCAGTTATTCTTAGCAAGCACTGGAGGAGTAATTTGAAGAGATTTTCGAGGCGAAAACCAACGTTTCTGAGTTCAAACACAAAATATGACTTCCATTCCGAGAATTTCACGAATTCGACGCTTAACGTCCAATCGTGTGAATTCCGGCATAACTTCGTTACTAACGATTTGATCATTGTTCTAAATGGACTCTAGCCATTATATAAACATTTTAAACTACTTATTACATTAACTTATTTTCAAATTAGGTTTTGACTTCTTCTCAAAAGACAATGACTTATTTAACTTATGAACTACAATTCTCATGCTTATGACTTACTATGAACCTAAGTCCATCAATCAATGTTCTCATACCATATTGAACATACTAACATCATATGACAAACATATAACAAGTTCTTCACAAATTTATCAATTTATTTAGGTTCAAGTTGCTTATTTAACATATTCAGCTTAAGTTCATTCATCATTGACTTCTTATTATCATACAACCTTATTATTTCAACATAAAACAAGTTCCTACAAGTTCTTTCTTGTTTCGTAACTTATATGATTACGAACTACATATTCATGACTTATACGGCTTATTAAGACTTAAGCCCTTTGATTACTCATTCTTATCATTCCTTATCATACATGTTCTACCACTACCCATTTCCCTACCAATGGAAGAGAAAGAGAATTATGGTTGAAGTCCTTACCTATGAAGATCACTTGATTAATCCTTGTTCTCTTTCTTGCTTTTTAAATTATGAACATTAGCTTTCTAGCTTATTCTCACTTATTCTCTCTAACACTTAAGTTACTTTATAAGAGAAAGTTGAAAGGAATTTGATCAAGCAACAAATGAATTATGAGCTCTCTATTTATATGCTTGACAAAGTGAAGGTAGAATAGTTATTTAGGCCCTCCACCTCCTTAATCCCACCTCCTTATTAACCGCCTTACTATTCATTACTTTGGCTCTAAGTAAACTTGCTAGCCATATTAATTTCTTGTTCACCACAACACTTGATCATCATATAAAGTACTTGGGCATCACACTTAAGCACTTTACTTGCTCATCACACATAAGCACTTTATTTAGCTTTTAAGTTACTTAACTTATCCTTTGCTTAACCCTTAAGTCTACTTGCTCATCACATTTAATTCTTGGTCACCAATTCACCCATGGGTTGCCCCATGGATCAAGCTTTATCCATTGGATCTTATTTTGGGCTTAAGGTTTAATTAACATAACCTATACACTGGGCTTGCATTGGGCTTACACATTCCTACACTTGGGCCTTATCAATATCTCATTGGACTTTACAATTTCTTACTAAATCCGACAAGTCCATTACATTTGGATTAAAGCCTTATAACGTATAATTTACGTATTAATCTCGTAATTTAACTCGTATACTTATTCATGTATGACATACCATCAATCGTGCATACTCGTATAATACCTCATATTATACTTGTATTCATTACCTCATATAATACCTACGTATTATACGAACATCGCTTTAACTCATTATACACCTTCCCTTTTCCTTCTCAGAAATCATTTTTTCCTAACCGTTAGGTTTTTAAGTCCGCAGGCAAAAACCTGCGTGTGCCATAACTGAAATATTATTGGGTATTCCATCTCATCTCGATATTCTATCATTACGTATTTCTCAGAAGTTCAAAAATAATTCCCGAGCAGAAATACGTGAATAGTATTTTTCAAAAAATTTCTCGGAAAGTTTTTATTTTCGTCTTGGAAATTCAAACACTTTAATTCTACCACGTAGTCAAAATACTATGACATTCCGATATGTCTAGGTCATAGAATGATCTTTAATTAGCTTACTCCCATAAATAAATAATTAAATTCATTTAATCCACATAATAAAAATAAAAATTTAATTCTCAAAAATCCAAAATTTCTGGGGCGTTACACTCTTCCCCCCTTATAAGGATTCTGTCCCCAGAATCACGCTAATAATTTATACACCATCGAGGAAGATTTTTTTATTTTATTTTAATCTCATGTTCCCACAATGCTTCTTCGACATTGTGGTTCTTTAATTTCACCTTCAATGAAGGTATTATCTTATTTTTCATGACTTGTCACTTCCTATCAATAATTTGAGTTGGAAGTTTAAATACTTATTAACATATTATGCTATCTTCCTCTAAATAATTCTTCTTTGAATACCAAATTATATGAAGCTAAAATTCCTCCTTTAAAACAAAATTATACTTGATCTTCTCTTCATCCTGCATCCTCTTCTTTATTCGCTTGCATTCCTTATTACCTAGTTATACTCAATTAATGCGTTCCATTATCGTGGATTGAGTCTACATTATGGATAACATTTCTACCACTTCATTCCACAATTTAACCTCTAACTCCATTTTCGCCATTTCTGTTATTAACTCATTCTGAGTTGTTAACATCGATTGTTTTTCCCTACCCTTCCTACTTAATGCGTCGGCTTCTACGTTAACTTCCCGGATTGATATAACATATCAACGTCAAAATCTCTTATCCATTCTAATTACCTTATCTACCTCATATTCAACTCCTTCTGTGCGGAGATATATTTCAGACTCTTAGAGTCCGTGTATATCTCACACTTCTCCCCCGTATAAATACTATCTTCAAATTTTTAATTCAAAAACTATAGCTGCCAATTATAGATCATAAGTAGGATAGACCTTCTCATAATCCATTAACTGGCGTGATACATACCTAATGACTTTGCCATGCTACATAAGCACGCAATCTCGTCATCTATGCGAAACATCGATATACACTAAAAATTCCCCATATCATCTGATAGAGACAATACAGGTACCTCACTTAACTTCCCTTTATAGTTCCTGAAAACTATTTTTTCTCACTTCCCATTTCGACAATACCAACCTATGACGCTAATGGTACTTTTAATCATAGCACCTCATAAGGGTACCTATCAATTTACCCCCGACTTGCTTAGCGCCTCTTACAAAAAAATTAACTTTCGTACATTAGTCCACCCAATTGACATAACCAAAAAATTTTCATAACTATAATGAGTTCTGAATGTCATCTTATGTATCTCCTTCTTCTTCCTTACTTTCAACCGACTATACCCCATACGCAAATCTATCTTAGAAAAATTATTTGCCCTCTTCAATTGATCAAATAGATCATCGATCTTGGGTCATGGGTATTTATTCTTAATTGCTAACTTAATCCTATTATGATAGTCATTACGCAACCGTAACGACTCATCCTCTTCCTTAACATCCTCCTAACTTGCTTCATCATTAGACAACACGAGCGTCGCAGTATTTTATTACCATAAAATACTACCTTGGGTTACTTAGAAAATCGAAGATCCATACTTTTATTCTAACAATTTATTAAAGTTCTATAGTTAATCAACTCATTCATACCGAGAATTACTTCAAATTCTCTCAACTTTATCGGTACTTATCTACCGATACTTGCTTACATTCCTTATTCATGAAGCCATTTCCATGAATATAATTAACGAAAGTTATTTCCCCATTCTCTACCGTAATGTTTAAAGATACTTATAATCCCTTTCAGACAGACTCCTAGATGAGTCTTTTCACATGTCTTACACACTTCGATCTTACACTTAGGATCCCCTTGTCCCACTCTAGTATTCCTAGAGTTAAAATTCTTTCTTTTTGGTTTACTATCACTACCACATGCACTCTCTGCCTTGGTTCCTCCCTTTCCCTTGCTCTTATTCTACCGCTCTTTGTGATATTGAGTCAACGCCTCACTACCACCCTCGGCTATAATCACCTTTTTCAAAATGGTCCCACAAGAAACACTCTGGAACACATAAATCCCATTATAGAGCCATGGTTTCTGGCCCTGCTCATACCTACGAGCGTTCCTCTTCTCAGTGTCCACTTGGTGTGGAGCAAACCTTGCCAATTCATTGAATCTAGCCGCATATTGGGGAACCGTCATGTCCCCTAGTTTAAGTTCTAAGAACTAAATCTCCGTCCTCCCTTACATGTTTGTAGGGAAATAATTCTCAAAGAAAACCTTCTTGAACTGTTCCCATGTTACCGCATATGTTATAGCCCCACCCTGGTGAGCCTCCCACCAAAAGTTGGCTTTCCCTTCCATCATGTAAGTCACAAAAGAAGTCTTTTGTGCCTCACCTATGTTTATAATAACAAACGCCTTCTTTATTTCCTTTACCCATGTCTGGGCTGCTAATGGGTCCGTCGTTCCTTTGAACTCTGGCGGACCTACGCTTTTAAATTCTTTAAAGGTAGTTATTCTGGCTAACCTAGGTTCCGCAGGTACTCTACCCCCGGTTTAGTTAAATGTAGCCATTAATAAATTAACGAACTCTTGCATAGGGTTGTTTTAACCCCCTTGATTATCATTATGCGACTCCACTTCCTGATTACGTTGTCTTCTTCTTGACGGCATTTACTAATTAAATAGAATTTCATTATTATCTATTTACTTATTTTGTTATTATTCATCTCATAACAACTCATACCATAACAAACCATATTAAATGAAAACTTCATTATATTTATATGCTTATTCATAGTCGGAAACTATTTACACTTTACTTCCATAGCCAACGGCTAGTACATTTCTATCCCGCAATTGAACTTCTCAAAAGTTGAGATTTACAAAAAGACTACCCTGTTATTCAAAAGAGGGTTTTACGTCACTACACACATATTTATAACTCTAGACTTCTGGTAATGCCTAATAGCATCCTCGTGTTTCTCATTCGCAATCCTCGTTACAGTATCCCGACTAATACTATGTCGAGTCTGCCCCGACTCTATGGAATAACAAGCAACTTTAAGCTTGAAATCCTTATGATCACTCTCATGGATGTAAGACATCCGTGCTATCTTCCGGTCTCTCTTAATCAGCTTCTTATGAAGTTTATTGGCCTCTTCCTTATAGTCCCTAGCCTTCTTTGTCATAAGCACATGGCTATCATGCTCTAACTCAAAATCTGCTTATGCAGACACCTTAGCTTCATGGAGATAATTAATCTCTTCACTCTGATTCTGTACAACTGTACTCAGTTGCACATTCCTGTCAAGCACTGCCAGATACAATGCTCTCATTGCATCTGAGGTATTGACTCTAGTGTAGGTACCACCATACCAACCGATGTTACCTCAATTTCCTCCTCCTCATAGACCATCATATTAAGATATGACGCTATATCCATATCTCCCTCGGAGTAGTCTTCCTCAAAAAAGTACTCCACTGTCTCTGACTCCTCTAGAATCACTAATGGTACCTCCGCCACGGGCATAGGTATAAGCTCTACTCTATTCACAACTTCTTCGCTCACCGCGTGTATATCTCTATACATCAAGTTATCGATCCACATCATACAATAACACATAACATGTTGATTAGTACATAACACACCATAGTATAAGCACAAATCACATTTACTTTATGTAGGGTTACTTTCCATCTTTTAAATATTTCGGTACTGAGTTTCCTCAATGCCTTATTAACTCATTTGACTGAAGTAAAGCTTGAGTTTACTTCCTTCAGACTTTTCTTCCTTAACGAGGTTATTAGCCTAAGGTTCTTCCCCCATTAAGTTTTATAACCTAATGCTTTGATACCGACCTATGACGCCCCCAAATCCAGGTATTTTCCAACCCGACAGATGGTGTTACACGGTATTTATAACTGTACATTCATTCCATTGAAATGACATCAAAATGTGTGTGTCAACGACATTCTTATTACATTAATAATATTACATCCCGTTCCCAGGTTCTAAAACCATTATATTCTTTGTTCATCATACTATAATATATACAATTTACTAGTTTATTACAAGGTAAACTAATCGTTCATCTTTGTCTTGCCTTTATCCTTGTCAGATCCCTCGGTTCGTTCGGTCTTAGCTGCATTCATATGGTTCAAGCAAGAGTGAGCATAACAAGCTCAACAAGTACAACAATTTCTTTTAAACAACATGCTTGAAACATAGGAATCGTATATCTTCAATAACTGGATGATAGTTATGAAGTACTATCAATAATTAAAAATAGCATTTCTTTTCCTTCAAAATGTTTGACAATAACAATATTCATTAAATCAATTATCCTGGTCCAAGACCATGAGCATTTCATAATTTCTTTGAAAAGGACAACCCGGTACTAAGTCCGTAAGTCCGGTATATCTTACGAGCACTTCTGGGGGATCAGCCCATAGTACTCTATGTTGATCAACACTACATCCATTAAACGTATGTACGTTTATGTTTTGGAAACCTCGTGTGCCCATCGAATAATTGATGAAAAATACACTTGTTTATTCATACTCAGACTTACCTTGAATCCGTACCAAACAAATGGTGTAGAATAGCGTTAACAATTCTATATTTGAAAGACTTGTAAATAAATCAATCAATCTTCAAGATTAGTCTAGCCAAGTTAAAATTAGCATCGACCCTTTAGTAAAACACTTCATGCTTCTCATAACATGAATCACAGAAAACTTGGCTAACACGAAGGTTAGACAAGCGTTTAAGAAAAACTTGCCTTCAGCATCTGCTACAGTAAAAATAACTTTTCCTTTCAGTCTTTATGGTCTCTACAACACATAACCACATAACATACCACATTAGGTCATGAATGAACATACATGGTTCGTAATGAATCTTACCCTTCTTCTCAATCTAATCCTGTATTAGATTTGTTATTTATTGGTTCCAGCTTATCGTTATAACTTACATCATTCTTACCAACTTCTTTCTCTTCTATGTCTTATGTAGATTTACTTCATTAATCCAACTCGTTCCGAGTTAATCATCCTTCCTAACGGCTTACTAACATCCTTACGTTAATCGAAACTCGATCGTCGTTTAGTTAAGTACACTTTATTGCATACCGTTTACGTTCACGTATTACTGAACAACTTTTAGTTGTAACTCTTAACGTTATAGTCATTATCATTATTGAATACAGTTCACGTTCCTTATACTTTATGTTCGTCGTTTAACTACTCATTAAACAACATTAAATTCCTAAAGTCATCACTATAACAGTGATTTAGGAAAAGTCTTATTATGTTCATTAAGTAATTACATGACCCATACTGGTATTACAAACCATTGGATTCATAATCAACTTGGTCAACAAATTTCTATAGCCGGCTTAACACATTACGTTCATCTTCAATTGATTATTAACCTTCAATCATCATACATTAAGTGTCTAATAATGTTTTAACAATGTTATATTAACACCTTAGTTCATTACTAATGAGTTATCTTTCATTCTATACTTGTAAACATTCTTGTCATCAAAACTCCTGGACAAAGCTCATGCGCATACACTTAGCTCTTCATCTCGCCTTGGCTGCATGAAGTTAGCGATATGCTTACGACATCATTATAGCGTTATGGGCGCCACCATTTGGCCTTGGGTTGGCGCCGCAGCGCCAACTCTATGCCTTAGAAAAATTTTGCAGATTTTTAATTTTGTGAACTTCCCGAACGCATAACTTCTTCGTTGTAAGTCCGAATTGGCTCATTCAAAAGCCTACGGTTCACAAATTACATACTCTACGCGTTCATGTAAGAATTTTATCTATTTGACTTTGTTTGCTAAAAATTCACCTATTGGTTCATTTTTAACAAAAACGATAAACGTTCGTGAACGATCAACGCTCGTTTCGTTGTTCTAAGTCAGAATTCGGTCATTTTTGTGTCCACAACTCTATAATGCCAAATATGACTTGTCTTCATTGAAAACCAACGTTTCTGAGTTCAAACACAAAATATGACTTCCATTCCGAGAATTTCACGAATTCGACGCTTAACGTCTAATTGTGTAAATTCTGGCATAACTTCGTTACTAACGATTTGATTATTTTTCTAAATGGATTCTAGCCATCATATAAACATTTCAAACTACTTATTACATTAACTTATTTTCAAATTATGTTTTGACTTCTTCTCATAAGCCAATGACTTATTTTACTTATGAACTACAATTCTCATGCTTATGACTTACTATGAACCTAAGTCCATTAATCAATGTTCTCATACCATATTGAACATACTAACATCATATGACAAACATATGACAAGTTCTTCACAAATTTATCAACTTATTTAGGTTCAAGTTGCTTATTCAACTTATTCGGCATAAGTTCATTCATCATTGACTTCTTATTATCATACAACCTTATTATTTCAACATAAAACAAGTTCCTACAAGTTCTTCCTTGTTTCATAACTTATATGATTATGAACTACTTATTCATGACTTATACGGCTTATTAAGACTTAAGCCCTTTGATTACTCATTCTTATCATTCCTTATCATACATGTTCTACCACTACCCATTTCCCTACCAATGGAAGAGAAAGAGAATTATGGTTGAAGTCCTTACCTATGAAGATCACTTGATTAATCCTTGTTCTCTTTCTTGCTTTTTAAATTATGAACATTAGCTTTCTAGCTTATTCTCACTTATTCTCTCTAACACTTAAGTTACTTTATAAGAGAAAGTTGAAAGGAATTTGATCAAGCAACAAATGAATTATGAGCTCTCTATTTATAGGCTTGACAAAGTGATGGTAGAATAGTCATTTAGGACCTCCACCTCCTTAATCCCACCTCCTTATTAACCGCCTTACTATTCATTACTTTGGCTCTAAGTAAACTTGCTAGCCACATTAATTTCTTGTTTACCATAACACTTGATCATCACATAAAGTACTTGGGCATCACACTTAAGCACTTTACTTGCTCATCACACATAAGCACTTTATTTAGCTTTTAAGTTACTTAACTTATCCTTTGCTTAACCCTTAAGTCTACTTGCTCATCACACTTAATTCATGGTCACCAATTCACCCATGGGTTGCCCCATGGATCAAGCATTATCCATTGGATCTTATTTTGGCTTAAGGTTTAATTAACCTAACTTATACATTGGGCTTGCATTGGGCTTACACAATCCTACACTTGGGCCTTATCAATATCTCATTGGACTTTATAATTTCATACTCAATCCTACAAGTCCATTACATCTGGCTTAAAGCCTAATAACGTATAATTTATGTATTAATCTCGTATTCTAACTCGTATACTTATTCATGTATGACATACCATCAATCGTACATACTCGTATTCATTACCTCATATAATACCTATGTATTATACGAACATCACTTTAACTCATTATATACCTTCCCTTTTCCTTCTCGGAAATCATTTTTTCCTAACCGTTAGGTTTTTAAATCCGCAGGCGAAAAACTGTGTTTGCCATAACTAAAATATTATTTGATATTCCATCTCATCTCGATATTCTATCATTACGTATTTCTCAGAAGTTCAAAAATAATTCCCGAGCAGAAATGCGTGAATAGTATTTTTCGAAAAATTTCTCAGAAAGTTTTTATTTTCATCTTGGAAATTCAAACACTTAAATTCTACCACGTAGTCAAAATACTTCGACATTCCGATATGTCTAGGTCATAGAACGATCTTTAATTAGCTTACTCCCATAAATAATTAATTAAATTCATTTAATCCACATAATAAAAATTAAATTTTAATTCTCAAAAATTCAAAATTTTTGGGGCGTTACAGATTCATAGCTCATGACCACTTTACTTAGGATTTTTATTAAAGAAGTTGTTTAACTTAGTATTGTGAGCTAACATGCATGACTACTACATGCTTTATATTTTAACCTTGTGAGCATGATAACATGACTTGACTACATATGATTAAAGTCTTAAGAGTTGCCTTGTATGTGTTAAATTACCTTATTCAAGTTTAAAATAGTTTCAAAAACAAACTTGAACATATTTTCAAAACATAGTTACATCACATAAATATCTAGATTCTAAAGGATAGAGATGTCATGTTATGTCTATAATATCCCTATACATGATCAATATGTGTTGAACATGTAGACCTACTAATAAAGTTACTAATGAAAATACAAACTTTGTATACGAATGTTAACATACTACTTTAGAAGTTAGAATCTGACTTTTGTGATCACGTTTGATGATACTCTTAGACTCGCTCATGTAACTTGAACATATATATACCATACTTGCATATCCTAATTCAAGTAAAGCTTAAACAAAGCATATTTCCAACCAAAACGATGTTAATTACACATGTGATATGAATTCTCACAAACATGCTTAATATTAGTTATATGACTATCTTGTGTGTTTAGAAGGAAAGCATGTTAGACTTTGTAGTTTCATGACCACGAATGGCCTTAACTTGTTGAAATGTTTAACTTGGAATTATATTGTGAAAGAAGGGAATTAGATTGACTTGAGAAGCATGGAAAAGACCTTTAACATGATAAAATATATTATGTATGAATGTTGTGTGCGGTTTGGGGCGAAACCACAATCTGACAGATTGAGTCTTGTCTTGGCGAAAGATCTGGTAGCAAATTGCTTACCGGGTCCTAAAGTTTAGCCATGGTAGCAATGTAAATATGCTAGTCTGGAATCTGAGTTTCTGCAATCTGATTTTTGACAGTTAACTTGTATGATGTCTTTACTACTAGAAATGATTTAAAACCTACTAATGCATGTGTATATGTGAGGACTAAGTAATAAGATAGTGTTTTCTTAGATAATGAAAGTTCATGGGTGAAAATACCTTAAACTTGAGCATTCTTAATTTGGTTATGAAATAACTAGATAATTGATTTCGTGATATAACATATAAGATGATTTTGTACCATATGTGTATACTTGAATCATGTCGAGCTTGATCAATGAATGTGTTAGCTAATGAGCATCGTGTACTTATAATACGCTATAAATAGGATTCGAGAGTGTTGATTTATTAAACGTGGATAATCTACGCTTAAGGCAAGTTTCTTATACATACTCCATTTATTATTAAGCAAGTATCCTACCTTTGCATTTCCTTTTATGCAATGGATATGATTAAGAAAGTTTTAGAATTATATTATTATTATGTTATATTATTAACCTATTGTGATATATTCTATATCCGATCATTGTTTATCAACATGTTAGTATATAGTAATTTAGATATCTATTCTGTTTGTTAATTTCTAAACATAGTTATACAAGTTTCCCCACTTGGATAATCATTGTATTTAATCACATGTTGATATATATATATACCTCTAAGCTATTTGGTAAACTAGACACAGATTTAAAAATATCGTTGAATATGATAAAACCTTTTTGTATCCAATCAAATTATTTTGGTTCGGATTCCAGACTAAGTATGAACATCCCGATCAAGGGAAAAATTTTATGCACCCATAGTGGACAGAGTGAATGATAATATCGTTCTTGTATGTAGTATTGATCAATACAGGGCATAACGGGCTGATCACCCCCCGTGCCAGTAAGTTATGACGGTTTGTGGATGAAATTCTGCTAAACCTATTCCAAAATTGAGAACAATGTTTATAGTAAGTCACCTTAACCCTATTTATAGTCAGTACGTAGTTTCAAAAATTTGATAGAGAGTTGTTATGATATTATTATCGGTTCAGATTACTTCACAACCATTGATTTGTTGTAGAAGGGTAGTACAAAGAAAACATTTAATCCTTTCAGCTAATATTTATAATTGTTATTACTTGTTGGGCACTCAAATGCTCATCCTTGCTTAAATTAAATGTTTTCAGTTAAGTATGACCAACCAGAGGGCTCTGCCAAGAACAAAGGGAAAGGAAAGCTGTCAGAATAAGTTGTGTTGTCTTATGTAACAGTTAGCTAGAATTAAATAAGATGATGATATTTATTATCTATCGTGTAATGAAATGTTTTAAGGTCGCGTACCTGGGATTTAGACTCTGATATGTAAATTAAGTTTAATATCTATATTATTGATATTTATGACATTATTATTATTATTCCGCTCAAAGAAATGGTATCATGAAGTACCGAGTTCGTGTTTCAAGTACTTAAATTTGGGGGCGTCACAGGTTGGTATCAGAGCTTTAGGGTTAAAAACTATATGTGGGAGAAGACCTTAGGTTATAACCCTGGAGCAAAGGAAAACGTTGAAAGTACAAATAACTTGTATAGAGTTTAAAAGGAGATGAATCGAATAAATTCATCGTCAAACAAAAATAAAAGATAAATTATATAAAACTTTTACTTGTTTTGTGTATACACTATATGCTAATGAGGATAATTTATGTGTAGATGTCAGGAGGAAAAGGATTAGGATGCCCTAAGATCGTAAAGAAGGAGCCAATATCAAAGCCAATAGCTGAAGTAGAGGCTCACGTTGAAGATAACCTTGATGAGGTGATCATTTTGGAAAATATAGTACCAGACCCAAAAATGTTGGAGCTAACAGATAGTGATTCAAACACTAAAGTTGAAGCTGATCAAGCATCAATGGAGGTACAAAATCTGAGGAACAATGTTTCTTCTTTGGAAAAGCTGTGGGAAATAGAAAAGTTATTGAATAGTCGAGAAAAGCCTTACTAGAAACAATGGAAGAACAAGATAAGCTTAAGATCTAAATTGATCAAATGGGAGCCACAAGCAACATATCGTGTGCATCTCCGAGCAAGAAGGGGAAAAGAAAGATAGAAGACCATGACTTAGGAAAATCGGATAAGAAGAAAGGGAAAAGAATATGTTATCTTTGCGGCTCTGAGGGACATACCACTTCGTATTGTCCCAACTATAAACCAAGTGCATGTTTTATTTATGGATTGTAAGGTCATCAGGCGAAGGGTTGTCCAGAGTCAGGAAAGAGGTGTTGAAAATATGTAGAATTAGTATTTAATTATGTATGTCTAGTAATGTACGTCTTTATTGTAATAATCCCAACTTTGGTGTAAGTTGTAGTAGCAATTTCTGACTTTTGTGGTCATAAAGGAATATCAGATGTTTAAAGTAGTATGTGTTATGCTATGTACTATGAATTAGTTGAATGAATATGAATCTATATTTGATTAATGGAATAAGTTTGAAATATTAAACTTATACGATAAGGTTTAGAATGTATGTTAATAAAATATAGATTTTGTTTTATTTAACCAGAAAATGTCGCAAAGACGACAAACTCGAAACTAAAGGGCAGAAGAATCTGTCAACAATGTTAAAGGACAACAACCAGACCTGATGCAGAATTTCATGAACATGGTAGCTAAGGCCATGCAGAATGGAATGCCGGTAATGGAAAAATCGACCAGAACAACCTATTTGCGAACTTCAAGGATTTTAAGGCCGTAGGACCGCCCGAATTTAGAGGTACCACTGACCCGATAGAAGCCCAAACTTCGGTTAAAGAAATAAAAAAAGTGTTTGTTGTCGCTAGGGTAGATGAGGGGCAAAAGACAGCTTTTGCCACCTATATGATGAAAGGAGAAGTTAATTTCTGGTGGGAGGCAAATCAAGCTAGGGCAGGAGAAGGAGTGATAGCATGGACTAGGTTTAAGATGTTATTCTTTGAGAACTATTTCTCGGCTAGTGTGTAGGCTAGGATGGAGGTGAAGTTTTTAGAATTAAAGCAGGAGAACTTGACAGTTGCGGAGTATGCCGCAAAGTTCAATGAATTAGCTAGGTTCGCTCCGCATCAAGTTGATACAGAAGCAAGAAAGGCAATGAGGTTTGAGTTAGGCCTAAAACCCTGGATCTACAATAAGGTGGCAGTGTTGCAGATCAATACGTTTGTCGTACTCTTAGAAAAGGCTTTCATAGCTGAAGGGGGAAGTGAGGCCATGAGCATCTACAATATGGAGAGGAAGAATAAGGGTGATGGAGCCGGGAAGGTAGAAGTAGGTAGTGTAAGTAGGGGTGAGAAAAGGAAGTGGAGCAATGTTGGTAGTGTCCATGTCAAGCAGGAAGGTGTGAAAAAATAGGTTGTGCAGTGTAAAAATTGTGGGAAGAGTCATTCAGGTGAGTGTCTTAAAGGCAAGTTTGTGTGCTACAAGTGTGGCCAGGAGGGACATATCTCTCCTAACTGCCCCAATCCTAGGATGAGCAATGGGTGTTTTCTACGTGGATCCACGGAGCATAAGGTGAAGGAATGTCCAAAAAGGAGAATGGATATAGGAAGTGTGAATACGGGAAAAGGAAGTGGAACATTGGCGATAATGGGACCAACTTCGACGAAATCAACCGCAATAGTCTTCAATATGACCGTTCAGGATACCGTAGCAGCCGGGGATGGAACTTCGGGTATTATTCGTACGAACTTTATTTTCGTATATATGATTTTTCTTAAATATAGTAAATTAAGTTATAAAGAAATTTTGAAGGAGAAATTTGTGTTCTGTTAGAAATCAAATTTCTGTAGAATTAGATAGACAAGCTTTATGTTGAGTAGTTAAAGATCAGTTCGATCAAATCTGATCGAGATCTACTTGAAATAACTGTGTATGCTATTTGCCCTAGTGTCTATAGGTGTTAAAGCGGTGATTCCGGGGACGAAATCCTTATAAGGGAGGGTGGATGTAATAACCGAATATTTTCAATAAGAAATTTTTACTTATATTTTTTTTATATATATAAGGATGGGAATATGTGCAAAGCAAAGTATTTGTATATATGTGTTAGATAAAATTATTTATTACATGAATAATTGTAAATAACTCCTTTCTAAGGAATTATTGATCATTATAGATTATATTCTTATAATAAATTAATTTGGTAATAAAGATATTTATTATTTATTTTTCATGAATATATGATTATTGTATATATGATATGATTATTAGAATTATTATGAGAGATGTAATACCCAGAATTTCCATGCCTTATGAATATGTTAATAGAAATAAATATTTATTCAAATATAAATGGTTTTGAGACAAGTTAACTCAATTATATTAAATATGTAACATTCGAATTTTTAACTATTATATTAAATATTTATTGAATTATTTAAGTATTTAATGGATGTGTTCATTGTTGAATAATTGTTAATTATTTGTTAAAAAAATAATTAAGAAAATTAATTATTATATGCTAATTTAATTTAATTATTAAGTTAGAGAGTTTTGATTAATTGAATTATTATTCTTTTATTTGAATTTGTAATTAGAAGGATGTGTTAGTTGATTAAATAAAGTTATAATTATATAGAAAATTATAATTTTGTGGTATTGATTTACGTGTTAAAGTAATTTAATAAATTGTTATTAGAATTATTTTAATTAATTAAAAGTGTGACAAATAACCTTTTATAAAGGAGTTATTAAAATAACTTAAAGGAGTTTAATTCAGTTTTGTCAAACAAGGCCTAATGTCTATTAAGTCTTTATTCTAATTGTGTTTTATCAAACAAGGCATAAAGATTAATTGATTATTATTTTTAGTGATTAGCCAAACAAGCCTTATGGCTTTTAGTTTTCAAAATGTGGATAACTGATATCAGTTATATTTATATTTATATTATATAATTAATATATATTATATCTTATACGTTATATTATAAGACGTAGAATTAGAATAGAGAGGAGAAGAGAGTTACAGAGAGAAAAGAAGAGAGGAAGAAAGGCTAGGGAATCTGAGAGAAGAAGAAGCTTGAGAATCAAAAGGGTTGGCCATCATCTTCTTCAAACAAGGTATCATCTAAACTCTATTATTGTTTTTCTTTTCAAAGTTATAGTCGTATTCTCTATCCTAATTTTCTTAATAAAAGTTTTGTAGAAGTTGAATTTTTTTTGTTATGTATGTGATTTTATATGATAATCTAGTGTTGTTAAACTATTTTCTTAAGCTATAATTGAGAATAGTCAAAGAATTTATATCATGTATGGGTTGTGAAGAAAAGCTTTTTTTTTTTACCGAGTTTTTGTGAATATATATTGCTTAGTTTAAGGTAGAAATTAAGGGTTAATTAGTTGCTTAGTTGATGAATTGACTATTGAATTTGATAGAGTATGTATAAACATTGATAAAATGCTTTGAATTAACTGTTTTTGTTGAAAAACAAAATCACAGTGTTTATTTTCATTAAAAACATCAAAAAGTGAGTTTTTATCAAAAACAGTGGAATTGTATGTTGTAAATTCGTTGTTTATGTTGTTTTATGGGTAAAAACATGTTAAGAGTCTTTGAATTATGTTTATATGAAGTCTCTATATGAATTATGTGTTAATTAGACTGTTAGAAAGTAGCTTGTAGGCCAAAATTGGCTCTTATTCATATTATTCTTGTCATCAAATGAAGACTACAATTAGCGGCTACGTCAACCAGCGATCTGACATTATTCGTCTTTGGCGTGGGCGATCTTAGGCACCACAGCCATGGCCTGAAGTTAATGAGAATGGTTCCATAAGTGTTAATTTTGTACTCAAAGTCTAAAGGAATGGTTATGTGTTAATAATAGGACTATTAAGTTATGATTTTAATATTTCTATATCTAGAATGAACATGTTATTAACAATTAACTTGTTTTATAATTTGATTATGTGATTAAATAATCAAACCTCCATGATGAATGTACTTAGTTATGTTTGTAAAGTGGTAGTAACTAACTATGTCATGATGACATATGTATATAGGATATTGTGATTCGAATTGTTCGGTTTAATCTACGAGCAAGGCAAGTTCTCTAAACTATTTTCTTGTTAAAGCAATTATGGTTTCCAATTCGATTACCTTATAAATGATGCAAGCTTTCTAAACTTTGATTTTTATATTGAACAAGTTATTCTTGTATTTAACTTGTTGTTTAGCATGCACAATTATACATACTAATGTTGAACAGTTTTATCACTCAAATTGCTACGCATGCTTAGTATTCGATTTTAAATAACCTTGGCTTAACATTGTTCAAGCAAGGTGTGTTATAGTTATTCAAGTTGTATGCTATTAGATTATTCCTAACGAATGACATTAATTTACCATGTTGATTCAATTACGATTATTCTATAGTATGATGTTATTGATTTCATTCAACTAGTCCTTAGTTGATGTTCGCTGAATTCCAAATTTCCCTGAAATGTATCCAAACCAAACTCACTTTGGTGTGGACTTGTACTCTAAATACTAAGATGAACAACCCTATTATTAGTGGTAACTTACGTTTAGCGTTGAAATGTTTGTGCACAATACATTGTACAAAGAGCTGATCCCCCTAAGTACGAGGAGTCCCTATTGTCTTCTGACTGTTAAAGTTTAAGTTGAAAAATTACTTATAACTATGGACATAGTTCGTGGTCTTAGGACCCTCAGTTATATACTTCAGAATGTTGATAAATCATATTGTTTAATTCTACCGAGCCTCTTATTTGATAGTTGTTGTAAAGATTTTCCATTCATTGTTGTTTCAAGTGAGCTTTGTTTGCTCACTCTTGCTTATATAACCATTAAAGTTAAAGATGAGAAGGTTGATGTACCTAGCACCAGTAAGGGAAAAGAAAAGATGAACAAGTGTTGAAGACTTGTAATGTGTTGATATTTGATTATCAGATTTTAAATTGAATGGTTGTAATGAAGTTTATTTTTTTTTTCCCCGCATTTGATTAATTGTATTTAAAGGTTAGACAACCTGAAAGATTTTTATTCTGTAACCCTTTAATGGGTAACGTTTTATTTATCCAGTTTTATTGTGATGGGTAGTTAGATATGATTGTTTGATTTAGTGAGCACCCAATCCTGTGGGAATGAAGTACCTGGGTTTGGGGGTGTCACAAGTTGGTATCAAATCCTTAGGTTATGAACCATAGGTGGGAAAAAGCCTTAGGAAGTAACCTTCGAAAAGATAGTGATGATAAACTCTTACCGAGTTTTAAGGATGAAGTAATAAAATACTTATGTGCTTTTGTGTTTACAACTTATGTGCTCGTGAGTGTCGAGTAGTAATGATTAGTAATTAAAACTTAAACTTTGGTTGACAAGATGACTAATATAGGAGGATCGGTCGAAGCTGGAGGAGGAGCCTTGATATATTCAGGTAGTTTGGGAACAATTACTGCCACAGGAAACAGTTTTGTTGGTCATAGTAGTTGAGCAAGAGAGAGTACCTGATGAGGATGATGAGATAAAGACACGACGAGGAGGATTCCTTGGAGCTGCCACAGAAGGATGAAGAGGATGAGGAGGAAAGGATTCCACTTAACTCGATAGCTGGCCGTATATACGATGAGGTGCATGACCACAACGTGGAACTTCAAGATACTGTCAAGGAATTGCAAGAGATAGTAGCTGAACAACAGACCTTGATGGCACAAAAGGACGACGAGATCCAGGATCGAGAAGAACGACTGAACAATGTTGAAGAGAAGCTGATTCACACTGAAGGAGAGAACGAGCAAATGAGAGCAGAGATTGCAGAGTTGAAGAGCAAGTTGAGAGAAGAATCTACAAAAAGGGCAAGAGCGAAGACGAGTACAGTGAAGCTTATCAACAAACTGGAATAGCGGAGAGGGACGCACAAGCAAAGAGAATGAAGATGGAAGAGATGGATAACTTGTTCAACATCGCGATCAATCGAGCTCAAGATCAGGTTATGGGTTACCCAATTCAGTTTAAGACGCTGCCATCGTACATACTAGATCGTCGAACCATGTTTCGAATTATGGAAGAAGAGCGTCATAAGGCTTTGCAGTATCTTAATAGGACATCATAGGGAGTGTACTTGATTTATGATTTATATTATGATAAATAATATGTAAATCCTAAGTGTTATGCAACTTAGGGGATATGATGATGATGTCCTGAAACGTTAGTAGTTCAGGAAAATAATGTAAATAGCAGTGATGCTATGGATATGATGTTTTCAAAGAATTAAGAATGAATAAAAGTTATTATCTTCTTTTATCCAAAGTGTTATGTGTTATGTGGTGATTACTTTTATGGGGTCAAGTTAAGTAGAAATTACTTGAAAAGAGTTGAGTAATAATCTAATGGGTGTATTTTTAACAGAAAATGCTTCCAAGACGTTAACCACCCAGACAGAGAACTACTGAAGGAACAAACAATAATGATGCTGAAGCTAACCCCGTTCAGCAGCTGGTGACGTTACTGATAGGTGCACTGCAGAATCAACCGCAAAACCAACAACAAAATCAAGCTACAACGTTTAAGGAATTCAAGGCAGTTAGACCACCAGAATTCCTTGGGTCCATGAACCTGATTGAGGCACAGACTTGGGTCATGAAGATAGAGAAAGTGTTCGATGTTGCGGGAGTAGGAGAAGATCAGAAGACTGCTTTTGCAACATTCATGTTGAAAGTAGAGGCTAGTTATTGGTGGCAGACCAATAAAACTCGAGGAGGACCAAGTGTTATGGCTTGGGATAGGTTCAAGGAGATGTTCTTCGAGACCTATTTCCCAGAGAGTTCGAAGAGTCAGCTAGAAGTGCAATTTTTAGAACTAAAGTAGGGAACGATGACGGTGTCAAAGTATGCTGCAAAATTCAACGAGTTGGTGAGGTTTGCACCATACCAAGTCAGCACAGATGAACGCAAGGCGAGGAGGTTTGAACAAGGACTGAAGCCCTGGTTGTTTAGTAGGGTTTCCTTATTCCAGTTGAAGACATTTGCAGCCGTAATGGAAAAGGCAATTCTCGCTGAAGGTGGCGGCGAGGAGGTAACCAAGTTCAATCAGGAATAGAAAAAGAAGAATAATGAAGTGGAGGTGAAGAATGGAGGTGGTGGTAGTGGGAATGGTAATAATAATCTAAAAAGAAAGTGGAATGGAAATGTGGGTGATGGTAATCAACAAGGTAACCAGTAGAATAAGAAGTTTGAAGCATATGCTACATGCGGGAAGTTTCACAAGGGTGTATGCTTAATGGGGAAACGTGTATGTTTTAACTGCGGCCAGGAGGGTCACATCGCCCCAAATGGCAATCAACTTAAGAAGAATGTTTGCTACACTTGCGGGTCCAAGGATCACTTTGCTCATAAGTGCCCTATGAAGAAAGCTGGAGAAACAACATGAAGCAAGGGAGGTAGCAGTGGAGGTACTTGGGCCATTACTGGGCCAACGGCATCAAACAAACCCACAGCCAGAACCTTTAACATGACTGTGCAAGATGTTGTGCGATCAAAGGATGTGGAGTCAGGTATTATCCCAATCAATGATATTGATTCTTATGTATTATTTGATTCGGGTGCTACTTGCTCATTTATATCTGATGAATTTGCTATGAGATTAGGATTGCCTAGTGAAGAATTGAATTTCCCTTTAAACATAGAAATTGCGAATAAGGAAGTAATTCTGTTAGGTTCAGATATCTGAAGCTGTTGGGTGAACATTAAGGAAATATTTTGATGGTAGATTTAATTACGATAAGGCTTGGAGAGTTTGATGTTATTTTGGGAATGGATTGGTTGTTCAATTGTGGAGCGATAATTGACTACCAAAAGAAGTGTGTAAACGTTATGACTCCGTCAAAGGTAGTTTTCAATGGTAGCAAATCACCTAGACAAATGAGATGTCGGCGATTATGTGAGGCGAAAGTTATTGAGTCAAGTCATGTGGGTTATTTAGCTTACATAGTCGATACTCGTAAGAAGGGTGCTGGCCCGGAAGAAATACCGGTGGTTAGGAAATTTTGTAGTGTACAGTGATGCTACACACAAAGGATTAGGATGTGTCCTTATGCAGAACGGAAAATTCATCGCGTATGCATCAAGGCAATTGAAGGACTACGAAAAAGGGTATCTGACTCATGATTTAGAGTTGGCGGCGGTTGTGTTTGCTTTAAAGATATGGAGACACTATCTCTATGGATAGAAATGTGAGATTTACACAGACCATAAGAGTCTGAAGTACATTTTCACTCAGAAAGACTTGAACATGCGTCAAAGGAAATGGATGGAATTGATAAAGGATTATGAATGTGAGATCTTTTATCATCCAGGAAAACAAAATGTGATTGCAGATGCCTTAAGTAGGAAAGGCAGAGAAAAGTTGATGATGTTAACTGATAAGGAGGAGCTTATTACAGCAATGTCAAGTTTAGAGTTGGAAATCAAATTTCCAAAAGAATCCGATGAGAAATTATACTAGATGGAAGCCAGTCCAACTTTGGTGGACAAAGTGAAAAACGCTCAACTGCAGGATGAGGAATGCAGAAAAATAAAAGAAAGAGTGGTCGAGGAAAAGAAGTGAAATACAAGGTTGATCTGGATGGAATCTTTGAGATTCGAGGGACGAATCTGGGTTCGATGAGTACCGGATATTAAAGAAGACATCTTGTGTAAGCTCATAGCTTGAGATATTCGATTCATCCAGAAGTACGAAGATGTATCAAGATTTGTGACGACATTTTGGTGGCCAAATATGAAAAGAGAGCGTTGCGAATCGTTGCAAAGTGCTTAACATGTCGTAGAGTTAAAATTTGAGCATCAAAGGCCAAACGGATTACTTCAACCATTAGAAATACCGGAATGGAAATGGGAACATATCACAATGGATTTTGTGGTAGGTCTCCCACCGACTCAGAAAGGATACGATGCCATTTGGGTGATAGTGGACATATTGACAAAATCTCCACACTTTTTGCCAATAAAGGTTAGATTCAATCTTGATCAGCTGGCAAAGTTATATGTTAAAGAGATCGTGTCGAGACATGGAGTTCCAATTTTAATTGTGTCAAATAGAGATCCGAGGTTCACATCAAACTTCTGGAAGAGACTACAAAAATGTATGGGAACATAGTTGCGAATGAGTACGCCATATCATCTGCAAACAGATGGCCAAAGCGAACGAACGATTCAGACATTGGAAGATATGCTGAGAGCATGTGTCATGGATTTCAAAGGAAGCTGGGATGAACAATTACCGTTGGTGGAATTTGCCTACAATAACAGTTACCACGTGAGCATCGGCATGCGCCGCTTACGACGAAGCATTATACTGGCGGGAGGTGCGAAACTCTCTCAGTCTTTGGGATAAAGTCGGTGAACGTCAAATGTTAGGACTAGAACTGGTACAACAAACTGTTGAGGTTGTCAAACTCATCAGAACAAGATAGATAGCTGCTCAAGACAGACAAAAGAAATATGTTGATCAACACAGACAAGATCGTACATTCGACGTAGGAAATTACGTTTTCCTAAAAGTTTCACCTTGGAAGGGAAAAATTCGATTTGTTAAGAATGAGAAACTAAGCCAAAGGTTTATTGGACCCTTCAAAGTGCTGCGAAAAGTTGGAGAGGTGGCTTACGAGGTAGCTCTACCTCCTGAATTGTAAAACATTCATAATATTTTTCACGTTTCGGTGTTACGACCATATAAGTCTGATTACAAGCACGTGATCGAGTACGAACCATTGCAGTTTGAGAAAGACTTGTCCTATGAAGAGGTTCTTATCCAGATAGTCGAAAAGAAAGAATAAGTGCTCAGAAATAAAGTGATACCTTATGTGAAGGTAATATGGAGGAACCACAATGTTGAAGAGGCTACGTGGAAAGTCGAAGCTGAAATGATGAAAGAATTACCCTGCGTTATTTGTTTAATTTGTGTCTTCGATTATGGGGACAGAATCTTTGTAAGTAGGGGAGAATGTGACGAATGAGTTGTTTGAGTTGTGATTCTGAGGACAGAATCCTTGTAAGGAGGGAATGATGTAACATTCCAGAATTTTTAACTATTATATTAAATATTTATTGAATTATTTAAGTATTTAATGGATGTGTTCATTGTTGAATAATTGTTAATTATTATATGCTAATTTAATTTAATTATTAAGTTAGAGAGTTTTGATTAATTGAATTATTATTCTTTTATTTGAATTTGTAATTAAAATGATGTGTTAGTTGATTAAATAAAGTTATAATTATATAGAAAATTATAATTTTGTGGTATTGATTTACGTGTTAAAGTAATTTAATAAATTGTTATTAGAATTATTTTAATTAATTAAAAGTGTGACAAATAACCTTTTATAAAGGAGTTATTAAAATAACTTAAAGGAGTTTAATTTAGTTTTGTCAAACAAGGCCTAATGTCTATTAAGTCTTTATTCTAATTGTGTTTTACCAAACAAAGTATAAGGATTAATTGATTATTATTTTTAGTGATTAGCTAAACAAGCCTTATGACTTTTAGATTTCAAAACTTGGATAACTGATATCAGTTATATTTATACTTATATTATATAATTAATATATATTATATCTTATACGTTATATTCTAAGACGTATAATTAGAATAGAGAGGAGAAGAGAGTTACAAAGAGAAAAGAAGAGAGGAAGAAAGGCTAGGAAATTGGAGAGAAGAAGAAGCTTGAGAATCAAAAGGTTTGGCCATCATCTTCTTCAAACAAGGTATCATCTAAACTCTATTATTGTTTTTCTTTTCAAAGTTATAGTCGTATTCTCTCTCCCAATTTTCTCCATAAAAGTTTTGTAGAAGTTGATTTTTTTTGTTATGTATGTTGTGACGCCCCCAAAATAGGTATACAACACCCATTCTGAGTCGCCAAATACATGGTATAGAAAAACAACTACAACTTTATTATTACAATTGTCGTGCAAAATATGACAACACATATTGTGAGTTTAAATACAAATATTGTCTTCTAGAAAATATCCACACCCAAATAAAGTCCTCATTACAATTATTGACACACTATTATACAAAATAGTAAGGACTGCTAAACAACTGTCTAGAACAATCATTCCACACCCCGACTACTTCCCGCTATGTTCTCGCTTCCTTAGAAGAAAAATGGAACAAAAAATAAAAGGGTGAGCTCAACTAGCCCAGTAAAGAATATTATGACTAAGATAATATACAACAAATTATCCTTAGTCTTCAATAGGGAAAAATCTGATAGAATACAATAGACAACAAGTTTTAGATCAACAATCATAGTGAAACAACAATTCATTAGAAGAGTTAAGTAGAGAATGCAATCTACTGTCATCTATGAATTTTAAAGTCCATCATCAATATTTTATCCCTGTAACATCAATCAATATACATCTTGCATCAAATATTCATCTTTGCACTACGGGCCAAAGATATTCATTTGTATCACCAGTTGGTCATGTTCATCTCAACACCTGTTCATCTTTGCACTACGGGCCAAAGATATTCATCAGGTAATCGTACATCTTTGCACTACAGGCCAAAGATATTCATTAAGTATCACCATTAAGGACTGAGGATGATGAAAAATATTTTAGAGAACGAATCCAATTGAATGTATAAGGCAATTATTAGGAATTAAGTATTTTGGTTTATCCAAATTCAATAATACTCCATAATAACCAAGTGTGAAGTAGAATAAAGATCAAAACATGGATACAATCAAAGATAGTAACAATAAGAGACATCTGGAACGAAAAAGAGAAAATATCATTTTTTGGTGAATAGTGTCGTATACGTGAATAGTAACCTCGACACAAAAAGGTAGAAATTCCATAATAAAATTCATAACAATATCTCAGCATAATGATATTGAAGAAAATAATATCATGTAAGAAGAAAATAACATCCCTTACCTCAAAGAATCAGTACTTCGAAAGGAAAGGTCGGAAGTGATGCTGAATGAAACTTGTACTGAACAACAACTCTCAAAGTATCTAAATACTAACAAAATACGCTAGATAATATAGAGAGAGAAAGAGAGAAAGCTTATGTTTCTGGTGTGATTTTCAATTCTAACTTAGCCTTCTATTTATAGGAAAATGTTAGCCCGGTAAAGTAGACTTGACCTGCTACCTGATGGCTTTACCTCCTACTATTGCCACCCACCACATTTGAAATAAAATTTAGCACATTTTTTCACCAACCACAAGTGGGTCCCACTCAATTCTAGAATTTTCCACAAAAATCAATTATAACCCTAATTTTCGAATCAGACACCTCTTAAAATTCATAACAAATCATTCGTTTATTTTTGGCGGTTCAAAATTTGTGGACATATACTCAACTTATATATGTATAACATATCCAAAATCACAACGATCCAACGATCGATTAAAAATTATAACTCACTTGATATATCTCAAGAACAATGATTTAATTTTAATACCTCCATTCCGACAAAAACACATCAACATTAATTCCTTCAATTATAACCGGATAAAATAAATATAACCATCAATTATAAAATAAATATTTCCTTATCATATAAATCAATAATTAATTATTCATAAATAATATTACAGAATCACAATTATGACAACCAGGCCATTCCCAGGAAAGAGAGGGCTTTCCGATAAGGATTTCTCTTTACTGGAGCGCAATTAGGTGACCAAACCTCTCCTTAGCCGGAACTTTCTAGACATTGCCAATAATTCTATCTAATAATATTATTCAAATAATATAAATTATTGATCTGATAATGGGAAATACTATGCAGTGACAATTATTGAAACAACGATAATATAAAATATCAACGCAGCAATTATTGAATCAATAAAATAAAATATTGAAAAGTAATTACTGTAACAATTATTAAGTAGTGCCTTCTTACGTAAGAATCAATAATTCAACTATACCGTACAATACCGTAGTAACTCTTGTAACTACAGCAGTATTACTATATTTTAACCACCAAGTATTCCAACAATGGTGTTAATCTGTGTAACCATTACGTCGTTAATTATAAAAACTCATACTTTGTCATTTTCTTCATTCGACAATTATCCTGTTATGGGGCCCACGAATGATCAAGGCATCGCATCGTGGATATTCCCGACAAAAAGAATATTTCACGACCAAACGAATATTCCCCGACAAAAGGAATATTTTATAACCACTTGCTTATTTTATAAAATTTGCACATTTCACCCATAACCAAAGCATTATATCAAATTAACTCCTTACTATTTCAAGATGATAAATAGAGAAAATTTAATTTTATTTAGAATAAGTTGGGGTCTTACAACCTCCCCTCCTTATGAAATTTCGTCCTCGAAATTGACATACGTACCTAGTGTTTCGAACAGATGAGGGTACCTCGCTTTCATTTCCGATTCCAACTCCCAGGTCATTTCTTCAATAGGATAGTTTCTCCACAAAACCTTAACTTGTGGTATAACCTTAGTGCATAGGACATGCTCTTTTCTATCCAAGATCTTAACAGGTACCTCCTCGTATGTCAAATCTCCGGCTATCTCGTCTAGTTCTAACTCAATAATGTGGTTCGGGTCTTTCACATATTTACGGAGCATAGATATATGGAAAACATTATGAACACGAGACATGCTTGGAGGTAACGCGAGTCTATAGGCCACATTTCTTATTCGGTCAAGAATCTCAAATGGACCAACAAATCTTCGATTGAGCTTTCCTCTCTTTCCAAATCTTGTAACTCCCTTCCATGGAGCAACACGTAACAATACATGATCCCCAATATTAAATTCCATGTCCTTTCGATGAAGATCAGCATAACTCTTTTATCGATCTTGTGAGGTTTGAATACGTTGTCGAATCATTTGGATCTTTTCTGTAGTCATGCGTACTAATTCTGGTCCCAACAATGTTGCTTCTCCCATCTCATCCCAACATACTGGAGAACTACACTTTCATTCATACAACGCCTCAAATGGAGCCATGCCTATACTTGCTTGATAACTGTTGTTGTAGGAGAATTCCACCAGTGGCAAGTACTTATCCCAACTTCCTTTGAAATCTAGAACACGAGTCTTAATAGATCTTCAAGGGTTTGAATAGTCCTCTCGATTGTACGCTTGGCTTTGAGGATGGTATCTTTGAATCAATCAGAAATCTGCTCCCATAGCTTTCTGCTAAGCTAACCCAAAATCGTGAAGTGAATCTTGGGTCACGATCCGAAACTATGGATACTGGCATGCCATGCAATCTCACAATCTCATTTACGTACATACCAGCAAGACGTTCAAGAGAATAAGTCTTACGTATGGGCAAGAAATGAGCCGACTTGGTTAATCTATCAATAATAACCCAAATCGCATCTATGCCTTGAGAAACTTTGGAAAGACCCGTAACGAAATCCATGGTAATGTGTTCCCACTTCAATTGCAGAATCTCAAGTGGTTACAATGGACCTTTTGGCACTTGATGCTCCGCCTTTACACATTGACAGGTTAAACACCTTGAGATAAACTCTGCGATCTCTCTCTTCATATTATTCCACCAAAATGTATGTCAAAGATCATGATACATTTTGGTACTCCCAGGATGGATTTCAAATGGTGTGTTATGTGCCTCCATCATGATTCTATGCTTCAAGTCAGGATCGTTAGGAATGCAAAGTCTAGAGTTGACTCGAAGTATTCATTCTTCATCAATTCCTGCTTCTGAAATAGCACCTTCTTGCACTTTCTTCTTCATACGCATCAGCCCCAGGTCCGTAGCTTGAGCAGCTTTAACTTTATCGATTAAAGTCGGTTCTACTCATATGTTTGATATCATCATGTGGGTACTTGGAGCCTTTAACTCTATCTCCATCCTTTGCAAGTTATACAAAATGGTCCTTTATGTTAACAACATTGCACTCGTACCCGCATATGATCTTTTACTCAATGCGTCAGATACAATGTTTGTTTTTCCAAGATGATATTGAATGTTATGGTCGTAATCCTTCAACAGCTCGAGCCAACGTCGTTGCCGCATATTGAGTTCCATTTGGGTGAAGAAATATTTGAGGCTTTTATGATCTGTATAAATCTCCACTTTCTCCCCATACAAGTAGTGTCTCCAGATTTTCAATGCAAAATGATCACGCTAACTCCGATCATGAGTAGGATAATTCCTCTCATATTCTTTGAGTTGTCGCGAGGCATAGGCTATGACTTTCCCATGTTGCATGAGAACACATCCTAACCCTTTGCTAGAAGCATCGCTATAGATAAAAAATCCATCCGAACCAGATGGTATTGCTAGAACAGGTGCCGAAATGAGTCTCCTCTTGAGTTCTTGGTAACTCTTCTCGCATTCCTCGCTCCATACGAATTTTGTATCTTTCCGAGTCAGCTGAGTTAACGGAGTAGCGATTCGAGAAATTCCTTCCACGAATCTCTGATAATAACCAGCTAAGCCCAGAAAGCTACGCACTTCGGTTACCGACTTCAGCTGCTCCCAACTTTGGATTGCTTCAATCTTTGCCGGGTCAACAAATACTCCATGTTTTGACACTACGTGCCCAAGGAATGCTACTTCCTTAAGCCAGAACTCGTATTTATTCAGCTTGGCATATAGCTTGTTGTCACGAAGTCTTTGAAGTACCAGCTTCAAATGGTGCTCATGATCTTCACGGATTTTCGAATAGATGAGGATGTCATCAATAAAGACAACAACGAACTGATCCAAATATTCCTTGAATACACGGTTCATCATATCCATGAAAGCAACAGGAGCATTAGTCAATCCAAAAGACATGACTAAGAATTCATAATGCCCATCTGGGGTTCAAGGGCAATCTTTGGAATATCCTTAGTTTTAATCTTCAGCTGATGATATCCAGAACGAAGATCGATCTTTGAAAAGAATTGTGCTCCTTGCAACTGGTCAAATAGGTCATCAATGCGAGGTAGTGGATACCTATTCTTGATGGTGACATGGTTTAATTCTCGGTAGTCAATACAAAGTCGCAGACTCCCGTCTTTCTTCTTTACAAATAAAATAGGAGCACCCCAAAGAGATGTACTAGGACGAATGAAACCGATATCTAACGATTCCTGTAGTTGGACTTTTAACTCCTGAAGTTCAATAGGAGCCATTCGATATGGGGTTTTAGAAATGGGCTTTGTACCCGGTTCAAGATCAATAAAGAATTCAACTTCTCGTTCTGGGGGTAGACCAGGAATTTCTTCTGAAAATACGTCAGGAAATTCATTAACAACAGGAATATTATTCAAATCTGACGTGTTTTTGTTCAAGTCCATAATATGGGCTAAAAAAGCTTTACATTCATTTTTCAATAAACGAATAGCTTTATGGCTTGATATGATAGTTACTGATTTTAGTGGTTTAGTTGTTTGAATTCGTATAACTTGTTGGTTAGGAATATGAAAACTAACAACCTTACAAAAATAATCAATTTTGGCATGATGAGTGGTTAACCAATCAATCCCTAAAATCACATCAAATGCAAGTATCTTTAAAGAAATAAGATCAATAGGTAATGTGATTGTGCCAACTTGGATCAAACAAGATTTATAAACTGTAGATGTAACGAAGGTTTCACCCAACGGAGTTTCAACATATAAGTTAAAGTCCAATTTCTCTAGAGTAAAGTTTAAACGTTGAGCACAAGCAGGAGAGATAAAAGAATGGGTAGAACCGGTATCTAGTAAGGTATAAACTTTGCAAGAGTTCAAGATTAGCTTACCCGTGATCACCTCGTTTGGGTTTCTCGTGTTTTGACCAGTCACGATAAACGCCTTTCCTTGAACCACCGACTTGGTTTTGTCCGTAGTCTCCTTTGGTGCCACCGTCCCAGTTGGACTTGACTTCGCTACCGGACAAAATCGGGCTATGTGACCGTCTTTTCCACAATTGAAACACACCTTGGAAGGCTGTGAACAATTTGGACTTATGTGTCCCTCCTCTCCGCATCTGTAGCATCTAACTGGCGGTCGTTCTCCTCCCCTAGAATTTGTTGTTGGTGATGGTGTTGCTGCTGATGTCTTCCCGTCATTGTTGAATCTCCTCTTTTTGAAATTTCCACTTAACTCACCTCTCCTATTGTCACGGGCCACGATGACCACCCCGAAAGTGGTTACTTTGCTTTTGTCCGTATTTTCCCTCTCCTCGCAGTTATCATCGCTCCGATGATTCGCCACCACCCAGTATGACCACAGTTTGTGGTCCCTCGGTTGAACATACTCGTTATCACGCTCTAATAATTGAGCCCTGTTTAAAACATCTGAATATAAAGAAAATTTATGAGAGATAAGATATTGCCGAATCTCGGGTTTTAAACCTCTCAGAAACATCCGCGTCATACGTTCCTCATTTTCTACCAAATGAGGTGCAAACCTGGATAACTCCGTGAACTTCGCCTCGTATTGGGACACCGTCATGTTGTTCTGTTCCAGTCTAATAAACTTTACCTCCTTCATATGACAAATACTTTCAGGAAAGTAGTTGTCATTGAACAGTTTCTGAAATTTTTCCCAAGACATGTTGAGTGCAACTGGCTGGGTACGTTTCACAGATTCCCACCAGTAATCTGCTTCACCATGGAACATAAAGGTGGCAAATGGAACCTTCTGTTCCTCCGTGCAGCCAAAGACATTGAATATCTTGGTCATTTTCTTAACCCACGTTTCCACCTTAATTGGATCGGGCTTTCTCCAAAAATCTGGTGGTCCCAACTCCTTGAACTGCTTGGCTGTGACTGACCGTGTTTTGCTATCATTTCCCCCTGTATTTTGTACACGAGTCTCCCTCATCTGACTTTGCATGAACTGCAAAAAGCTTCTAAGCATCGCATCATTCATCGTTTGCTCGGTAGTGTTGTTTACAAGAGGAATATTGCCTTCCTGTTGCACATTCTCTTAGTTGGTAATCAAAGGTTGTTCCACAGTCTCATAGACTCCATTGTTAACGTTCTCAACTGCCATTCTTCAAAACTACCAAAAAACAGGGGTTAATTAAACAAATTAACATATCACATAATATCCCTATATTATAACCGACCAACAAATAAGCTTAGGTAGGACACACTAGCGAAGGATTTACTTATCTCTCCTCTCCTAGTTCTATTCCCCGATCTCCGCCAGAGACCATATCCCTAAGCTCTGATACCAACTGTGACGCCCCCAAAATAGGTATACAACACCCATTCTGAATTGCCAAATACATGGTACAGAAAAACAACTACAACTTTATTATTAAAATTGTCGTGCAAAATACGACAACACATACTGTGAGTTTAAATACAAATATTGACTTCTCGACAATATCCACACCCAAATAAATTCCTCTTTACAATTATTGACACACTATTTTACAAAATAGTGAGGACTGCTAAACAACTGTCTAGAACCATCATTCCACACCCCGACTACTATGACACCCCCAAATCCGGTACTTCCATTTCCACAAGATTTGGTGTTCACTATACAAACATCATCTATCTATCTACCTATAAATAAATGCAAACCATGCAATAGATAGAAATAAATAATAAATCTCTCCCCTTATGGGGTTACATCAACTGAATAATAAATAAATCCTGTGTTACTCTAACCTTAAAACATCTCGTCTTGGAAAACATAAACATATAAGTCTTAGTAACATCAATTCTAATTACATCACATAACCACATTAATTAAGAAGTCTTCATTACTTGCTAAGCTTGCCCTTGCCCTTACTAGTGGAAGGTCCGTCTGCTCTTTTGTTCTTAACTGCAAAGTTATTATTATGCAAGAGTGAGCACGATTTCCCATAAGTATAACATTATAACAAATGAATAATAACATGCGAGAGAAATAATAACTTCTGATATAAAGCTCAACTTTTGAATCAAGAATGAATAACAAGAATCAAAAGAAATTCTGAGGGTCATAAGACCTTGAACTATGTCCTGGGTTGTCAAGTATTTTTACTTGAAACCTTTAACAGTCATAAGACTATGGACTCTTCTTCTCGTACTTAGGGGGATTAGCCCTTAGAACTATACTGTGCACAATATCTTAACGCTAAAGCGTAAATAATCCCCTATAAAGGGTTGTTCATCTCAGTTTTGACATTCGAGTCCGCACCAAAGGAAGTTTGGTTTGGATAATTCATCAAGGGGTTCTGAAATTTAGAACGCTCATCAACTATGGACTAGTCGAATCAATAAGGGTTCACTAGTCTAACAAGGTTTAAGAATAACAGATAATTTAACTTGGATAAAATCTCAAAAGTATACAATAGAATAATTATTGTATAACAGCATTATGCTTGAAGATTAATAAACTTTAATATACAAGACAGATGAGAATTTGCTCAATATCGAAAGATGAATTAATCAACTTATATAACGATAACAAGTAGGGTTAGGAAACTTGCTTAACGAAAGTTTAGGGTAAGAAACTTGCTCAATGTAACAATATAAGGTTTAGAAACTTGCCTCGTGCGTAGATTACACTTAAACAAACTCGTTCTTTGAATTAAATCCTACATATCAATTACGTTCACAATACCAGTCAATAATAACGTACTAAACATCATAAGTTATTCTTTGTCTAAACTCGACTTCATGACCACACTTAGTCAATTATTATACTTAGTGTAAAATTAAGACTTCACGAAAAATAAACTAATTATGCATTCGATCATTCAATCCACACGTAATTGTGTTATGGACATGTTAAGAATTTATTTTAACATCTCATTATAGGTCTAACAAGTCTTTATAATCATTAGACTAAGTTGCTATCACATTTCCATACTTGAACATTAAAAATTTGCATTTTCTGGACAATCTGCTAAGTGGCGCTGTGGTGCCACTTTTGTCTCGGGTTTCATGCCATTTATACTACGCTGTTAAAGACGGCCAGACACTTAGCGCCAAGCAATAATGTAGGCTGCGACAAGAGAAAAGAACTAGGAGTTGGCGCCGCAGCGCGAGACTCCAGTTCCAGTTTCTGCAATTCGTGAAAATTGCAGAACACGACTAAAATTTCCATACAACTTATTTTTACACGAATTTAGACATACCCACATGCTAGAATTCATAAATAATCAATACTTAACATCTATGGAGTATTTTCACTCATTAAAACACATAATCACAAAATTAAAGCATGCAAATTGGAATGTTCTTGATGTTCTTGAAGTCCTTGAACAAAAACATGAATTTTAATGCTACGGATTCGTTATAAAGCCAAATCCAACCATTCAAGTTTCATTTTGTTCATTTTAACATGCATAATCATATCAATGTGTGAATTTTGCAAAATAAATTATATTTGACATATAAAAATCACGTATAAGGCCATATGGCCATATCACGTATAAATCATTTGAAATAACAAGCCATAATCATACGTTGTAATCTTATGAAATTGATGATATGGAAACACACAATATATATAAAACATGCCATACAACTCGAATTATTACATATATTCTCATAACAACAAAATTTCTCAATTTCAGAGAATTACAGAATGAATAAAACCATATTCATGAAAACTTTAAAAGACGTAAAATATATAAATTGGGTTGAAGAGATTACCCAAGCGTAGATTAGATAAATTGACAATTCTCTCTAATTCAATCACAGAGTTTCTCCCAATCTCTCTCAAAATTTTCTCAACTCTCTTTGTATCTCTCTCTGCTTAATATTAGACTTAGAAAAAAATGAAAGAAAAAGAAAGGAAGACGTATATAATATAAAAATCAACCGACGTTGTTGGTGGGCGCGCTACCCAATCATGGTAACGCCTCAACTTCCTATAGTGCCATGTTTGGCTAGATAAAATAGGTTTTAAAAATCATTTGATTTAATAAAACTTTATTATATAGTTTTAAATAATGTCACACTCCTTATAAAATAAATCTAATATCTTATTTAATTTACTTTAAATAAAATATAATAATTTCTCATTAATTCACATAGTCACATAATTAAATTTCTCATTAATAAAAATATTAAATTATTAAATCTCTAATTAATAATTAAATTAATTAAAATAACAATAGGCTTATTAAATATTTCTTTTAATTCAATAAGCTCACATAATCGCATACTTCGAATAATAAAAATTCTCCACATTAATTTAATAAATATAACACATATAATTAAATTAATCTACCACAACTTCATCAATTAATTATTTAATCTAATAATTAACTCATCGAAAAATATTTATTCAATCCAATAAATATTAAAATTAATTTACAAAATTACGGTTGTCACAACTACTTCTCGCTATGTTCTCGCTTCCTGAGAAGAAAAATGGAACAAAAAGAAAAAGGGTGAGCTCAACTAGCCCAATAAAGAATATTATGACTAAGATAATATACAAAAAAATATCCTTAGTCTTCAACAGGGAAAAATCTGATAAAATACAATAGACAACAAGTTTTAGATCAACAACTGCAGCGGAAACAACAATTCATTAGAAGAGTTAAGTAGAGAATACAATCTACTGTCATCAATGAATTTAAAAGTCCACCATCAATATTTTATCCCTGTAACATCAATCAATATACATCTTGCATCAAATATTCATCTTTGCACTACAGGCCAAAGATATTCATTTGTATCACCAGTTGGTCATGTTCATCTCAACAAATGTTCATCTTTGCACTATGGGCCAAAGATATTCATCAGGTAATCGTACATCTTTGCACTACAGGCCAAAGATATTCATTAAATATCACCATTAAGGACTGAGGATGATGAAAAATATTTTAGAGAATGAATCCAAAGGAAATGTATGGGCAATTATTAGGAATTAAAGATTTCGGTTTATCCAAATTCAATAATACTCCATAATAACCAAGTGTGAAGTAGAATAAAGATCAAAACATGGATACAATCAAAGATAGTAACCATAAAAGACATCCGAACGAAAAAAGAAAATATCATTTTTCAAAGGAATAGTGTCGATTTGTGAATCAATATCGATATCGTGAATAGTGTTGTATACGTGAATAGAATAACTCCCCCCACACAAAAAGGTAGAAATTCCACAATAAAATTTATAACAATATCTCAAAGATAATGACATCAAGAAAATAATATCATTTAAGAAGAAAATAATATCCCTTACCTCAAAGACTCAAGATTGAAAGGAAAGGTCAAGTGATGTTTGAATGAAACTTGTCTTTGACAAAGAACTCTCAAAGTATCTAAATACTCACAAAATACGCTCGATAATATAGAGAGAGAAAGAGAGAAAGGTTATGTTTCTGGTATGATTTTGAATTCTAACTTAGCCCTCAATTTATAGTAAAATGTTAGCCCGCCGAAGCAGACTTGACCTACTACCTGATGGCTTTACCTCCTACTATTGCCACCCACCAATTTGAAATAAAATTCAGCACATTTTTTCACCAACCACAAGTGGGGCCCACTCAATTCTAGAATTTTCCACCAAAATTAATTATAACCCTAATTTCCGAATCAGACACCTCTTAAAATTCATAACAAATCATTCGTTCATTTTAAACGGTTCAAACTTTGTAGACATATACTCAACTTATATATGTATAACATATCCAAAAATCACAACGATCCAATGGTCAGATTAAAAATTATAACTCACGCAATATATTTCAAGAACAGTGATTTAATTTTTAATACCTCCATTCCGACAAAAACACATCAACTTTAATTCCTTCAATTATAACCGGATAAAATAAATATAACCATCAATTATAAAATAAATATTTCCTTATCATATAAATCAATAATTAATTATTCATAAATAATATTACAGAATCACAATTATGACAACCAGTGCTTCTCAAAGAAAGAGGGGCTTTTCAATAAGGATTTCTCCTTCTTGGCCGCAATTATTAGGTGACCAAACCTCTCCTTAGATGAACTTTCTAGGCATTGCCAATAATGCTATCTAATAATATTATTCAAATAATATGAATTATTGATCCGATAATTGGAAATCTTTATGCGGTGACAATTATTGAAATAACAATAATATAAAATATCAACGCAACAATTATTGAATCAATAAAATAAAATATTGAAAAGTAATTACTGTAACAATTATTGAGTAGTGCCTTCTTACATAAGAATCAATAATTCAACTATTGTGTGCAATACTGCAGTGCTATCGCGTCAACTACTCTGCCAGACATCAGATTTTAACCACCAGGTATTCTAATAGTGTTAACGGTAACCATTACGTTGTTAATTATAAAAACTCATATTTTGTCGTTTTCTTCATCCGAAAATTATCCTGTTATGGGGCCCACGAATGACTGCGTCATCATACAGATATTCCCGACAAAAAGAATATTCCACGACCAAACGAATATTCCCCGACAAAAGGAATATTTTATAACCACTTGCTTATTTTGTAAAATTTGCACATTTCACCCATAACCAAAGCATTATATCAAATTAACTATTTACTATTTCAAGATAATAAATAGAGAAAATTTAATTTTATTTATAATAAGTTGGGGTCTTATATATGTGATTTTATATGATAATGTAGTGTTGTTAAACTATTTTCTTAAGCTATAATTGAGAATAGTCAAAGAATTTATATTATGTATGGGTTGTGAAGAAAAGCTAATTTTTTTACAAAGAGTTTTTGTGAATATATATTGTTTAGTTTAAGGTAGAAATTAAGGGTTAATTAGTTGCTTAGTTGATAAATTGACTATTGAATTTGATAGAGTGTGTATAAACATTGATAAAATGCTTTGAATTAACTTTTTGGTTGGAAAACAAAATCACGAAGTGTTTATTTTCATTAAAAAACATCAAAAGTGAGTTTTTATCAAAACAAAGGGGATTGTATATTGTAAATTCGTTGTTTATGTTGTTTTATGGGTAGAAACATGTTAAGAGTCTTTGAATTATGTTTATATGAAGTCTCTATATGAATTACATGTTAATTAGACTGCTGGAAAGTAGCTCAGAGGGCAAAATTGGCTCTTGTTCATATTGTTATCAAGTCGCCAACAAGATCAAGGCTGTAGTTTGCTGACGAAAGACTGACTTAGCAAAGATAACATTAAATCATGCCCTTGTACGGTATCATACCCGCAATGAGTGGCGATTAATATAAAATGTGGTAATAATACCAAGACCAAAGTATAAATCGTGGTAATGCAAGCAATGAAAGTTAGCGTAATGGTCTCGATGGATTAATTTTGTACTCAAAGTCTAAAGGAATGGTTATGTGTTAATAATAGGACTATTAAGTTATGAATTTAATATTTCTATATCCAGAATGAACATGTTATTAACAATTAACTTGTTTTATAATTTGATTATGTGATTAAATAATCAAACCTACATGATGAATGTACTTAGTTATGTTTGTAAAGTGGTAGTGACTAACTATGTCATGATGACATATGTGTATAGGATATTGTGATTCGAATTGTTCGATTTAATCTACGAGCAAGGCAAGTTCTCTAATCTATTTTTTTGTTGAAGCAATTATGGTTTCCAATTCGATTACCTTATAAATAATGCAAGCTTTTTAAACTTTGATTTTTATATTGAACAAGTTATTCTTGTATTTAACTTGTTGTTTAGCATACACAATTATACATACTAATGTTGAACAGTTTTATCGTTCAAATTGCTACGCATGCGTAGTATTCGATTTTAAATAACCTTGGTTTAACATTGTTCAAGAAAGGTGTGTTATAATTATTCAAGTTGTATGCTATTAGATTATTCCTAAAGCATGACTTTAATTTAACATGTTGATTCAATTACGATTATTCTATAGTATGATGTTATTGGTTTCATTCAACTAGTCCATAGTTGATGTTCGCTAAATTCCAAATTATCCTGAAATGTATCCAAACCAAACTCACTTTGGTGTGGACTTGTACTCTAAATACTGAGATGAACAACCCTATTATTAGGGGTAAGTTACGCTTAGCGTTAAAATGTTTGTGCACAATACATTGTACAAAGGGCTGATCCCCCTAAGTACGAGGAGTCCCTATAGTCTTATGACTGTCAAAGTTTAAGTTGAAAAATTACTTATAACTATGGACATAGTTCGTAGTCTTAGGACCCTCAGTTATATACTTCAGAATGTTGATAAATCATATTGTTTAATTCTACCGAGCCTCTTATTTGATAGTTGTTGTAAAGATTTTTAATTCATTGTTGTTTCAAGTGAGCTTTGTTTGCTCACTCCTACTTATATAACTATTACAGTTAAAGATGAGAAGGTTGATGTACCTAGCACCAGTAAGGGAAAAGGAAAGATGAACAAGTGTTAAAGACTTGTAATGTGTTGATATTTGATTATCAGATTTTAAATTGAATGGTTGTAATGAAGTTTATTTATTTATTTTCTGCATTTGAATAATTGTATTTAATGGTTAGACAACCTGGGAGATTTTTATTATGTAACCCTTTAATGGGAAAGGTTTTATTTATCCAGTTTTATGGTGATGGGTAGTTAGATATGATTGTTTGATTTAGTGAGCACCCAATCCTGTGGGAATGAAGTACCTGGGTTTGGGGGTGTCACAAAATAGTTGAATAATGGAAGAATATGTGGAGTTTGTGATGGAATCGTGGAAAGCTTTGTGTGTCACGATGATGGAAAATATTAATAATAACATTAATTAACGAAGGAATTACCAAGTGAGCAATTAAGAAATGTTAATTGTTAATGGTTATATCAATTAAATATTTATTGTGATTAATTAATAAATTGTGATTATTAATTGTTATTGTGAGTAAAGCAAATTGCATAACTAGGTTATGTATTATTTATTTAATTCATGTGTGCAAGTATGTAGCAATGTTCAAGTAAGTACATTAAGAAGAATGTGAAATGTGACACCTAATAATAACTATATTATATACCATAGAAATTATATAATAAGATTATATTTAATGTTACGTGCAATAATTAAATAGATTATATATATATATATATATATATATATATATATATATATATGGAATGCAACTATAATATATAGTGTAATGTGGTATTTATGTGACTATACTAGAGATAGTAACCATATATTAAGATTTAGTGAAACTATGTGAGATGAAAGGTGTATGTGACAATATGTATGTGGGTGTATATTAAAATAACATATCATGATCATATTGTAAACTATTATTTTAATAAAGTATACCGGTGTGATAAAATGTACATGTATTATATGTATGTTACACTTCCATATTACATCTACTACCTTGAAATATTAATTATATAAATCATATTGTGGCATTAAATTATAACTAATGAATGGTTGATATGGGTGTACTATATAACATAAGAGTAGGAAATTGTATAAGTGTTACAAGATTGCTAAGTATTTAGGTTGTCCCAAATTTCGTGTCCAAAATGCTCCCTATTTTCACATTCACGTGAACTACCAAAAAGGCTAAGGCCTATTATCTCTTCCTTCTTTCAAGCTCAAGCTAGCAATCTAGGTGATGATTATTGGGGGATTGGGAATAATGATGCAAACCAACTACCAATTACCAACTTCTTTATAACCTTCATGCAATTCTTCCATCCTTTGGTTTGATTTCTTGGACAAAGGCTTGGCATGGTCAAGGAATTCTCTATAAATTGAACACTTCCCTTCTTTATCTATGTTCTTTGAATTGTCTAATAATTTGTTAAGTGTGAGATTGGGGGCATACTAGTATTCTAAGTAACTGGAAGTTCATTTGGAGCAAGTTCACTTCACAATTGCAGAGGTATAAGCCCCATTCCTTGCTTTCCATTTTCATTCTCTGCTAATATGAATTCTTGAGTTTTTGAAAATTCAATTTCAAAATTATGTGGAATTAGATGATGATGAGGTTGAGTAATGTTTAATTAGTTGTTATATGATCTTACAAGCATGTTTAAACTGATATATGGATGTTTAGAATCAAGTTTGTTTATAATTTTTGTGGTTGGGCTAAAGTTCTGCTTGAAGCGGTATCGTTCTTAGCTCGAACCAGTACGACGTTGCAATTGCTTGTGGATTTACAATCGAGGCGCAGAAAGTCATACCAGCCTTTGTTTCAGCTTTTACTTTCTCATTAAAAATATGATCAATGTTAGTCAATTTTTATAACTTAAGCTAGCATTCAAATATGTGTAATATGTATATATATAGGTATAGTTAACCTAATGAGAGCATGTTTAGATTAGCATACAAGATTAACGAAGGTGTAGAGTTTAAAATGGAATTAGGACTTTAGAAAGGAACTTGAGATGTATGTATGCTATGTTCATATACTGACTTTGCAAGCATGGTGGTATGATTTAGAAAGGCATGAATAACCCATTAACTTGTGTTTATAGGATTCATAGTTCACGACCACTTTACTTAGGATTTATATTAAAGAAGTTGTTTAACTTAGTATTGTGAGCTAACATGCATGACTACTACATGCTTTATATTCTGACCTTGTGAGCATGATAACATTACTTGACTACATATGATTAAAGTCTTAAGAGTTGCCTTGTATGTGTTAAATTACCTTGTTCAAGTTTAAAATTGTTTCAAAAGCAAACTTGAACATATTTTCAAAACATAGTTTCATCACATAAATATCTAGATTCTAAAGGGTTGATATGTCATGTTATGTCTATAATATCCCTATACATGATCCATATGTGTTGAACATGTAGAACCTACTAGTGAAGTTACTAATGAAAATACAAACTTTGCATACGAATGTTAACATACTACTTTGGAAGTTAGAATCTGACTTTTGTGATCACGTTTGATGATACTCTTAGACTCGCTCATGTAACTTGAACATATATATACCATACTTGCATATCGTAATTCAAGTAAAGCTTAAACAAAGAATATTTCCAACCAAAATGATGTTAATGATACATATGTGATATGAATAGTCACAAACATGCTTAATATGAGTTATATAACTATCTTATGTATTTAGAAGGCAAGCATGTTAGACTTTGTGGTTTCATGACCACGAATGGCCTTAACTTGTTGAAATGTTTAACTTGGAATTATATTATGAAAGAAGGGAATTAGATTGACTTGAGAAGCATGGAAAAGAACTTTAACATGACAAAATATATTATGTATGAATGTTGTGTCCAAGCCAGACAGAAACCACAAGGAAGCAACTGAGTCTTGGCTTGGCTAGGAGGATCTGATCTGCATTGCGTCGGTCCTAAAGCTTAGACATGGCGCAATTGCTCGATCTGAATCCCGCTTTCTAATCGATTTTTGACAGTTAACTTTTATGATGTCTTTACTACTAGAAATGATTTAAAACCTACTAATGCATGTGTATATGTGAGAACTAAGTAATAAGATAGTGTTTTCTTAGATAATGAAAGTTCATGGGTGAAAATACCTTAAACTTGAGCATTCTTAATTTGCTTATGAAATAACAAGATAATTGATTTCGTGATAAACATATAAGATAATTTTGTACCATATGTGCATACTTGAATCATGTCGTGCTTGATCAATGAATGTGTTAGCTAATGAGCATCATGTACTTATAATACGCTATAAATAGGATTCGAGAGGGTTGATTTATTAAACGTGGATAATCTACGCTTAAGGCAAGTTTCCTATACTTACTCCATTTATTATTGAGCAAGTATCCTACCTTTGCATTTCCTTTTATGCAATGGATATGAGTAAGAAAGTTTCAGAATTATATTATTATTATGCTATATTATTAACCTATTGTGATATATTCTATATCCGATCATTGTTTATCAACATGTTAGTATATAGTAATTTAGATATATATTCTATTTGTTAATTTCTAAACATAGTTATACAAGTGTCCCCACTTGGATAATCATTGTATTTAATCACATGTTGATATATATATATATATATATATATATATATATATATATATATATATATATACCGCTAAGCTATTTGATCAGCTAGACACAGATTTAAAAATATCGTTGAATATGATAAAACCTTTTTGTATCCAATCAAATTATTTTGGATTGTATGCCAGACTAAGTATAAACATCCCGATCAAGGGAAAACTTTTATGCACCCAAGGTGGACAGAGTGAATGATAATATCGTTCTTGTATGTAGCATTGATCAATACAGGGCATAATAGGCTAATCACCCCCTGTGCCCGTAAGTTATGACGTTTTGCGGATGAAGTTCCGCTAAACCTATTCGAAAATTGAGAACAATGTTCATAGTACGTCACCTTAACCTTATTTATAGTCAGTACATAGTTTCAAAAATTTGATAGAGAGTTGTTATGATATTATTATCGGTTCAGATTACTTCACAACCATTGATTTGTTATAGAAGGGTAGTACAAAGAAAACATTTAATCCTTTCAGCTAATATTTATAATTGTTATTACTTGCTGGGCACTCAAATGTTCATCCTTGCTTAAATTAAATGTTTTCAGTTAAGTATGACCAACCAGAGGGCTCTTCCAGGAACAAAGAGAAAGGAAAGCCGTCAGAATAAGTTGTGTTATCTTATGTAACAGTTAGCTAGACTTAAATAAGATAATGATATTTATTATCTATCATGTAATGAAATGTTTTAAGGTCGCGTACCTGGGATTCAGACTCTGATATATAAATTAAGTTTAATATCTATATTATTGATATTTATGACATTATTATTATTATTCCGCTCAAAGAAATGGTATCGTGAAGCACCGAGTTCAGGTTTCAAGTACCTGAATTTGGGGGTGTCACACCGACACTAAGTCATTGCCTTTTTGGTGCCATGACAGAATTCTCAGTTGGTTTGGCAAAAATAGAAGGCTCAGTTCCTAATTCCCCCCAAACTCAAGCTAGAATAGTCCCCAATGCAATTGCCAATGTCAAACAGCCCAGAACAGTCAAATTCTTCTCTCAGGCAATTTGTCAAACACCTTGTGCGCGCTCTTAAAACCAACTTTCTACAGACCTTTCTTGGAAGAGCTCTAACCAGATTTCTGGCAGTTGAAATAACACAAACAAACAGACAGGAAGAAGAACACCACAATTCGATCACAGTCTATATCAATTGAACGAAATCTCAAAAGTACCTTGAGTGGACAAAACCCTAGGTCAGAAATCGTGTGGGCTTTTAACTCTAAAAAAAAAACTGATGGAGGCTCTCGGCTGTTGTTGGGGGCTGAGATGGGAAATGATCACTGATCATTGATCACTACTGACACTAGAATGATATGGCTGATGGGAACGCTGGGGACTTTTTTGCTATGTGTCGTGAGGTATGTGCTGAGAGTGTCAACAGAATAAGAGGTAATGGGTTGCAATCTGGCCGAAACTGCTTGTTTTAAAAACCACAATTCGCTTCTCTTGCTGCGACGCGAGATTTCTTTTGTTGAGTGGCGCTGTGGCGCAATTTAACAGTATACCGGACTCGTTGGTGGCGCCGCGGTGCAGACAACCTTTTGTTGGTTGGCGCTATGGCGCGAGTTAGCAGTAACTAATGCCATTTTGTGGCCCCACGACGCGAGAGTCCCTTTGTTCTTTGGCGCTGCTACGCAAGATGAGAATCAGTGGTAATAAGTATGGCGCCACGGTGCGAAGTTCAATACATATGTTAGCGTTGCCGCGCGACCATTGTTTCTGAGAAATCCTGCACAGAAGCCATGTTTTAGCCCACATATCTTACTCTATATATATATATATATATATATATATATATATATATATTAAACACATGATAACTAGCTTAACTACACTATTATGTATAAAATTACAAGAGAACAGGAAAACATGTCATAATCACAAAAACATGCTCAATGAATACGATAAGACAATATCCGGCAAAGAATGTTTGCAAAGTAAACATAACAGACATAAAATATAACTAGACATAAGTAAGGAAAAAACAGATAAAAATGATACTGGGATGGGGGTGCCTCCCCACTAAGGGCTTGTTTTACAGTCGTCGGCTTAACTATACCGAAGCCGCTCAATTCAGCTCATAGGCGAAAATAACCATCTCATGCCGACTATTTGTTAATTCCTTTAAATTTTTGGCCGACATTGCTGATTGGCCAGTCTCCGTTCCTTCATCCACCCAATCATCCTTCAGCACAAAGAATCTTTCGCCATTGGAATTATTCACTAATTCTCCTTTTTCATCAAATCGAAAGCGTTCTTCATGCTCTAGTGGGCCCTCCAGGGTTTTCACAGTCGGGAGTGTGGTTTTCGATTGTAGATCAGTATTGACTATACAACCAATGTTTATCCTTTTGTTTCTAACTTCATATCCTTTAACACCATGACATCTCCCTCAACAACTATGTGAGACTCATCGCATTTTCCTTGTGTATCCACCGTGCAATACTCTATTGCTTCATCGTCGAGATCGATTAAGACCAGAAGATTGCCTTGCGGTGGATTTGTGATGGTATTGACGAGTTGCCCCAGTTGATTCTTAAGGCTGTGCAATGCGGCTTCTTGGTTTGCCATCCGAACCTCATTTCTTTCAATAAAGTTGGTGAGAAGCTCCTCAAGCCTGTTCTCTTCTTCTCGTGTTAAGGACTCAAAAACGTTCTCATTGGGTCGATACGTAACCTCATATTGTGGTGGAGATTGGTTGTCAAACTGATTTGGATAGAAGTAATTTGGATCTTGATATTGCTCTTAACTGTAGTCCCAAGAGATTTGATAAACCTGACAGTTTGGATGACAGGAGATCGGTTCAAAGTCAGCTCGTTCCTGACCGTAGGCGTTCTAAGTGGACTGACACTCAAGATTGTCAGAAAACCTCAAGGAATTTTCGATTTGGAATTGAAATTGCTCGAGTCCTTCTTCCGAGCTTGGTTGCGTCATCCCCTCATAAGGTCATTGATAACATTGATCGTCCATAATAAGTAAACTTAAAAACAAAAAGAGAGGAAGATCAAACAAATAAAAGATATATATATATATACGTTCAAAGTAAGACTAAATTGATTGAAATCAATATTGGATAATATTAGAATAATAGTTCCCCAGCAACGGCGCCAAAAACTTGTTGTTCGGAAAACTGATCACTAAACACGCGCAAGTATTCGTGGTCTAATAAGTAATACAATGGTAAGTAGAATGTCGTACCCACGATGAACTATCACTAATATTTACCAAGTACCGACTTTGTGACGTTAAAGTCTTATTCGAACAGCAATAAATGAAAGAGTGATTAATCTAAGCATAACTAATTATCAAAACAAGTAAATGGATAACGAATGGTAATCGAAGGAATTTCAAGCTAAGGTTACAACTTTAACTCACTCAGGCATTCTGTCGAACACCTGGTGTGCTATGATTCATCAAACTAGCTACCCTTCTCTCTCTGGTCTTAATGGTCACGACAATTTGTCGACCGAGAACACACAAGTGCTCAAACACCTCTCGTCGAGGTATGTACAAACATATCCTTTCCGATCCACCCGATGAGAATAGAATGTAAAAGAACGCCCAAGCTAGATATAATCCTATATATATCTATGTGAATTGATCAGAACAAGGATTTAAGCATAAGCTCTCAATTAGGTAGCATGTAGTCGCATATATATATATATATATATATATATATATATATATATATATATATATATATATATATATATCTATCTATTCTACGCATAACTTATGCAGTTGAAACCCACAATCACATGCCAATATATTCAGGTGTAAATCTACAATCCTTCTGTCGATATCATGTAAATTACCAAAAGCATCACTAATGTCTTAGCGAGAATCATTAAGCATAAATATATCGAACCAAATCATATGGTGCCAACCAAAGAGATAAGACAGTCAATTTAAATAACAAATGGTTCCATTATAACCTTAGAGAAAATATTCAGTTCATAGCTATTGACCAAAATACAAGTAGCAATAAAGACAACATTTATGGATTACAAAATTAGAGACACTAAATAGATAAGAAGAAATTTTGTCAAAGCCCTTCTATCTCTAAGCATTTTGCTCAAATCAAGCTTTCCAATTCGTGTCGCTCACTGCTCGTGCCGCTCCAAGGAAACCCAGACTTCTCCCTAATCTAGCTAATCTATATTTACAAACATTTATCTAAGAGAGAGAAAGAGAAATTACGGAAGAAAACTAAACTAAGTTATTTCCTAGTGTGTTCTATGATCTCAGATCTACTGAGTATCTTTATGCAGAGGCTTCTATGTCAAGCCAAGCACTCTTTCCCTGGGCACCAGGAGGGTGGCGTCATGGCCTTGTGAGCCTACTAAAAATCAGAGTTAATGACTGCTACATTACCATGTCATCATAAATGAAGAGACCGAACTCGTCTTTGCAGGTCACGAGCCTAAGAAGAATGGTAGTGGCCTGCTGCACATGTGATGACATCAATGAGGGAGCAGGAGATGGCACTGCGGCGCGGCCAATAAGCTTGCCATTGGCGTCGCGGCGCGAGTGTGAGAAATATGACCGTTTTGCCCCTGAATGCTAGAAAAATACCTGATAAGCCCTGCATTGCATCGATTAAGCACAATAACACTATAATCATATAAAACTATATAAAATCTACGAGAACATGCAACTATTTAAGTCATAAAGTATCTGATTCGCGGGTATAAATTCCACTCATCATAACCCTGTTAAAGTGGATATTGTGGAAAAGTGTAGTACTGGACCCAGAAATGATAGTATAACTGATAGGTAGAGTATAATTAGAAAATATATGGTCAAGCTCGAGTTCTTAAACTCATATTTTTGTGGTGAGTTCTTAAACTCATAATGTGTAGTAAGTTTAACAAACATGGTATAGTTAGGTGTGAATGGATTATTGAAGATAAAAAGAATATATAAATTACTAAACAATTGATCCTTAGTGAAGGCGTAAGAAATAAGTAAGATGAGTAGTACTTGAATATGTATGATTCTATGTTGTGTATATGATAAATATGTAGGTATAAGGTAATATTCTCAACTTTTGTATAAGTTGTGGCAGCGAATCCCGACTTTTGAGTCACAAAGGGATAGCGGATGTTTAAAGCAGTATGTGCTATGGTATGACAAGTGCTATGAATATGAATCTATGTTGGATTAATGAAATAAGTTGGTATAAAGATAGTAATCATTTATCTGAACACTGGTTAATACAGTAAACCAAAGTTTTTCGAAATTTAATATTTTGAATACATGATTATTTGAGTAGAAAATTTTGCGTTATGGGTATACCCTAAGACATAAAAGGTAAGTCAGTGAAAGATAAATTATGATTAATCAAATAATGCCGCCAAGACGAAAATGAAACCAAAGGGCATAAGAACCTGTCAATAAAGATGGAGGACAACCAGACCCGATACAGAATTTTGCGAATTTGCTCGCTTAAGCTATGCAGAATGGAATACCAGCCGTGGGAAATCAGCTAGATAATCAAATAACAAACTTTAAAGACTTCAAGGCATTTGTACCGCTAGGATTTAGAGGATCAATTGACCCTGTAGAAGCGTTTGTGATAGCTAGGATAACAGAGGGGCAAAAGACAACTTTTGCCACCTATATGATGAAAGGGGAGGCAAATTTTTGGTGGGAGGCAAATCAAACTAAAGCCAGAGAAGGGAGTAGTGGTAGTAGGACTGGAAAAAGGAAAGGAGATAATTTCGGGAATACCAAAATTAGGCCAGGAGGTGGAAAGAAACAGGTTGTGCAGTGTGTGAATTGTGGAAAGAATCACTCAGGAGAGTGTCCTAAAGGTAAGTTTGTGTGTTATAAGTGTGGGCAGAAGGGACAAATCTCTCCCAACGGCCCCAATTCAAGAATGCATAGTGTGTGTTTTTGTGATGCTCCAAAATTTGGGTACCTTCCAACCCGACATATGGTGCTACACGATACTCATAACATTACAATCATTCCATTGAAATACAATATAATGAATGTAATTACTATCTTCTTATTACAATCAAAGTATAATCCTTCCCAGGTTCATAAACCGATTACATGGTTCGTTGTTCATAATGTATAATACATACAAACATACTAGTCTATTACACGATGGTTAATTATCCATCTTAGCTTTGCCCTTATCTCTCTTAGCTTTCTTAGTACGTTCATCCTTAACTGTAATTATATAATTCACGCAAGAAGTGAGCATAACAAGCTCAGCCAGTTTATCAAAGGAATAGTTTTAATACACTTATGAAGTGCATAAACTTTACTCTTCTAGGTCTCTGAACAATTGAATTTCAAAACCTAAGTCATCTATAAAAAGACACACGCACTCGCCATGCCAAGTGACATCCTAGTTCAAGACCCAAAGGCGTTAGCGCCAGCTTTCGAGAACCGAGTTCCGGTCTCGGCACTGCGGCGCGAGACTTCCTTCTATAAGTGGTGTTGTGGCACCATTTAGTAGTAGCCAACTTCATCATGTCTTAAGTCTTGCGGATGCGACAATTTAAGCATCGTCTCAGCCGCAATGACTGCACCTTAGTACCAGAAATTTTTTTGACAGATAAAATTTTGGTGAGATTCTCAGAGCCATAACTTCTTCGTTATGAGTCCGATTTGGTCCGTTCAAAAGCCTACACGTCATAAATGACATACTCTATGCGTTCATATATGAATTCGACACTTTCAAATCCGTTAACTCAAAATTCACTATTAAGTTCATTCTTTAAGTGTTCGTAAATGTTAATGAGCGTTCAATGCTCGTTTTCTTCGTTTTAAGTCAGAATCCGATGATTCTCGAGTCCATGACTCTTAAATACCCTATCTCACGTGTTAACATTGAAAAACAACATTTTCAAGTCTCACGACAACTTTCGACTATCAATTCAGAATTTCAACGTTTTCGACGTTTAACGTCTATTTCCGTGAAATTCACCATAACTTCGTTACTAACGTTCTCTAAACCAAATCACATGGAATACTCCATGGACTTCATATCTACATCCTAACCAAGCAAGATGCACATATTAATGTATTGATGGAGTTCAATTGTTTATCAACAATCAATCTCAATAATCAATAATTTCATGATTTTAACCTATATCAAACCTTATGATTTCTATGATTTCATGACTTATAGAGATTGAATATATGGTAAGTCATTCTTATTCCCCCATACAAGCCATACACCACCCATTTAGGATTCTCCATACTAAAAGAAAACCAAAAGAGATGGAATTAGAATTAAGGAATATTACCTTAAGAACTCTTAGTGTTCTTGATAAACTTCTAATGAAAAAGCATCAAGGTAGAAGAATGGTTTAAGTCTAGCTCTTTTTCTCTCTCAAATATGTTGGTTGAGTCTTGGAAAAACATTAAATGGCCAACATAGGCTTCCTATTTATAGGAAAATAAGAGGGAGGGCTTCTTGGTCAAATGTCCCACCTCCTTACTATTCAACACTTTATCACCAAGTAAAATACTTGGTGACCAAGCATTATTCTTGCCTTGCACACCAAGGGCCGGCCCACCTTGCCCATGGGTCATCCCCATGGGTTGCCCCATGGGTTTTACCCATTCAGTGACCCACCGGTTCGATCCACGGTTCGGTTTTCTTGCATTGGGCTTAACCAATCTAATATTGGGCCTTGACTTGGGCTTAACACCTAATCCATTGGGCTTGCTCATTCAAGTGATTGGACTAATCATAATCCAACCCAATTGAATTAACCTTAAGTTTTAACTTAATTCTATAATACAAATCATATTCTATACGTATAATTCACGTATTCTCTCCGTATAATACTCGTACGATAATCGTATTATACTCTGTATTAACTAGTCATATTATACATAGATACCAAATAGTATCATCTTAGTATAACACACACATTAACAATAATAGAATTCCTTTTACGCATTTCATTTCCTCCTCGAAAATTATCTCACTCAACCTTTAGGTTTTAAGTCCGCAGGCAAAAACTACATTTGCCATAAATGAAATATTATTAGATATTTCATCTTATCTCAATATTCTATCATTACGTATTTCTCAAAATTTCATAATAATTCCCCGAACAAAAACGGATGAATAATGTTTTTACGAAAATTTCTCGGAAAACATTTATTTTCGTCTTGGAAATTCTAAATAATTAATTCTAGCACGTAGCCGGATTACTAACCACATAAACACATCCTAGGTCATAGAACGACTTTCACATAGCTTACTCACAAAATAAATCAATTTAATTCATTTAATTCACATAATCAAATAAAAATTTAATTGTCATAAGAATATGATTTTCTCGGACATTATAGTTTTATTTGTTAATCAATGGAGCATAAGGTGAAAGACTGTTCAAGAAGGAGAAGGGAGGCAAGGAATGTGAATACAGGAAAAGGTAGCAGGATATTGGCGACAACGAGACCAACTTCAACAAACAAACCAACAGAATCAAACGAAAAAGTCTTCAGCATAACTGTTCAGGAATCGATAGCAGTCGGGGTTGCAACTCTAGGTATTATTCGTATAACTTTTATTTTCTTATATACGATTTTCCTATATATAGTAAATTATTTTATAAAGAAATTTTGAAGAAGGAATTTGAGTTCTTTTAGAAATCAATTTTTTGTTTAATCAGATAGATAAGCTTTATGTTGAATAGTTAAAGATCAGTTTAATCAAATATGAATGAATTGTTTGAATTGTGATTACGGGACGTAATCCTTGTAAGGAGGAATGATGTAACATTCGAATTTTTAATTATTATATTAAATATTTGTTGAATTATATAAGTATTTAATGGATGTGTTTATGGTTGAATTTGTAATTGTTCAAATTTGATTCGATTTGGTTAATTATTTGTTAAATAAATAATTAAGGAAATTAATTATTTTATTCTAATTTAATTTAATTATTAAATTAGAGAGTTTTGATTAAATGAATTATTATATTTTAATTTGAATTTGTAATTAAAAGGATGTGTTAGTTGATTAAATAAAGTTATAATTATATAGAAAATTATAATTTGGTGGTATTGATTTATGTGTTAAAAGTAATTTAATAAATTGTTATTAGAATTAATTTAATTAATTAAAAGTGTGACAAATAACCTTTTATAAAGGAGTTATTAAAATAAATTAAAGGAGTTTAATTAGGTTTTTGTAAAACAAGGCCTATTGCATATTAAGTCTTTAATCTAATTATGTTTTACCAAACAAGGCATAAGGAATAAATGATTATATTTTTAGTAGGTAACCAAACAAGCCTTATGGCTTTTGATTTTCAAAATTTGTATAACTGATATCAGTTATACTTATATTTATATTATATAATTAATATATATTATATCTTATACGTTATATTTCTAATACGTAAGATTAGAATAGAGGGTAAGAGAGAAGAAGAGAGAGTTCTGAGAGAGAAAAGAAGAGAGGATTGGGAGAAGGCTAGAGAATTTGATAAAGGAATTGGGAGAGAAGAAGCGATAATCAAAGGATAACCATTATCTTCCAACTCTAAGGTATCATCTAAACTCTATTATTGTTTTTCTTTTCAAAAGTTATAGTTGTATTCTCTCTCTCTCAATTTTCTCTATAAAAGCTTTGTAGAAATTGAATTAATTGTTATGTATGTGGCTTTATATGATAAACTAGTGTTATAAAACTATTTTCATAAGTTATATATGAGAATAGTCATGAAGTTATGATATGTATATAATTTGTGAAGAAAACTATTTTATAGAGAGTTTATGTGAATGAATATGGTTTAGTTTAAGGTAGAAATTAAGGGTTAATTAGTTGTTTAGTTGATAAATTGACTATTGAATTTGATAGATTATGTATAAATATTGATAAAGTGCTTTGAATTAACTGTTTTGGTTGAAAAATAAAATCACAGTGTTGATTTTCATTGAAAAGATCAAAAAGTAAGTTTTTATCAAAAATAGTGAAATTGGATGTTTTAAATTCGTTGTTTATGTTGTTTTATGGGTAGAAACATGTTAAGAGTCTTTGAATTATGTTTATATGAAGTCTCTATATGAATTACTTGATAATTAGGCTGTTAGAAAGTAGCTTGTAGGCCAAAATTGGCTTTTGTTCATCTTTATTATTCAAGAAAGTATGTCTGCCAAAGTCTGCGATTAAACGCATTGTGCAACCTAGCGATACATTTATCGTGTCATGTAGGCCTTATGCTATGCCTGCCATGACGCGACCTCATAGTTTAATTCTCGCCATGACTCCATCATGCGTCTTATTGAAACCACAATATAAACTGTGGCGCCCATGCGCGTATGAGTTAAGCGAGAATGGTTACGATGATGTACTTTTGTATTCAAAATCTGAAGGAATTGTTATGTGTTAATAGTAGGACTATTAAGTTATGATTTCAATATTTCTATACCATAAATGAGCATGTTATTAACAATTAACTTGTTTTATAATGTGATTATGTGATTAAAAATCAAATCTTATATGATGAGTGCACTTAGTTATGTTTGTAAAGTGGTAGTGACTAAATATGTCATGATGACATATGTATATAGGATATTATGATTCGAATTGTTCGGTTTAATCTATGAGCAAGGCAAGTTCTCTAATCCATTATCTTGTTGAACTAATTATTGTTTCCAATTCGATTACAATATAATGATGCAAGGTTTCTAAAACTTTAATTTTGATATTGAGTAAGTTATTCTTGTATTTAACTTGTTTTTTAGCATGCAAATTTATATATATACAAATGTTGAACAGTTTTATCGGACAAATTGCTATGCATGCTTAGTATTCAATTCTAAATAACATTGGCTTAATATTGTGCAAGCAAGGTGTGTTATAGTTATTCAAGGTGTATGCTATTAGATTATTCCTAAAGCATGATTTTAATTTACCATGTTGATTTAATTACGATTATTCTATAACATGATGTTATTAGTTTTATTCAACTAATCCTTAGTTGATGTTCGTTGAATTCCAAATTACCTTGAAATGTATCCAAACCAAACTCACTTTGGTGTGGACTTGTACTCTAAATACTGAGATGAACAACCCTACTATTAGGGGTAATTTACGCTTAGCGTTGAAATGTTTGTGCACAATACATTGTACGAAGGGCTGATCCCCCTAAGTACGAGGAGTCCCTATAGTCTTATGACTGTTAAAGTTTAATTTGAAAAATTACTTATAACTATGGACATAGTTCGTGGTCTTAGGACCCTCAGTTATATACTTCAGATGTTGATAACTCATATTGTTTACTTCTATCGAGCCTATTATTTGACAGTTGTTGTAAAGATTTTTTTTCATTCATTGTTGCTTCCAAGTGAGCTTTGTTTGCTCACTCTTGCTTATATAACTATTACAGTTAAGGATGAAAAGGTTGATGTACCTAGCTCCAGTAAGGGGAAAGGAAAGATGAACAAGTATTGAAAGCTTGTAATATGTTAATATTTTATTATCAGTCTTAATTGAATGGTTGTAATGAAGTTTATTTATTTTCCACATTTGAATGATTGTATTTAAAGGTTAGACAACCTGGGAGATTTTTATTATGTAACCCTTTAATGGGGAAGGTTTTATTTATTCAATTTTATTATGATTGGGTAGTTAGATATAAATGTTTGATTAAGTGAACACCAAATTCTGTGGGAATGAAGTACCTGGGTTTGGGGGTGTCACAAGTTGGTATCAAAGCTTTAGGTTATGAACCTTAGGTGGGGGAAAAAGCCTTAGGAAATAACCTTTGAAAATATAGTGATGATAAACTCTTATCGAGTTTTAAGGAAGAAGTAATAAAATACTTATGTGTTTATGTGATTGTAACTTATGTGCTTGCGAGTGTCGAGTAGTAATGATTAGTAATTAAAACTTAAACTTTGGTTGTCGGGATGACTAATATAGGAGGATCCAGTCGAAAGTAGGGAGGAAGGACCTCAAGATATTCTAGGTAGTTTTGGAACAATTCGTGACATTAAGGTTTAGAACAACTTACTTCCACGAGTTGTTGAAAGCGGAGAGTACTTGAAGATGAGATGATGATGTAGAGAGCAGATGAGGAGGATTCTTGAAGCGCCACGAATTTGATGAAGAGGATGAGGAGGAAAGGATTCCACTTAACTTCGATGGTGGCCGTATATATCTCGATGAGGTGCATGACCGTAATGTAGAACTTCAGGATACAGTTGAGGAGTTACAAGAGATACTTGCTGAACAATAGACCTCGATGGCACAAAAGGATGATGAAATTCAGGACCGAGAAAAATGTCTGAGCAATGTTGAAGATAAGTTGATTCACACCGAAGGAGAGAACGAGCGAATGAGAGCAGAGATTTCAGAATTGAAGAACAAGTTGAAAGAGGAATCTACTAAGAGGGCAAGAGTCGAAGATGCGTACGAGGAAGCTGATCAACAAGCCAAAATAGCAGAGGGAGACGCACAAGCAAAGAGAATAAAGATGGAGGAAATGAATAACGTTTTCAACACAGTGATTAATTGAACTCAGGATCGGGTCATGGGTTATCCGATTTAGTTTGAGATGCTGCCATCGTACATACTAGATCGATGAACCATGTTTCAAATTATGGAAGAAAAGCGTCGTAAGGATATGCAGTATCTTAGTAGGACATCGTAGGGAGTGTACTTGATTTATGATTTATGTTAATCCCAAGTGTTATGTAACCTATGGGGTATGATGATGATGTCCTAAAACTTTGGTAGTGCAGGAAAATAATGTAATAGCAGTGATGCTATTGATATGATGTTTTCAAAGAATTAAGTATGAATAAAAGTTATTATCTTCTTTTATCCAAAGTGTTACGTGTTATGCGGTGATTACTTTATGTGGGCAAGTTAAGTAGAAATTACTTAAATAAGTTGAGTAATAATCTAATGAGTGTACTTTTAACAGAAAATGCCTCCAGTAGTCATCCACCACCCCGATGAGAACCATTGAAGGAACCAACAATAATAATCTTTGAAGTTAACCCGTTCGGCCGGTGGTGGCGTTCTTGTGGTGCATTCTGCAGAATCAACCGCAAAATCAACCACAAAATCAAGCTACTGACGTTTAAGGACTTCAAGGAGGTTGGACCACGAAATTCAAGTGGGTCCATGAACCCGATTGAGGCTCGGACTGGGGTCGTGGAGATAGAGAAGGTGTTCGATGTTGCGGGAGTAGGGAAGATCGAAGACGCTTTTGCAACATTCATGTTGAAAGCGAGAAGCTAGTTATTGGTGGCGAGCCAATAAAACTTCGAGGAGGACCGGGGTTATGGCTTGGGATAGGTTCAAGGAGATGTTCTTGAGACCTATTTCCCGAGAGTTTCAGAGTCGAGTTGGAAGTGCGGTTTTAGAAAAATGAGCGAGGAACGATGGCGGTGTCGAGAATATGCCACGAAAATTCAACGAGTTGGCGAGGTTTGCGCCATACCAAGTCGGCCAGAGATGAACCTTGAAAGCAAAGAGATTTGAATAGGGACTTAAGCCCTGGTTGTATAGTAGGGTTTCCTTGTTCCAGTTGAAGATATTTGCAGCCATAATGGAAAAGGCAATTCTCGCTGAAGGTGGAGGTGAGGCTGTAACCAAGTTTAATCGAAACGAGAAAAGAAGAAGAATGAAGTGGAGGTTAAGAATGGAGTTGGTGGTAGTGGAAATGGTAACAATAATCTGAAAAGAAAGTGGAATGGAAATATGGGTCTTTGGAAATCAATGAGGTAACCAATGAGAGATAAGAAGTTTGAAGCATGTGCTACGTGCGGAAAGTTTCCTGAAGGGTGTATGCTTGATGGGAAAATGAGTATGCTTTAGGCGTGTGGCGGAGGTCACATCGCCCCAAATTGCAATCAACCTAAGAAGAACGTTTGCTTCACATGCGGGTCCAAGGATCACTTTGCTCGTGAATGCCCTAAGAAGAGATCTGGTGAAGCAGATGGAAACAAAAAAAGTGCTAGTGGAGGTGCGCTTACTATTGTTGGGCCAACATCAACAAATAAGCCCACAGCAAGAACCTTCAACATGACTGTGCAAGATGTTGTGCAATCAAAAGATGTGGTGTCAGGTATTATCCCAATCAATGATATTGATGCTTATGTATTATTTGATTCGGGTGCTACTTGCTCATTTATATCTGATGAATTTGCTATGAGATTAGGATTGCCTAGTGAAGAATTGAATTTCCCTTTAAACATAGAAATTGTGAATAAGGAAGTAATTCTGTTAGGATCGTATATCTGAAGCGTGTGGGTGAATATTAAAGGAAATATTATGATGGTAGATTTAATTCCAATTAAACTTGGAGAGTTTGATGTTATTTTGGGAATGGATTGGTTATTCAATTGTGGAGCGATAATTGATTGCCAAAAGAAATGTGTAAACCTTATGACTCCATCAAAGGTAGTTTTCAATGGTAGCAAATCACTGAGACAAATGAAATGTCGGCGATTATGCGAGCGAAATTTGTTGAATCGAGGTTGTGTGGGTTATTTAGCTTACATAGTCGATACTCGAAAGAAAGGGTGTGAAACTGGAAGAAATACCGGTGGTTAGGGAATTTATGGGCGTGTTTTGGGAGGATTTTCGGGACTTTCGCTTTGACAAAGAAATCGAGTTAAATGATCGACTTAGCGCCGAGAACCGCTCCAATATCGAAGGCCTCGTCTGAGAATGGCTCCGGTAGAGATGAAGGAACTGATGGTACAACTGCAAGAAGCTGTTGGATAAGAAGTACATTCAATGAGTGTGTCATCATGGGAGAAACCGATGTTATTTATGAAGAAAGAAGGATGGGTCGATGCGTCTTTGCATTGATTATAGAGAAATTAAACAAAGTCACTATTAAAAATAAATATCCATTGCTTAGAGAATAGATGATTTGTTTGATCGATTGAAGGGTGCTAGATATTTCTCAAAATAGATTTGAGAAGTGGGTATCATCCAATTGAAAGTAAGGAAGGAGGATGTACCGAAGATGGCATTACGAACTCGGTATGGACATTACAAATTTTTGGTGATGTCTTTTGGTTTGACAAACGCCCCTGCAACATTCATGGATTTGATGAACAGGGTGTTTAAACCATTTTTAGACAAGTTTGTGGTGGTGTTCATCGATGATATTCTGGTGTACTCTAAAACTCAAGAAGAACACGTGGAACACTTATATCTATATTTGGAGACGCTAAGAAAAGAAAAGTTGTATGCGCTAAATTCTCTAAATGTGAATTTT